>CM035409.1:22469656-22627156 GCA_020310875.1 Ceratopteris richardii | reverse complement strand
CTTAGCCTCACCTTAGTCTCCCTATGAGTCATGATCTTTGTGATGCTCTGATTCATCCTGTTAATATGCTCATCGTGCATACACTTCATGATTCCAAAAATGAATTCTGTTATGGAGATGGTTGGTATCACTAAATAATTATAGCATTTTACGCATGTTGCAGTTCAACTTGTGATAATCCTAAATATCCAAAATGCTAAGAGTTCCTTGTCGTGATCCTAAGTACATAAATGCTCAGAGTTCTAATATCACAACATTTGCGGCATATGAGAATCACCTCCAATGTTTAATTTTAACTGACTTATCAATCTTCATCACACTTACCTAGTGACAATGACCAAACGATGTAGGTCGTAGGGCAATTAGGGTCTCCGATTAGCGTTGCTCTCTCTCTCTCTCTCTCTCTCTCTCTCTCTCTCTCTCTCTCTCTCTCTCTCTCTCTCTCTCTCTCTCTCTCTGTGGGCGCTTACCTCACGAGAGAAAGCTGTGAGCAAGCAATGCGTGGCCATAGAGAACGCGAGCTTAAGGTTCGAGAAACGCTCGCTATCGGGTCGACCCGGTGCTGCTATGGATGCAGCCCTTGGCTGCTGGGTGTCCATTTTGGGTGATTCGCAACTCCGGAGTCGTTTGAAGTTTTTTTAGAGAGGAAGCTCGGCCGAACCATAATCTCCCTTTGCTTGAATTTAAAGAGTAGTCGTTTGAAGTTGCATGCCTTCGGAAGGCGCGCAATAGCGTTTGAACAAAAAGAGGTTTTTTTTTTAATTCCTACTGAGATTAGAGACGCACACTCACTCAATCAGTCATTCGTACTGAAATTACTAACACACACACTCATTCGTACAAACAAAGGAAAACACATTCGTACTGAAATTACTAACACACACACATTCGTACAAAGAAAGGAAAACACAAACTTGATGAAGGGAGGGAGACTTCATTTTATGGTACACATGGAACATGAAGATGCGCATTTTGAAACTTGCGAGTGGATCAGTTTTGAGGACATAGACCCTGAAATAAGAGTGAGCTACAAAGAATAGACTCTCCTCCACAGGAATGGACTCTCCTTCACAGCGGATGCCTCGCTTGGGAATGCTCAAAAAACCAGACTCTGGGTGGGATCCATCATGTCAAGAGGGTCTTATGTGGTACAATTGCAATCAACTATCCAAAATTTCGAGAATCAAGGTGAACGTGGACTACCATATCACGCTTAACAAGAAATGGTGCCTGACTTGGACAAAGCTGTGATGAGATATGAAGTTCATGTCTATCTGGTGTCCCGTCATTGAGAAAAAGAAATGGGTTCTCATGTGGCAAATTCTCCACCGTGGAATCTAGACCAACCTAAAGGCTAACAAGATCTATGGGCCTCCTCCGTGGTGCAAGCGATGCCGCCACAACATCAAGGACGTGGGCCACATCTTCTTCGCTTGCCCCAAGTCTCTCTAGCTATGGTGGACCATTGGAAATATTTTGAGATTGTAAACACAAATCACCTAGAAGCAAGCGCTCCTTGGAGAACCGATCGATTTCTCAATGGCATTGTGGAACGCTATAAGAGGGGAAACCCTCTGGAAGATTTGGAGGGAGAGGTGTGCCATCAATTTTGGACACCCTCCTAAAGAGTGGTCGATCGAGAAGTAGCTATTCCTCCTAGTCAATAGGATCTCGAACTATAAGAGATCCCCACCTTTTAGACATCATAAAGTGTTTTTCATCGAGAACAACAAGTTGAAACCCAAGTGGGCCCCGCATGAGGGGGATCGGAGGGTTATTACCTTCCTTTGTAACACTCTTTAGATCCGCAACCTATACACTTACTTACTTTGTGGGATATGGGAGGTTCCATGGGTGCTACTCCCATTCACTTGTAACATGTTCTTTTCCTTTAATTAAAGTCCATGAGATTAGGCCAAGGCAAAACTTCTTTTTGAAAAAAAAAAAGGATGTGCACAGAGTTGCATGTATCCATGTCTTCAAATAATGTTCAAAGTGCATATTACTACACAACATCGCTTGAAAGGTAACAAATAACAATTGTACAATTGTTTTTTTATTAATTCTAACGAGGGAGACTAGGCCGAAGCCAAAACTTTCTTTATTAAAAAAAAAGGGCAAACTTTTAACTTCTAAAGCTTGACACTCGTCTTTGATGCAACACAAGCTTATGAAGGTATGAACTCGTTTATGTATTGAACATGCGAATCCAAAGACATGCTCGATTTGAAGCCTTCAACTAGAGATAAAAGCGGACGCTTGAGAGGATTGATTATGTAAACCCATAGATCGGTTGGATGTGAATCCATCAAGTGGAGATAAAAGGGGTCCTTTGACTGTTGTATGTTTGGTACTGATGTCTTTGTGTTGTTAGTTTGTTTGGTAGTGATGTCTTTGTGTTGTTAGTTTGTTTGGTAGTGATGTCTTTGAACACATTAGGACTATGCGTGCATTTTTTCCTTCTTTACGAGTTTTTTTTCCTTAGGCTTGAATATATGTCCATAATGGTAATTATCTAGTTAGCTTTGTACATTTCATAGTTAGTAATACTTTGTGTGTTGTGTTTCTAAGTTTTTTCTTCTTCTTCCTTGTGTTGTTTGTGTGTGTTCCCACTCCTCAAACTCCAATAATTGGTATCAAAATAAGTAATTTCTTTTTAAGGTGTATCACTAGCATATCTTTGTTCATTGTATTCGATTGTCATGAAACTTGTTGAGCATTATCATTGTGATATACTATTTAAAAAATCATTTCAAGAGCTTCATTTAGCTCATGCCTTCGATATATTATTGTAGTAAGTATGCAAATAATTTTCTTCTTTTGTGCTAATTTTCATTCAGGTTTCTATTTGCCATATTTCTCAAGAAATAATCAATTTTATGCATCAAGGTATAGTCTTGGCTATGGCTAAGAATAATGATGTATTCCACATGTTGGCTATTGAGGATAAGTTGGACGATCCCAACTACCATTATGGGCACACATGATGCACCATGTATTGGTTGCAAAAATACTATGGAATATTGTGTAGTTGTTGAAGCACATCTTGTTACGATTACAAATGCTCAAAATGTAGCTGATGTAGGTGGCACTTAGGATGTTGCAAGTTCCAGCTCTAGTATAGTTCTTACTTCTATTCCTCTTGCAACTCCTAACTTGACTATTTTAGGCACACCATCAACATCCAAGCCATCATAGAGAAAAATTGATGGGATGGCAGAGATGCATATGTGCATGACTTTTCTATCAAGCATGTGACTATTCCTCATATTCACTCATGCAAAATAGCCATGGATGCTTGAGATAATCTTATCACGTTGTATTATGCAAGAAATGAGGCTTAGGTTGCTTACCTTTGTTGATATATTTAGGTACACATTAGGACCATCGTGGCACTTTTTTCCCTCTTTAGGAGGTTCTTTTCCCCCGGCTTGTATATATGTTGATTGCCTTAACGCGTTATTTATCTTTGTACATTCTAGTGGTAATACATTCAGTATTGTGTCTTGTGCTCCAAGCTTCTTCTTCTTCCTTGTGTTGTTCATGTGCTTCCACAAACCTCAAACCCAACAATTGGTATCAGACAATGTCGCCGCTTCATCTAGGGCATCATCAACACCCCTCTAGTCACAATTTTAGAATTAAAAAAAAATAATTGGTGAGCATACTCAAGCTGATTAGGAGATCAAAACTGCTTCGCTTTGTGGTGCTAAAATCATGATCTGAGCTCGTTTCGGTCTAGAAATGCACTATCACAGTGCTCGCATAGGCAATTTTGTATTTTTGTGCCAAAGATATATACAAGTTTCGGTTTGCCAATATAAGCGGCATCAGGGTATTTTAGTCAGTGGCCATGGTTAAAAGCAATGATGTATTTCATATGGTGGTTGTTGAGGATAAGTTGGACAGTAACAATTACCCATTATGGGCTTATATGATGTGTCATGTATTGGTTGCAAAAGGACAATGGAATATTGTGTAGGGTGTTGAAAAACATCCTATTACACCTGCAAACACAATTGTTGAAGGTGATGCAGATGGCATTGAAGATGACAATATTCTTCATGTTCATGTTCGTGTTGTGGTTCTAGCTACACCTACTGTAGAGCAAATTTTTTGGGATGGTAGAGATGCTCAAGCACATGCATTGATAGCCTTGTCTCTCAAACGTGCCATTATTCCTCACATTTGCGCTTGCAGAATAGCTAAGGATGCTTGGGATACACTTACCACTTTATACCAAGCAAGGAATGAGGCTTGTGTTGCTTACCTCCGAAAACAATTGGAAGGTGAGCACATGAATGAAGGAGATTCCATGGGCAGTTTTCAGACAAAGAACAAAGATTTGAAGGAACAGTTGATTTCTATTGACGAAGTCATGCCTGATAGTTCACTTGTGTAGACTATTCTGAATGGCCCATTATGTGTATTGTAGATCAAGCTTTCCTAGCTAGTCAGAAGGGCAAAGGTAAATGGAGCTCTTCTACTAGTAAGCAAAAATCTACTAATTATGCACAATCAAAGAAGGAAGATAGAGATGAGAAGAAAATAGAAAAGCTAAAAATATTTTGTAAATATTATAAAGGAAATGATTATGTCATCAAGAGCTGTCCAAAAGTGGCTACTAAAGAGGCAAGGAAGAAAGAGGTTGGAATGGTTGTTGTAGAGCCCTCTACACCCAAACAGAGTCTGATAATCTTGTGCAGAATGAAGAATGGGAATTTACCCCTGTTTGCAGATATGACCCATCTTCTCATGAAGAGTGTATGTCTATAGTAGACTCAGATGTTTGGTACTTTGATAGTGGGGTGACCAAACATATTACCTCACAATGTAGTTTCTTCACTTAACTTGAGCCTGCCCCTACAGGGAATATTGTCACCTTCACCAACAACTCCTCTTATCGTGTTATGGGTGTTGGTAAGATCATTTTGACTACTAATGATGGTAGTTCTTTTACATTATTGGATGTTTTATTTGTGTCAGGGATCAAGAAGAATTTGTTATCAGTTTGAGCTTTAGCCAAGATTGGCTTGGTTGTGAAGTTTATTGATGACAGATGTATAATTCATGATCTACCAAATGGCGACATCATTATTGCTTCTGGCATTTTATGTCCTGGGTTGTATAAGCTCATAGATTATGAAAAAACTATGAATGATTTAGCATGTGTAGTACATGATTCTCAGGCTATGTCAGATGCAAAGCTTTGGCATGCACGATTTGGTCATCTGAATTTTGCTAATTTGCTACACCTGCAGAAATCTAAAATGGTGTCCTCTTTGCCCAAACTTGACGCACGTGGTAAACATGTATGTGAAGGGTGTATTTTGGGCAAAATGTAGTGTTCCTCCTTCCCAAAAGATGGTTCAGTTCAAGCTACTCAGAAATTGCAGCTTGTTCATAGTGATGTATGTGGTCCTACGCAAACACCTTCTTTTGGGAACTATCTTTACTTCGTGACTTTTATTGATGATGTTTCCAAGCTTGCATGGGTATATCCATTGAAAACAAAGTCCGAAGTGTTTATGTGCTTCAAATATTTTTTGGTTTTGGCTGAAAATTTGTCAGCATGTAAAATGGGCACCCTCTATTCTGATCGAGGGGAGGAATATATGTTTGTTGACTTTAATGCATTTGTAGCTGAACGTGGGATAAAACATCAGTGTAAAATGCCATAGACACCTCAATAGAATGGAGTTTCTGAACAAAAGAACAAGTTACTCATGGAGATGGCGAGATGTCCCACTAAAGCATTGCAATCTATCACTCCATATGAGGCTTGGCATAGTTGTAAGCCATCTGTTGCTCACTTGCGTGTTTTTGGTTGTCTGGCATATGCATTAGTGCTTAAACAACAACCGAGGAATTGGATTATAAAATAGTGAAATGTATTTTTGTTGGGTACAGTTCTAAAAGCAAAGGCTATCATCTGTATCATCCACATACTAAATTCATTATGGTTAGCCATGATGTTGTTTTTGTGGAAAATGCTATTCAGCCATTACTTTCATGTACGAAGGAGACATCTGTTAGCTCCACAGACATGTATGATACTTTGCTGCCTCTTTTTAGAGGTGGGCAGTCTAGCATGGTCCTAATTGTAGAGAGTACATACATGGAAGCAAAATGAAAAGAAGAGTGTACTCACAAAACAAAGAGTGTATGAGACCCAAAATGAGTAGACCATGAAATGGGTAAGCTCATGTGGATTAGAAATGAGCTTGCCAAGAGCATGGAGTAGGCTCCTCAAGCTTCTGACCAAGTACAAATGGAGGGAGAGGCCCTCTTTATATAGATTTTCGAGGGTCTCTCCAAAGTACATCTCATGTGGTATAATTCCCCTAAAAGGAGAATGAATATAACTGGTAGAAGCACATGACAAGGTACCCAAATATAAAGGAAATTTAACATAAATAGGAAATAAATTGGAAATGGAGTGCCTCTTAGATACAAAATGGAGATGAACTCATGCATATACAAATGTAGATGAGCAATCATGTCGGCAACACCCCCTCTCAAGCTCCATTTTGGAGCAGCTGAATGCTACAAAGCTCCACCAAGCGCTGGAGTGGAAATCGAGGTAGATCCTTTGTGAACATGTCCCCCAGGTTCTCCTGAGAGGTACACTACTCCAAAGAAATCTCTTGAGACACGAGCTTCTCGCGGATGAAGTGGTACTGGATCTTGATGTGCTTCATCGGAGCATGGAACACTAGATTCTTGGCGATCACCAAGGCTGACTAGCTGTCTGTGCAGATGCATGTCAGAGTAACCAATATCAGATAATAAGTGTTGAAGCCAAATGGCCTCATATGTTGCAAAGTTGGATGCTTGATACTCGGCCTCAGTGGATGATAGAGCAACTGTAGGCTACTTATTACTTGCCCAAGATATAGATCCTGAGCCAAGCAAGAATATGTACCCAAAAGTAGACTGTCGAGAATCAGGATCACAAGCCCAATCTGAATCTGAATATCCAATGAGTTTGATGCCCCCTCTATACCAAAGGCCATGATGTAGGGTGAGGGTTAGGTAGAAAAGTAGTCTGTGAGCAGCATCCCAATGGGTCTGACGAGGCTGATGTGCAAATTGATAGAGTATACCAACTACATATGCAATATCTGATCGAGTGTTGGCAAGGTAGAGTAAGGAGCCAACAAGTTATCTATAGGTATGCACATCCACAAGCGATGATGAATCCTTCAGTGTGAGCTTGATGTTTGGATCAAGTGGTGTAGAAACTGAGCGACACTAGTCCATGTTATGTCTACAAAGAAGATCAGAGCAGTACTTCTTCTATGATGGGAATATGCCTTCTTTTGTTTACCAAACTTCCATACCTAAGAAGTAGTGAAGTAAGCCAAGATCAATCATAGAGTACTCAAGGTGAAGTTGTGTGATAATGAATTAGATGCATTCGTCATCTGAACTCTGTCAATATCAAGTCATCTTTATAGAGGATGATGATGGCCACTAAGGACTCGTTCTGATAGATGTATAAGTTTGCATCGACATTGCTTCGATGAAATCCTTTATTTGGGAAGAACTTGTGAATCTTTTCATACCAGGCCCTAGGAGCTTTCTTGAGTCCATAAAGTGCTTTGTGAAGTTTGCATACTTGATCTTCCTTTCCTTTGATCTTAAAGCCTTCATGTTATTCAACATATACTTCTTCTTGAAGATCTCCATTGAGGAATGCACTTTTGACATAGAGATGGTAAATGAGCCACTTAAAGTGAGAACTTGGTGCTAAGATGATTCTTATGGTGGTGAATCTTGCAGTAGGAGCAAAGGTTTCTTCATAGTTAATGCCATATTGTTGCTTGTGTCCCTTAGCTACCAACGTTACTTTGTACTTTTCTAATGTGCCATCTGAATTGTACTTAACTTTATAAAGCCACTTAACTCCTATGACTTGATGATTTGTGGGCTTAGGTACAAGAGTCCAAGTCTTGTACTTCTCCATTGCATCCATTTCTGCTTGCATAGCTACTTTCCACTCAAGTTTTGCTTGAGCTTCTTTGTAATTAGAAGGTTCAGGGATTTTTGAATCTAATGCATCAAGGCATAATTGACATGATGACTGTGTTCTCGCGGTCTCTTTTCAATAAGTCTTTGAGATCTTCTCGGATGACTTGAAGTACTGGCTTCTGATGTTTACTTTGAAAAGATTGTGTCCCCCTCTGAAGTGGAAATGGGTGGACTGAGACTTGTGTTTGGATCTTTTGTGGAATATCTTGAAGCTTCATTAAAGATAACATCTTTTGAAATTGTGATGGAGTGATTCTTGAGATCGTATAGTCTATAGGCTTTTGATTGTTCACTATACCCTATGAAGATGTGCTTCTAAGACTTGGATTGCAACTTGTTACAATCTTCTTTGGGCACATGGACAAATGCTTCACTGCCAAATACTCGAAAGTAATGCAAATTAGGCTTTCTTCCATAGTATGCTTCAAATGGTGTCTTGTTGTGCAGTGCACTAGTGAAACCTCAATTAAGTATGTGAACAATAGTATGCACGGCATATGCCCAAAACTTTTAGGGTAAGTCTTTGTTATGAAGCATAGTTCTCACCATTTCCATCACACTATGGATCTTCCTCTCAGCTACTCCATTTTGGGATGGAGTGTCCATTTGAGTAACTTGACGTTTGATCCCTTTTTGTTTGAGAAAGTTGTTAAAGTCATGATTTATAAATTCACCACCTCCATCTGATCAAATGGTCTTAACAGACTTGGAAGCTTCATTCTCCACCTGGGTTATCCATTCACAAAACTTAGTAAATGTGTCTGCCTTTGATTTCAAGAAATACACCCAAATGTAACGGGAGTGGTCATCTACTAACAGAAAGAAGTAGAGTAATCCACTAAGATACAGGGTGTTCATTTTTCCACAAAGGTCCATGTGGATAGGGGCTAAAGGGTTCCTTCACTATCTGGGTTGCAGAAATTCTTGGTAGATAGGATGTGTGGCCATATCTTTGGTGCCACAAACTAGATAGTGATTCTTTGGATAGAAAACAAGATAATTTATATAGGCCCTTTTCTTCAACGCCTTTGGCGATGATGTCTTTTGTATGAGGGTCAGTGACCTTGACAGAGGTGTTATCAAACAACACGTGTTTGTTATGATCGGTAATTGCTTTCACTGATAGCAAGTTCATGCATGAATTGAGAACAACTAACACATTTGAAAATGATTTTCATTCCCCTTGGGCATTGGTGATCTGTATTTTGCTTTTCCCTTCTATAGGTAGACTTTTGTTATTTCCAAGGTACACTTCACCTGAGTGCTCTTCAAGTTCTTGAAAGGAATCCTTATCTTTACACCATATGTGATGTCGCTCCACTGTCAAAAATCCATTAGTGCGGGGAGCTAGATGTAACTAGAGCATTTGCCTTGGTAGAGATAAAGATTTCTTCACTAGAGCAATGTGACCAATGTTGTAAGGATTTGGATGAATGCTTAGAGCTAGAACTAGACGCCTTTGAGGTCTGTTTCTTCTTATAGCAGAATTTCTCTAAATGACCTATTTTTCCACAAAAGTTGCAACTATACTTCTTGGAGGAAGTAGTCCATCATGGCTTGTGTCCATGGCTCATATGATGACTAGGGTTTTTGCCTTTGTTAAAAGGTCCTTTGGCTTTCATTACAGTTTCTTGGGAGGAGGTCGACTGCCCTCGCGAGTCGTGGAGGAGCAGAAGACGAGAGACTTCTTCCCATGTTAGGACTTGCCCCTGATTGTGCAAGGTCATTACAAAGGTCTCATATTGCCCAGGGAGTTTGTTAAGTAGCATGATGGCCATATCTTCACTAGAAATCTTTCGGCCACAAAGTGCTAACTTTCATTGGTAGTCTTCAAACTGAGCTATGACTTTTGTGATTGTATCTTGCGTCCTAATAGCCAGATTATGGAATTATGCTTCTAAAGCATAGATCTTCGTGGGTGTTTTATCTTCGTATAAGGCCGTTAAAGTATCCTAGGCTTCCTTTGATGTTTTACATGTTGTGATGTGCCCTTTGGTCAGTTCATCACATGCTAGTAGGAGTTGGCCTAATGTCCTTTTATCTTTCACATTCCAGATATGCCATGATTCTACATTGCTAAACATATGCGTGATGGAACTCGAAGACAGATGCCTGCTTTGGCAAATGGACTACACAAAGAGTGCTCTCTCTTTCTCAGACACACACACACACCCTGAGTAATGTGTCGCGACCTTTTCTCCAATCATCTCCCGTCTGTATCTCTTCTCTCAATGTGTCATTCTTATCGCGATAGCTCGACCCTCTCAATATGACCAGGAAGGAGCTGGGATGCTATCTTTACCTTGATCTCTACTGTATCGATGGCTATTCAAGAAGTCCTTGGTGGGGTGCTCTCTCTCTCTCTCTGTCTCTCTCTCTCTCTCTCTCTCTCTCTCTCTCTCTCTCTCTCTCTCTCTCTCTCTCTCTCTCTCTCTCTCTCTCCCCCCCCCCTATGGCCACCTCGAGATGACTGTCTCCTTCAGAGTGCCTTCAGGGTGTTGATTCTAGAAATACGAGGATGAGAGACGTTTCGCCCCGTCGCATGTGGTGGTGCTGTACGACGAGATTTCATATGTGCTTTCTAAAAGCACCAAGCTTCTCTTTCAGTGATGGCTCAATACTTCTTGAGAGAAATACAAATTGATCGACGCTTTGCAAGATAGGGAGAGGATGCTATAAGATCTCAATACCTCACTCTTTTCGCCTGAAGACATAGCCAAACTGTGGATGTTGTTGTAGACAACCGATGCAGAGTAAAAGCGATAAACCGAGTATAGTGTTATGATAGAGAACCATACATACCCATCAATGGATGTGAGTGTAGAGGTTACAATGAATCTTAACTCAAAATCAGAGATGAAGTGTTTAGGAACACAATGTACTATATAGATGATAGAAATGATACTGGATCGCCTTAACAGTGTTTGTAAACACTTCATAAACTTGAGAGTAAATATCAACTGCACATAATGAGCATTCCAAGTGACAAAAAAATTATGCAGTCTCACATAAAGGGTGGGAGGGTGGGAAAATGGGGGTAAATTATGAGCAAACTGATGAAGAAGGGTGGGAGGATAAATGGGGAAAGGGTATGATAATGAATGAAAGAAAGAAAGGGTGGGAGGGTGGGCAAATGGGCAAAATGAAAGCCAACGATTGATGGTAAAAGGCTTCTCTCAATGAGCAGAAAGCACACCACCAAAGTAAACCACTATCACCACCAAAATCACCGCCAAATGCACCACCGAGACCTCCACCTAGTGCTGTGATACCATGTAGAGAGTCCACGTGCAGAAGCAAAATGAAAAGAAGAGTGTACTCACAAAACAAAGAGTGTGTGAGACCCAAAATGAGTAGACCATGACATGGGTAAACTCATGTGGATTAGAAATGATCTTGCCAAGAGCATGGAGTAGGTTCCTCAAGCTTCTCACCAAGTGCAAATGGGGGGAGAGGCCCTCCTTATATAGATTTGGGAGGGGCTCTCCAAAGTACATCTCATGTGGGATAATTCCCCTGAAAGGAGAATGAATACAACTGGTAGAAGCATATGGCAAGGTACCCAAATACAAAGGAAATACAATATAAAATGGAAATAAACTGGAAATGGAGTGCCTCCCAGATACAAAATGGAGATGCACTCATGCGGATACAAATGTAGATGAAATAGGAGCAATCATGTCAGCAACACTAATGAGGCAACTTCTCAACCTTTACAGGTTTCATATGATTATGTAGATCATTCCATTCTTGATGTACTTGTTGATGAGAGAGCTGATATTGAGGAGGCAAAAACTATGCCAAGATGGCTGGTGCAGACTTTGCATGATAGCAAATTAGATGCACCTCTCTCATATTGTACTCGTTTTGGCTCTCATAGTGCTTCTTTTTCATCAGATTGCTATGCTATGGCTGCTTCTAGTCTCTGTGATGAGAGTGAACCTGTTTCATTTGATGAAGCAAAAAATTTTGAAAATTGGATGGCTGCTATGCAATTAGAATATGATGCTATCATGAAAAATGGTGCTTAGTCTTTATGTGACTTGCCTCCTAGCAAGAAGGCCATTGGCACTAAGTGGGTATACAAGCTAAAGCATAAGCATGATGGAACAATTGACAGGTATAAGGCTAGGCTTGTTGCAAAGGGTTATGCGCAGGAAAGAGGCATTGATTTTGATGAGACCTTTGCACCTACATACTGAATGACTACTATTCGTAGCATCTATGCACTTACAACTCATCATGGTTGGAATGTACACCAGTTGGACATTAAAAATGTTTTTTTGAATGATGACTTTCATGAAAAAGTGTATTTTTTTCAACCCCGTGGCTTTGTGTAGAAAGGGCATGAAAACCAAGTGTGTAGGTTGAAGAAGGCATTATATGGTTTAATGCACGTGCTTGCTATGAAAAGATACATGCCTATATGATTTGCACATGGTTTTGAGAACAATTCAATTGAAAGAACCTTATATGTTAAGTGTGCTAATGATGTGATTTTGATCATTGTTGTGTATGTTGATGACATGCTGCTCACTAGTCCTCATGAGATGCATATTGTTGATTTTAAGGCTGATCTTCATGCCTCATTTAAGATGTCAGTTTTGGTGCATTTGCATCATTATTTGGGCATTCAGCTTATGCAAGTTGATGGTGGAATAGCTTTGTGTCAAACAAAATATATTGACACATTATTACAACATTTTGGCCTTGAAGACTGCAAACCTATTGCCATTCCTATGGATGCACTTTTATGATTGAGTCTTCATGATGTTGGAGATGCATTTGATGTTGTTCTCTATGAGCAAGCTATTGGATGCTTGATTTACTTATGCATTACTTGGCCAGATATTCAGTTTGTTGTCTCATAGAGGAGCAAGTTTATGCATTGCCCAGGTGTCAAGCATTGGCAAGCAGTTAAGCACATCTTTCACTAGTTGAGTGGTACCTGGTTACTCGGATTGTTATCCCAAGGGGGCATCACTACCACCAAATTTACATGTTTTTTCTAACTCTAGCTGGGCTAGTTGCTATGAGACTCGTGTGTCCACCAGTGGCTTTTGCTTCATGCTTGGTAGCTCATGTATATCTTGGTTGAGCAAGAAGAATCCTACTGTGGCAAGTTCCAGTTGTGAGGTTGAGTATAGGGCAACTTTCATAGTGAGTGTTGAGTGTGTGTGGCTCAGACACCTTATGGTTGATTTGGGTGTTGGTGAGTCTTCTGCACCACCATCTTCATTGACTTCAGAGTGCATTGGTAGTTGTGAGGAACCCCATGTTCCATGCTTGCACTAAGCACATTGAGGTGCATTATCATTATGTCAAGGAGAGGTTATTTGTTGGAGAGATCAGCTTGGCATATGTGCGCATACAGGGGAACATTGCACACCTTTTCATGAAGGCTCTGCTAGGTAGAAGTTTGAAGCTTTTCGCAAAGCTTTGGCCTTACTTCCTTTTGTGGATTGATTCCAGATAGCTTGGCACTTCCTTATACATGAGTGCAAGCTCCTTGTTCCCCGCATCACTCCTAGGGGGGATTTGTTGGTATATTTAAGTAGTGATATGTGTGAACACACTAGGACCATCAAGGCACTTTTCTCCCTCTTTAGGAGGTATCCCCCCCCTTGAGATTGTATATATGTCTATTGTCATAACGAGCTACTTATCTTTGTACATTCTAGTGGTAATACATTCAATATTGTGTGTTATGCTCCAAGCTTCTTCTTCTTCCTTGTGATGTTTGCGTGCATCTGTAGAGCTCAAACTCCAACAACCTTTAGAAACAATTTTAGAGTGAGCATGTGAATGGAGGTGATCCTATGGACATTTTTCTTACAAAGATCAAATATTTGAAGGAGAACTTGATTAAAATTTTGCCAAATAGTTCAATTGTGCAGATTCTTTTTAAGGTACTACATGATTCTTATTATATTTTTGGACCTACTTTTAGATTGATGATGAAAGGAGAACTAAAGGCCTTAATATTTGCATTTTGTCAATGAATTGATTGAAGAACTGATGGACCTATATAAAATCAAACATAGAAAAGCACTCCATATTATCCAAGGCGAATGGACAAGTAGAGGTTACCAACAAGATTCTTGAACAAATTCTAACGAAGACGGTGGCTGCTCACAACCGAGACCGGGATGAACGGCTTTTGGAGGCCTTGTGGGTGTATCGAACATCCTATCGAGTGACGAATAAGAGCACCCCGTTCTCCCTAGTGTATGGTGAGGAAGCCATCTTTCCTATTGAAAAGGAAGCCCCAAGGTTGAGAGTGGCCATCGAGGCCAAGATGGGAGAGGAAGAGTCACTGAAAGAAAGATATATCCAACTAGTTAAGTTAGAGGAGAAGAGACTCATTGCACAGCAGAGCCTAAAGGCTATTCAGAGACGATGAAAGGATAGGCACAATTAGAAGCTCAGGACCTATGCAATTCAAGAAGGTGACTTAGTGTTAGTCTACGACAGCAAATACTACAAGTTCCCAGAAAAAGCTGCAAACAAGATGGGAAGGACTGTTTAAGGTGGTGGAAATCAACCCAAATGGTTCATTGCAAATACAAGATGTAGGTGCGGAATGTGATCCCGTGAAGGTCAACACACTTCGAGTCAAAGTATATTTCATTTAGCATTAGGGCAAGAGAGACAAGACAAGATGCAAGAGGAAGGATTTAGTAGAACGCATATATATAGATATATAGTTGTATATTCATGCATATGTTAGCTATGATCTTTGTCGTTATCGATATTATTTCCCCTCTAGCTCAAGAAGTTTGGACAACTAAATATTTTTTGTGTTGTGCAGGGGACTATTAGAAGTTAGGTTACAGATGGCGGACCAAATAACTCAGATATATTTGTACGACTTAGTGATATACTTTTCATAAATCAGGGCTTAGATATTATGTTTCATATTCCGTGGTTTGAGAGATATCTACCCTAGAACGTGGGATGGGCAAGGGAACAATACTACTATTTTGATTCCTTGAGGGAAATGCGTAATGAAGAGAATGACATCACTTGGGCTTGGGCGGATCTTTTGACAATAGGTAGCAATGATGGAGCTCCTTAAGTTAAGCTTGACTCACCCTAGGAAAGTCATCGTGATACGAGCATGAGGTGAGGCTATATGAACATCTAGGAGACCCATACCCTAGGATCATCCAAGGATAGGTATATGAGGGAGCAGGGCATAGCCGTTTGTATTTACCTAGTAAAAAGTCAAATCTATGATGCATATGTAAGATCTATAACTGAGAGAGTCGGGGTAAGGATATGGATGATCTATCAAAAGCTGGGATATGTATGTTTATATGCATGTGTGGGAAAAGTGGGGTACAATCCTTTCTTACTCTCCCTAATTCTCACGACCAAGGAAAATTAATTAATAAAAAAAAAACTTTGGATTGTTTGTGCTTGTACCAACATGCTATGGTGGGCTAGTAGGTGGGTGGAATCATCTTAGCCGGGCGGTTGAGATCACGAGCCATAGCTAGTTTCACCATAGGCTTGGAATGTTGTATGTTCGTGTTTTAGCTATGCACCATAATGGGTTGGCAGGTGGATGGAGCCATCTTGGCCGAGCGGTCAAGACCACGAGATGCATGTAGCTTCGTTATGGGCTAGCTTTTATATGTTACTTGTCTATCGTGTATGTGTTTGTGTGTTGCATTGCATTGTTAGATGGGTGGAATCAACCTGGCTAGGTGGTCACGGCCATGAGTCAAACCCAATGGCAACATATGCCAACGAGTAGATATTAAGAAAATTTATATATGAAAAGATTTCCCACTCCTGAGGGAGAGAGAGAGAGAGAGAGACAGGAGAGGGTGATGTTTGCCGAGAAGGGAACGTTATTGATTAGTGTGATTGGGATATGGTGGCTTGTGACAGATCGACTCACTTTGAACTAACACTCTCAAAGGCACAAATAGTATATATGCCTATTGATGAGATGTTAGCAAGGTGGTATGATGGGTATTGTTTTAAGGTTTTCCAGTGTGTGTGACACTCTAAGGTTTTTCATGTAGGGCTTGACTTGTACTCGTGTCTCAATGACTTTTGTAGGACGACGATGGGGATTCCTAAGGAGTGTCCAACCCTGAGTTATTTGTACATAGCGGGTAGTAGGAGCAATAAAAGGGGTATGCATTCTGGTTGTTCCGCATCTCCTAGTTGATTTCGTTTCAGTTTATCATTATTTATTTTAGTAATTTTTAGTTTCTACTTTTCTTGCAATCATTAAGTGGATTTGTAAAGTATGGAAACAAAGAGCGCAACATGCCAAAGCAAAAAAAGTGCTCAACGTGTTTTTTGAATAGGCCATGAATGGTAGTAAAGTATGTTTGTGTGTGGTTGCATGATAAAAGGAGAACTTCACATGCTAGCTAGGAACTGCATGAAAAAGTGATGTGTATGCTTCTTTTAGTGATGTTTTATAAAGAGACGTAACTCCCTCATGAGTGCAGGTGAATGGAGCATAACTTCCACTATGGGTAACAAAGATATATATATATATATATATATATATATATATATATATATATATATATATATATATATATATATATTATCGGACCAATACGTGTTTATTAATTGAGCTCTACTTGCAAGACCCATTGCGGTCGGGGACGACTTCACTAAGTGAAGGGGAGTGTGTTAACCTAATAAAAGATTTTTTTTTATCCACTAGTAAGCTTCCAATTGTAGAGTATATGATGGATTTAGGTGTTTTGCAAGGTGGAAATGTTCATCAGTAATGTCAACTGCAATAAAATGTGGTGGTTCCAAAGAACTGATAGCAGCATGGGTGCAACAAGGATGCAAATATCCATCTATGGAAATGTTTTCTCAGTGGAGGAATCCCTTTGTCTTTTCTATTTCTTTGCTAAAGGTGGCAGACGTCGCGGAGAAAAAGTTGAATTCAGTTTCAATCTGTTTTGGGTGGTGGGCCTATGGAAGCACGCTGTTGGTCAGATGGCAGAAAATGATGAGGGACATTTTTTTTGGCAGAAACAACAATAGATGGCCGGTTTTTTTGAGGGATGCCTTCGATAGAAGAGGGGGGAACTGCTTGCCTTTATTTCCGCTCGTTCTCTATTGTTTTGCTAGTCAGTTGGTGGGAGCACGCACATACCATAGGAGAGAAGGAGGAGTCTGAGAGGGTGCACCTGCGAACAAGGGGGAAGGAGGGATACACTGAGGCATCGACAACAATGAATGTGATAGGAAAACAGGTGTTAGCTTTATCCATCTCACTATAATCTCCAAATTTTTCAAAGGGAATTTCAGCTACTAGAGATCTTTTTTTTTGCTAACTTGGCTTCCTCTTCAGAGGAGTGAAGAACCTTCTACTTATAGGCCAATTGTTCCTAAAAATGGGATCCAATTTCAAATAATTCCTCTACTATCAATGTGCACCTTGCTTTGGCCTTCTGTAACTCCTTCATAGTACTTTATCTTTCTGCATCTGGCCTAGGTCTCTTAAATTTCAATGTGAGAGCCTTATTAAAATCTAATTTGTGTTCATATTCCTCAATGTAATTTGGTAAGGTTTTCAAGATTATGGCCTCTTGATCCCATAGATTATGATTCTTGAGTCCTTCACCTATAGAAGACACTTCCATTGGGAAATGTTCTTATCCAATGTTATGTTTGCAATACATGCTTGTACATTTCTATCTTTATTCCATCAAGGATTAACTTATGCAAGAACAAGGAAAGGTCCCAAGGGTTAATCAAAAGAAAATAAAGGATGATCAAGACATGATTCCACTTTAGTAGGAGATGAACTTTTAGAATTGATTTGTTGTTGATCACTCATAATAAGTGAACATTAGTGTTCCAAGAAAAGCTGATTGATATAATTGCAACTAACTTGCCAATAAGAGAGAAGATGGTAGATCTCCTTAAGGTATTGAGCCATGTTTAGGTAGGGACTAAGTAGACCCACTTTTCTAAGTTCATAAATTTTGATTAAGTCCTAGGTACAATAAAGTACATTTGTATTTGAAAAGCACTATAAAGAAGTACATTCAAGCAAGGAATATTTGAAGATTCCTTGCCTTTCTATTGAAAGTGGAAGATGAATCTAGTTTACAACCTTTCGAGATAGAGATAAGACCTCCTCTTCAAGAGCATGCGTTGCCATTGCCACCACTTCCTTATGGAAACAATGGGGCAAGCCAGCTTTGATACCCACTAGAATGAAGTTGTAAATGGTGGATGGTCATATTGAGAAGCCTTTGGGATTGCTAAAAGGAATTACTCTCACCACTTGTGGTGTAGATTTTGAGCACACCTTTTCCATCTATGAGCTTGGAAAGAACCATGCCTATGAGATGATTTTTGGATGAACATTCATGAGACAGTTACAAGTAGTACATGATTGGGGAACCAATTCGTTGTACTTACAACACTTAGGGGTAACTAGCAAAGTCAATCTCCAGGATTATTCTCAATGAAATGTACCTTGGAGCACCATCCATAGAACGTCAGAGGAGACAGAGCCAGTGCAATTCATAGGATCAGATCCTTTAGGGTTGCACAATGACACACATTTATGGATGTGCAAAGTCATCGTAGATAAGAAGAAAAGGATAGAAGCTAGAAAATTAGGTGCTACGTAGCACCCTAGATCCGGCCAAGACCCAACCTATGCGCCTATGATTTTTCCAAACTAAGAGTTCAAACCTCATGGATGGGCAAAGATGAAATCTCGATTTGAGCTCGTTTCAGCCTCCGAATGTGCTATCATAGTGCTTGTGCAAGCTATTGCATCTTTTTGTGCCAAAGGTATATACCAGTTTCGGTTTGCCAGTATAAGCGTCTTGAAGTCTGCTACAGGTCTACCAGAATTCGTCTGCACAATTCTGTTCAACTTTTTTAGATACAATCAATTTTCTGCATCAAGGTATTTTAGTAATTGACCATGGCTAAAAAGCAATGATGTATTCCATATGTTGGTTGTTGAGGACAAGTTGGATGGTACCAACTACCCGTTATGGGCTTATATGATGTGACATGTATTGGTTGCAAAAGGACTATGGAACATTGTGCAGGGTGTTGAAAAACATCCTATCACACCTCCAACTGTTACAACTGCAGGTATTGAAGCTGATGCAGAAGGTGTCGAAGATGATGATATTCTGCATATTCCTATTCATGCTGCGGTTTCTGCTGCACCTACTGTAGAGCAGATTCATTGGGATGGTAGAGAAGGCACATGCATTGATAGCTTTGTCTGTCAAACGTGCCATTATTCCTCACATTCACTCTTGCAGAAGAGCTAAGGATGCTTGGGATACACTTAACACATTGCACCAAGCTAGGAATGAGGCTCATGTTGCTTACCTCCAAAAACAGTTGGAGAGTGAGCACATGAATGAAGGTGATTCTATGGACAATTTTCTAACAAAGATCAAAGACTTGAAGGAACAGTTGATTTCTACTAATGAGGTTATACCAGATAGCTCACTTGTGCAGACCGATCTAGGTGGTCTTCCTGATTCATATCAGAGTTTTGCTTCTACTCTTTGGTTGATGATGAAAGGCAATCCAAATGCCTTGTCATTTGAGGAGTTAGTCTCTATTTTGTTGCAGGAAGATCAGTCCAGGCAGAATAGGTCCATTATGCATGTTCTAGATCAAGCTTTCTTGGCTAGAAGGGCAAAGGAAAATGGAGCTCTTCAACTAGTAAGCAGAAATCTGTTAATTCTGCACAATCGAAGAGGGAAGATAAAGATGAAAAGAAATCAGAAAAGCAGAAATTGTTTTGCAAGTAATGTAAAGGAAATGATCATATCATAAAGAACTGTCCAAAATTGACTGCTAAAGAGGCAAAGAAGAAAGAGACTGGAATGGTTGTTGCAGAGGCCTCTACACCAAAAAGAGAGTCTGCTAATCTTGTGCAAGAAGAAGAATGGGCGTTTACTACTGTTTGCAATTTTGACCCATCTTCTCATGAGCAGTGCATGTCTGCAGTAGACTTAGATGTTTGTTACTTTGACAGTGGCGTGACCAAACATATTACCTCGCAACGCACTTTCTTCTCCTCACACAAGCCTGCCCCTACAAGGAATATTGTTACATGTGCCAACAACTCCTCTTATCTTGTTATGGGAGTTGGTAAGATCATTTTGACTACATGGTAGTTCTTTGAGTTTGTCAGATGCTTTGTTTGTGCCAGGGATCAAGAAAAATCTGTTATCAGTTTTTGCATTAGCCAAGATTGGCTTGGTTGTGAAATTGGTTGATGATAGATGTACAATACATGATCTGTCAAATGGCGACATGATTATTGCTTCCGAATCGCAACAAATTTGTTGCTCATTTGCGTGTTTTTGGTTGTTTGGCATATGCATTAGAGCCTGAACAACATCGCAGAAAATTAGATGATAAAGCAGTAAAATGTATTTTTGTTGGGTATAGTTCTAAAAGTGAAGACTATTGTCTATATCATCCACAAACTAAATGCATTCTGGTTAGCCGTGATGTTGTTTTTGTGGAAGATGCTATTCAACCATTGCTTTCATATACTAAGGAGACATCTATTAGATCCAAAGACATGTATGATACTTTGTTGGCTCTTTTTACAGGTGGACAGTCTAGTGTTGGTCCTAATGAGGCAACTTCTCAGCCTTTGCAGGTTTCATGTGATGATACAGATCATCCCATTTTTTATGTAGATTTACATGATGCACTTGTTGATGAGAAAGCTTATATTGAGGGGGCAAAAACTATGCCAAAATGGCTCGTGCAAACTTTGCATGACAAGAAATTAGATGCACCTCTATCATATTGTACTCGATCAGGATCTCATAGTGCCTCTTTTGCATCAGGTTGCTATGCTATGGCTATATCTAGTCTGTGTGATGAGAATGAGCCTGTTTCATTTGACGAAACACAAAATTCAAAAAATTGGATGGCTGCTATGCAATCTGAATATGATGCTATAATGAAGAATGACACTTGGTCTTTATGTGACTTGCCTCCTGGCAAGAAGGCCATTGGCACTAAGTGGATTTACAAGTTGAAGCGTAAGCCTGATGGAACAATTGACAGGTATAAGGCTAAGCTTGTTGCAAAGGGTTATGCACAGGAAAGAGGCATTGATTTTGATGAGACCTTTGCACCTACATTCCGTATGACTACTGTTCGGAGCATCTGTGCACTTATAGCCCATCATGGTTGGAATGTACATCAGTTGGACATTAAAACTGCATTTCTGAATGGTGACTTGCATGACAAAGTGTATGTGTTTCAACCCCGTGGCTTTGTGTAGGAAGGGCATGAAAACCAGATGTGTAGGCTAAAGAAGGCATTATATGGTTTAAAGAAAGCACCACGTGCTTGGTATGAGAAGATACATGCCTATCTGATTGCACATGGTTTTGAGACAATCCAATTGAAAGCACCTTATATGTTAAGCGTGCTAATGATGTACTTCTGATCATTGTGGTTTATGTTGATGAAATGTTGCTCACTGGTCCTCATGAGAGGCATATTGCCAATTTTAAGGCTGATTTGCATGCCTCATTTGAGATGTCTGATTTGGGGCATTTGCATCACTATTTGGGCATTCATTTTATGCACGTTGATGGTGGAATGGCTTTGTGTCAAACAAAATATATTGACACATCATTGCAGCGTTTTGGCCTTGAAGATTGTAAACCTATTGCCACTCCTATGGAGACATGTTTACGACTGAGTTTTCATGATGCTTGAGATGCATTTGATGATGTTCCGACTATCAGCAGGCTATTGGATGCTTGATTTACTTATGCATTAC
Source organism: Ceratopteris richardii (assembly GCA_020310875.1). Taxonomy (NCBI): domain Eukaryota; kingdom Viridiplantae; phylum Streptophyta; class Polypodiopsida; order Polypodiales; family Pteridaceae; genus Ceratopteris; species Ceratopteris richardii. The sequence continues at coordinate 22,605,327 of CM035409.1, read as the reverse complement.
TTGGCCAGATATTCAGTTTGCTATCTCACAAATGAGCAGGTTTATGCATTGCCCAAGAGTCAAGCATTGGCAGGCGGTTAAGCGCATCTTTCACTACTTGAGTGGTACTCGGCTACTTGGGTTGTTTTATCCCAAGCCAGATTTGCATGCTTTTTTTTACTCTGATTGGGCTAGTTGCTATGACACTCGTGTATCCACTAGTGGCTTTTGCTTCATCCTTGGTAGCGCATGTATAGCTTGGTTGAGCAAGAAGCAGCCTACTGTGGCCACTTCCATTTGTGAGGCTGAGTATAGGGAAGCTTTCACAACGACTGTTGAGTGTGTGTGGCTCATACGCCTTATGGCTGATTTGGGTGTTGGTCAGTCTTCTGCCATCACCATCTTCACTGATAGTCAGAGCGCATTGGCAATTGCGAGGAACCCTGTGTTCCATGCTCGCACTAAGCACATTGAGGTGCATTATCATTATGTCAGGGAGAGGTTCTCTGCTAGGGAGATTAGCTTGGCATATGTGCCCACGCGGGAGAACATTGCAGACCTTTTCACAAAGGCTCTGCCTAGGGAGAAGTTTGAAGCTTTCCACAAAGCTTTGGGCTTACTTCCTTTTGTGGAGTGATTTCCACATAGCTTGGTACTTCCTTATACATGAGTGCCAGCTACTTGTTCACCGCATCACTCCTAGGGGGAATTTGTTGATATATTTAGGTAGTGATGTGTGTGAACACTCTAGGATCACCGGGGCACTTTTTTCCCTCTTTCGGAGGTTTTTTTCCCTCGGTTTGTATATACTTCTATTGCCCTAATGGGCTACTTATCTTTGTACATTCTCTAGTAATACATTCAATATTGTGTGTTGTGCTCCAAGCTTCTTCTTGTTCTTTGTGCTATTTGTGTGCTTCCACAGACGTCTAACTCCAACAATATATTCTGTGCGAGTGTCAATTTTCCTTTACCTCTCTTCACATTCTCATTATCTTCATCATCACTGAAGATTTCTGATTGTGGATCTATCAAAGATCCATTTGTCCATTTTTTATACCACTCCATAGGCGTCATAGGTTTTAGACATTGACCTGTTTCAAGGTTTCCATGAAAATGTATCGCTTCTCTTTTAGATTTTAATGGATGATCATCAGGCAAGAATCATCGATGTGAAATAGTTTTGTTGAGATTCTTACTATAGATTGATCTTAACCAATCACCACAATATGGACAAGCTTTATAACCCTTCGTAGATATTCCTACATCATGAAAACGATAAAAATATAATTAGATTAACTCACATTTATTTGTATGCATATTGAATAAAAAATTTATATCACGTCTCCACGGATTGACATTTATGACGTGGAGCTCCTCACGTTGGTACTCACCATTGTGCTAGAGTGACACATGGAGAATGGATTAACCCAATCTAATGCAACTCCTAACTTTAGATTCTGTGTATTTTGTGCAAAATCAGACCATGTAGAATCAATATGCTGAAAAGCAACACTATCATAAGGAATTTCGATGATTCCATCAGTACTTTTATGGTCATGTCCCCATGTCAAAAGCTTTGATAATTCGGAGCTTTGAAACATATGTCTAATCCATGGAGCAATTGGAAAATGTTTGAATACCTTTTTTGAGATTTTACCTTCTTTGTCCTTATATTGAGGAGATTGACATTTGGACATGTCAAAGAGTCTACATATTCACCTCTATATAAAATACAATCATTAGGACATGCATTTATACATTGATAATCTATACCAAGATTGTTGATTATCTTCTTCATTTCATCATGTGAGGTTGGAAGAATATTCTGACTTGGTAAAAACTTTTCGGATAATAACCTATAAGTTCATGAAAAAAAGACATATCAATAAAAATAAATAGATAAATAAATAAATAAAAAAATATATATATATATATATATATACATTTATATTTATATATGAATTTACCTGCATATGATTTTGTATATGTGTATGCTTATGTGTATGTTTATGTGGATGTGTATATGCATGTGCATCTGTATACGTATGCGTAAGTGTATATGTATGTATGTGCGTATATGTGTTTTATATGTGTATATGTATGTATGTATACATATGCATATGTGTATGCATATATGTATGTGCATGTGTGTATATATGTGTATGTATGTATATATGTATGTGTATGTGTGTATGAATGTGTATGTATCTATGTATGTGTATGTATGCATGTGTAGCTATGTATATTTGATTTTGTTTTTAATTTTCTTTTTGTTTATTGTGGTTTGCAAAATTTCATATATATATCTAGACCATTGAATCGTTTGGCTGTCTCCCATTTTATAGTCAATCAATTATCTGCATTGCTAACTAATATTTACATATTTGTTTACAAATATTCAGTATCAGTTAGCTATGGAGGTATTAGGTTGTTTGCAAAATAAGAGAAGCAAATTTATCTCAAAGATTTTGAAATATGGATGAATAGTTTTAAAGGATGGGCGGACATAAAGCATTCATTCAATGCAAGTTCTTGTTCTTACCTTAGCTAAGGTAAGAACAAAAACTTGCACTGAATGAATGCTTTCTTTCCACCCATCCTTTAAAATTATTCTTCCATCCTTCAAAATCTTCAAGATAAATTTTCTTCTCCTATTTTTTAAACGACTTAATACCTCCATAGCTAGCTCATACCTAATATTTGTATGAAAAATTCATAAAAGAGTTAGTGGCACAGGTATTAGATTGACTAGAATAGGAGAAGCAGATGTGTCAAGAAGATTCTAAAGGCTGGGTAGACAATTCCAAAGGCTAGATGGACAAAATATTTTCATTCGATACATGTACGTATAATTTTACCTTACTCTCATAACATGTGTATGTGCATGTATGTGTGTGTATGTTTATATGTGTGCATGCATTCATATATATATATGTGTGTGTATGTCTATGTATGTATGTATTTATATGTATATATTTATGCATATATATATATAAATAGATAGAAAATTAAAAATTATACCTTAATAGTGCCGAAACAGATACATTACTCCATCCAAAACAATTTTGAAGATTGAGAGTAAGTAAGCTCGCACTTACTTTATCTTCTTTTGAATATAGGTCTTTCAATCTTGGATATTCCACATGATCACTTTTGTGTAGCCTCTTCATATAAGCTTTTGATAAATGAGGTCTTACTGGCAATCGTGAATGGTGCGGAGGAATATCATCAAGATCACACTTGGAATCTACACACATGAATAAAAATCGTTAATATCCCATAAATGAATAAAAAGTAAAGTTTAAACATAAAATTAAATATATAAGTTATTAAATATGGATAGAAAATTTTCATTCTCTCTCTAGTTAAAAGGTGCTCTTGGAGGTCTACGCCATCAATAATTCACTAATAATTCATAACCAACATGTAATGTAGTAATAGCATTGAAAACTATGTATCTTGTTACATTGTATGGTGATTCATGACTATTTTCATGCTCATCAAATGTGCAATTAGTCCTTGAATTATTATGTAAAGTTCAACTACTATTTATTAAACCTGCTATATTTCCATGCATGTAAGGTCTTCCATCAATATATAATCTTTCATTTTCTACATGTGAAATCCTTCTACTAGTAAGGGATGCTTCATTCAAGCATATTCCATAAGTACTCATGCTTTGAACATAACGTGCAAGTCGATGCCAATCTCATCATCCATATATAGGACCAGAAAATGACATAAGAGTGACTTCAGAGTCTGGGGGCACATACAAATCCTCTACAATAAAGAGACCACGACCAGCATTAGTATTAGTGTATGGAGAAATCATATAGCAATTACCCCAAAAGTTAAAAACCTCTCCATCTAAAGAAAGTGGTCCTCTATTCCATCCTCCATATCTTCTTCTATCATATGTTTGTATTAGGAGGTAGAGGATTTCTAGAAACATCTACTTGTAATTGATGAACAACAAGTCCATGACGTGTATGAGGTATATTAGCATTATGAGTATGAGAATTATTATCATCATCATCATCATCGATCAAGTATTCCTGTATATCAATAGTAATTTGATTTTGTATATGGTTTTTAAATAAAATAATGACATTAATTTATAGAAAAAATGCATACCCAAGCATTATCACGTTGACCAAGTGGTGGTGCACGCTCAAAAGTACCATACTCTACCTCATGTTCAATACATTCCAATCATGGTCTTTGATATGTGCCATAGCAAGAGTTACACCAACATATAATATGCTCTTGATAGTAAAATTCATCATAATTCCTATCAGAGGACACATGTGAAGTCATTGCATGTGTAGAAGGTGGTGGAATGCCCTCTAATTGATCATAATCTGATTATAACAAGAAAAAAACATATAACAATTATGTATCTATCAAATATATTTAAAATTAAAAGTTTGATATACTTACAGTATATAGTTCTTGCACGATTAGGAGACGGTGGTGGAGTTTTGTCTGATTGATCAGAATCTACAAATAATGGTATTAGATATCAATAATCTGATTATTTACATACATAAACATTCACATATACACATTTACACATGCACACATATTCACATATACACATTTACACATACACACATATTCACATATACACAAATACACATTCTTGGGATAAATGCATGTATTTTGTATGAATGTGTGTATATGGATGCATGTGTATGTGTGTATGTATATATGTGGATATGTATATGTGTGTTTATGTTATATGTATGTATGTGTATATGTATGCATGTATATATGTGTATATGTTTGTATCTATATGTGTATGTGTTTGTATATATGTGTATGTATTCTGGTTCTTTTTTTTTTGTTTGAGATTAAAATAATCGAAGGTATTGTATGGTGGAAAAAAAATAAGAGGAGACCTAACATACCACCTGAGACGTGGCAATTTTTGCATAGACAGCTACGTCTTCAGGAGTCATTTCCTCAGCAGAAGGTATACAAATTAATAGTTTATATTTATAATTCTCATATGTTTTATTAAATTTTTATATTTAAGTTATGTATTTCTTTTCTATTTAAATAAATAGGCTGCTGTGAAGAAGAGAGTTGATTCACGCCACAGATCGCACTTAGGCCAAATGGGCCATCATGGTTTTGTAGTTGCATTTGTAACTATGTGTTATTATAAATATATTTTTTATTTTAGTTAAAGTGCAAGAAAGTAATCTTTTTTATTTGTTTCAATGCAGCAAAAGGATTATGGTCGATATCCTATGAAACATGAGATCGAGTATGCTACACATTTTGGATATTGGCATTTGAGCGAGTATATGTAAGATCATCCGGATGCATTTGTGAGTTTATTAAATTTCATATAATCATTTTATTTTTATGGATGTTTTAATTGTTTTACTTATTTATGTTTGTTATATGTAATACAAGAGTATTATGGAGAGGCAGATATGGATGAGGTGGAGAGACAGACAGAGGAGGGACGATCTCGATCGTCACAGAGTGCTCACACAGATACATCAGATCATGCAGATGATTGTGATGATGAGGATGAGGATGAGGATGATGATGATGATGATGATTAGGATTCTTGATTTTGACATTGGATATGTATTTACACACACACACACACACATATATATATATATATATATATATATATATATATATATATATAATCTATATATTGTTCATTTCAATTATGTTTTGAATTGTGTGTATGGTATTAAGTAACGAAAAGTCTTGTTCTATCGATGTTTATTATTGTTTATATTAAGCATGTGTTTTATTACTTCAATTTTATAATTTGTTCATGTTTATGTGTGCTTGTGTGTATATAAAATGTATATATGGACATGTAGATATATATCTATATTTGTGTAAATGAGTCTATATGCATGTATATGTATGTATATATGTATATATATGTGCATGTATGTATGTGTATATGTATATGTGTATATGCATGTATCTGCATGTGCATGTGTAAGTGTATGTGCGTATGTATGTGTATGTGCATGTGCATGTGTAAGTGTATGTGTGTATGTATGTGTTGATATATTTAGGTAGTGATGTGTGTGAACACTCTAGGACCGCCGGGGCACTTTTTTCCCTCTTTAGGAGGTTTTTTTCCCCCGGCTTGTATATACGCCTATTGCCCTAATGGGCTACTTATCTTTGTACATTCTCTAGTAATACATTCAGCCTTGTGTGTTGTGCTCCAAGCTTCTTCTTCTTCCTTGTGCTGTTCGCGTGCTTCCGCAGACGTCTATCTCCAAAAATTGGTATCAGAGCAGGTCGTCGCTTCTTCTAGGGCGCCGTCGACACTCCTCCGTTTGCAGTCTCAGATTCGCACGAAATTTGGTGAGCATACTCAGGGTGTTTTCGAGATCAAAACTGCTTTGCTTTGTTGTGCCGAAATCGCGATCTGAGCTCGTTTCGGCCTCCGAACGCACTATCGCAGCGCTTATGCAGGCTATTTCGTCCTTTCGTGCCAAAGGTATATACCAATTTCTGTTCGCCAGTTTAAGCGTCTCGAAGTCTGCTACAGGTCTAGCAGAACTCATCTGGGCAGTTCTGTTCAACTTTTTGAGATACAGTCAATTTTCTGCATCAAGGTATTTTAGTCACTGGCCATGGTTGAAAGCAGTGATGTATTTCGTATGTTGGCTGTTGAGGATAAGTTGGATGGTACCAACTACCCATTATGGGCTTATATGATGCGACATGTACTGGTTGCAAAAGGATTGTGGAACATTGTGCAGGGTGTTGAAAGACGTCCCGTTACACCTGTAACGACAGGTACTGCAAATACAAGTGTTGGAGCTGATGAAGATGGTGTCGAAGATGATATTCCGCAGATTCCTGTTCGTGCTTCTGTTTCTGTTGCACATACTGCAGAGCAGATTCGTTGGGATGGCAGAGATGCCCAGGCACATGCATTGATAGCCTTGTCTGTCAAATGTGCCATTATTCCTCACATTCGCTCTTGCAGAACAGCAAAGGATGCTTGGGATACACTTACCACTTTGTACCAGGCTAGGAATGAGGCTCGTGTTGCTTACCTCCAAAAACAGTTGGAGAGTGAGCACATGAATGAAGGTGATTCTATGGACAGTTTTCTTACAAAGATCAAAGACCTGAAGGAACAATTGATTTCTGCTGATGAGGTTATACCAGATAGCTCACTTGTGCAGACCGTTCTGAATGGTCTTCCTGATTCATATCAGAGTTTTGCCTCAACTCTTCGTTGATGATGAAAGGCAATCCGAATGCCTTGTCATTTGAGGAATTAGTCTCTATTCTGTTGCAGGAAGATCAGTCCAGGCAGAACAGGTCCATTATGCATGTTGCAGATCAAGCTTTCTTGGCTAGTCAGAAGGGCAAAGGAAAATGGAGCTCTTCTACTAGTAAGCAGAAATCTGCAAATGCTGCACAATCGAAGAACCAGGATAAAGATGAAAAGAAATCAGAAAAGCAGAAATTGTTCTGCAAGTACTATAAAGGAAATGATCATATTATAAAGAACTGTCCAAAACTGGCTGCTAAAGAGGCAAAGAAGAAAGAGTCTGGAATGGTTGTTGCAGAGGCCTCTACACCAAAAACAGAGTCTGCAAATCTTGTGCAGGAAGAAGAATGGGCGTTTACTACTGTCTGCAGTTTTGACCCATCTTCACATGATCAGTGCATGTCTGCAGTAGACTCAGATGTTTGGTACTTTGACAGTGGGGCGACCAAACATATTACCTCGCAGCGTAGTTTCTTCTCTTCACTCGAGCCTGCCCCTACAGGGTCACATGCGCCAATAACTCCTCTTATCCTATTATGGGAGTTGGTAAGATCATTCTGACTACTGCTGATGGTAGTTCTTTCACTTTGTCAGATGCTTTATTTGTGCGAGGGATCAAAAAGAACCTGTTATCAGTTTCTGCATTAGCCAAGATTGGCTTGGTTGTGAAATTCGTTGATGACAGGTGTACAGTTCATGATCTCTCAAATGGCGATGTGATTATTGCTTCTGGCATTTTATATCGTGGGCTGTATAAGCTCATAGACTATGAAAGATCTGTGAATGATTCGGCATGTGCAGTTCATGATTCTTAGGCTATGTCAGATGCAAAGCTTTGGCATGCACGCTTTGGTCATCTGTCTGATCGAGGGGGGGAATATATGTCTTCAGATTTTAATGCATTTCTGGCTGAACGTGGGATAAAACACCAGTGTACAGTGCCGTATACACCTCAACAGAATGGAGTTGTTGAACGAAAGAACAGGTCACTCATGGAGATGGCGAGGTGCATGGTCAAAAGTCAGGCTTTACCACATAGTTTTTGGCTTGAGGCTGTCATGTGTGCAGCATATGTACTGAACAAGTGTCCCACTAAAGCGTTGCAGTCTATCACTCCATATGAGGCTTGGCATGACCACAAGCCATCTGTTGTTGATGACATGCTGCTCACTGGTCCTATTGAGACACATATTGCTGATTTTAAGGCTGATTTGCATGCCTCATTTGAGATGTTTGATTTGGGGCATTTGCATCACTATTTGGGCATTCAGTTTATGCACGTTGATGGTGGAATGGCTTTGAGTCAAACGAAATATATTGACACATTATTGCAGCGTTTTGGCCTTGAAGACTGTAAGCCTATTGCCACTCCTATGGAGACAGGTTTACGATTGAGTCTTCATGATGCTGGAGATGCATTTGATGCTGTTCTCTATCAGCAGGCTGTTGGATGCTTGATTTACTTATGCATTACTCGGCCAGATATTCAGTTTGCTGTCTCACAGATGAGCAGGTTTATGCATTGCCCAAGAGTCACGCATTGGAAAGCGGTTAAGCGCAATTTCGCTACTTGAGTGGTACTCGACTACTTGGGTTGTTTTATCCCAAGGGGGGATCACTACCACCAGATTTGCATGCTTTTTCTGACTCAGATTGGGCTGGTTGCTATGACACTCGTGTGTCCACCAGTGGTTTTTGCTTCATGCTTGGTAGCTCATGTATATCTTGGTTGAGCAAGAAGCAGCCTACTGTGGCCACTTCCAGTTGTGAGGCTGAGTATAGGGCAGCTTTCACAGCGACTGTTGAGTGTGTGTGGCTCAGACGCCTTATGGCTGATTTGGGTGTTGGCCAGTCTTCTGCCACCACCATCTTCACTGACAGTCAGAGCGCATTGGCAGTTGTGAGGAACCCTGTGTTCCATGCTCGCACTAAGCACATTGAGGTGCATTATCACTATGTCAGGGAGAGGTTCTCTGCTGGGGAGATCAGCTTGGCATATGTGCCCACGCAGGAGAACATTGCAGACCTTTTCACGAAGGCTCTGCCTAGGGAGAAGTTTGAAGCTTTCCGCAAAGCTTTGGGCTTACTTCCTTTTGTGGAGTGATTTCCACATAGCTTGGCACTTCCTTATACATGAGTGCCAGCTCCTTGTTCACCGCATCACTCCCAGGGGGGATTTGTTGATATATTTAGGTAGTGATGTGTGTGAACACTCTAGGACCGCCGGGGCACTTTTTTCCCTCTTTAGGAGGTTTTTTTCCCCCGGCTTGTATATACGCCTATTGCCCTAATGGGCTACTTATCTTTGTACATTCTCTAGTAATACATTCAGTCTTGTGTGTTGTGCTCCAAGCTTCTTCTTCTTCCTTGTGATGTTCGCGTGCTTCCGCAGACGTCTATCTCCAACAGTATGTGTATGTGCATGTGCATGTGTATGTGTGTATATGTATGTATGTACATGTATATATGTAAGTGTATGTGTAAATGTGTGTATGTGCATGTATATGTGTGTACGTGTATGTGTTCTATGTGCATGTGTATGTGTGTATATGTATGTATGTGCATGTGTATGTGTGTGTATGTGCGTATGTGTGTGTATATGTATGTATGTACATAAGTATATGCAGGTATGTGCATGTGCATGTGTAAGTGTATATGTGTATGTATGTGTATGTGCATGTGTTTGTGTATATGTATGTATGTGCATGTGCATGTGTAAGTGTATATGTGTATATATGTGTATGTGCATGTGCATGTGTATGTGTGTGTATATGTATGTATGTGCATGTATATGTGTAAGTGTATGTGTATATGTGTGTATGTGCATGTATATGTGTATATGTATGTATGTGCATGTGTGTGTATGTGCATATGTGCGTGTACGTATGTGCAGATATATGTGTATATATGTGTATGTGTGTGTATATGTACGTATGTGCATATGTATGTGTATGTGTATAAACATAAACAAGTGTATGTATATGCATGTGTATATGTATGAAACATGCATGTGCATGTGGATGCATTCCCATTTGCATCCATGTGTATATGCATGCATGTGAATGTGCATATACATGTATTTAAGTATGTGTTTGTGTATGTCTATGTATATATGCAATAATGCATGCGTGCAAGTCTTTTCATGTGGTTGTAGAAATGTTTGTGCATATGCATGTGTATGTGTGTGTATGTGTAAGTGTATGTGCACATGTATGTGTGTGTATATATGTGTGTGTATGTGCATGTGTATATGTGTGAATGTGCATCTTCATGTATAAGTGTATATATGCATATCAATAAGTGTGAGTATGCTAAGTAATGAAAATGACACAATTCAAATGATATACAAAGAATGGAAATTGTACTTACAATAGTTAGCCATATTTTTTGCTTGGTTAACTTCTTGAATAACCTGCAATAAAGAGAGAGAGAGAGAAAGACGAAGAGAGAGAGAGATAATTCAAAGAGAGAAAGAGGTAGAAAGAGAGAAATAGAGAGAGAGAGACAATAACATAGAGATTAGACAAAACAACAATTCAGAAAGCGATTGTTTCAGCTCGTAAGTGCAATGCAATTGTGAACCTTGGAGAGCTCTTCGATCAGATGCGTGTAGATGCCTTCAAAGAGCCTCCAAAGTTTTTATTTTTTCCGTCAAAAACCCGTCCTATAAGTGATGCTAAAGTGTCGTAAATTGCTGTCCATGTCGCATCTAATTAGCATCGCATATTTTAAATCATCACTTATGCGATGCTCGATGTAACTGTCACATATTCCGTCGTGCCAAACGTCGATAAAAATGTTGATTTTTTCATCGTTTAACTGACGTTCTACACTCGACGCTTGTTGCAACACTTTATGCAATTTTATAGCGACGAAATTGTGTCATGTTAACCATCGCTATGCACCCATATTCCTTGTAGTGAAAGGGATTACACTAATACCAAGAGAGAAGGCTTAGGTATGATCTATGTGGTATAAAAAATTCGACATTATTTTCTTGAAAATAAGTTTGTATACATATGTGTGTGAATGTGTGTGTATGTGTGTGAAGTGTGTGTACGTATGTGTGTATGTATGTGTGTGTATGTATGTGTGTGTGCATATGTGTGTGAATGTATGTATGCATATGTTTGTGTATGTATATGTGTATGTATGTGTACATATGTGTGTGAATGTATGTATGCATATGTTTGTGTATGTATGTGTGTGTACATATGTGTCTGAATGTATGTATGCATATGTATGTGTATGCATGTGTATATGTGTGTGTATGTATGCATATGTATATATGTGTGTGTGTATGTATGCATGCATATACATGAGTATGTGTGCGTATGTATCTCTCTCTCTCTCTTTCTCTCTCTTTATCTCTCTCTCTCTCTCTCTTTGTGTGTTTGTCTCTCTCTCTCTCTCTCGTGCTCTCTCTCTCTCTCTCTCAATTTCTCTCTAGTTCTCTTCCTTTCTCTTTTTCTCTCTCCTTCATCTCTCTCTCTCTATCAATAGAGAACAAAACAATAACTTACAATGATGTAATCTTTTGGATCGATGTTGTCAAAGCATAATGAATGACTTAGAGGGTGGGCATTCTCTAAGTGGGGCATATATTTTGTAAGAATGATGCAAAAACAACAAGAAAATTCTTGTTTGAAAATGTCTTTATGAGGTATGGGTTTCCCATAGAGTTGGTTAGTGATTACGGAACTCATTTCCTAAATGAATTCATTGAATATTTGTTGAAGGATTTTATGGTGACTCACAAGAAGTCCACACCATATCATCCATACTAACAAAATCCTATGAAATGTAATGACTAATCTTAAAGACAGCAATAACTTTGAATGATAAACAATTACACCATGTTTTTTGGGCATATAGAGTAGCATACAAGACTATACTTGATGCAACTCCCTTTCATATGGTCTTTGGTCAAAATGCAGTGCTTCCGTTGGAATTCTTGATAGCCACTTTCAAGGTTGCACCAGAGCATCAATGGACAGGGCATGAGCTATAGTATTATGGACTTAGAACGCTTAGGAGAAACTAGGCTAAGCACAAGAGCATGAATCTATGCATCCAAGAAGAGACAAACGACTTATTTTGATGCGCATGTGAAGGACAAAGGCTTGAAAGTTGGCAACTTAGTATTGATCTATACTTTGAAGCAACATGTTTGAAAGTTAGAGAAATGCAGTTATGGAGCTATGATTATCAATTGAATTTCAACAAGTGGAGCGGTGCAGTTAGCCACTTTGGAAGGGGATGTAATGCCAAACTACATTAGTGGTTGTGGAGCCAAGCTCTACCAAGAACCCTTGATAGAACTATTGATTCTAGGCCAAGATTGGATATATGATCACTCAATAGACTTAAATCTTAGAAAATGCCTTCTCTAGTCCTGGGTGGCTAAAAAACACCTTATGATAGAGTTACAAAACCATGTCCCTTGTAATCACCATTTAGGAGAAGAGACTTTCAATAGTTGTAATTATCTTTGCAAAATGAAGAATGCTAAAATTTACCCAAAATATAGCCTTAAAAAACATGCATAGAAGGTGCCTCAAGGGATAAAGAGGACACTATTTTAGATTTTTGAAGATGAAACAAATGAGAAAAATTTAGATGATTAAAATATGCATGCCAAAGTTTCACAATATGAAATAGGATGAGAAACTTAATCTGCATAGGAAAAATCATTTATAGATTTTTCATATCTTGTGAGCTTATACAAACCAAGAGAACACATGCAAATATTCTTTGACCATCATAGAAATCATGAACTATAAATTTATCATCAACAAATTTTACTACGAAGCCAATTTTTGTTAATATTGACAATGAGTACAAATTCTTTTTTATCCATGGTACATAGACTCAATTTTAGGAGTAGAGGCCTCTACACCAACCATTCAAGCCTCTTTTTTCTTTGCCTCTTATTCAACCACTTCATGACAAATCTTAATGACACGATCATTTGCCTTACTAAAATTTCAAATTATTTTTTCTTTTCTATTTTTGTGTGATTTTGTCTTCCTTCTTGGATTATGGAGCATTACTAGATTTAGTAGACGAGCTCAATTTACCTCTGCCCTTTTGACTAGCTAAGAAAGCTTGATTTGCAACATGCATAATTGTCCTATTTTGTCTAGATTGGTCTTCTTGCAAAAAATAGAGAATAATCCCTCAAAATTTAAGGCATTTGGATTTCCTTTCATCATCAAACAAAGAGTAAAAGAAAAAACTTTGATAAGAATTTGGAAGACTATTGAGAATAGTGTACAGAAGTGAGCTATTTAGGGAGATTTCATCTCCAGCAATTAACTCCTCTTTCAAATCTTTGATCTTTGTTAGAAAGTGTGCATTGAATCTCCATCATTCATATGCTCACTCTCTAACTATTTTCAAATGTAAGCAACATGATCCTCAATTCTTGCCTTGTATAGTGTGGCAAGAGTATCCCAAGCATTCTTGCCTATTCTGCATTAGGCAAGGTAAGGGATAGTGGTATGTTTGATAGAAAAAGCTATCATTGCATGTATGTATGCATCTATGCCACCCCAATAAAGCTTCTCTATCATAGGTGCAATAGGAGCTATAGTAGGATAATTAAAATGAACATAATCATCTATCATAGGTGCAATAAGTACTATAATAGGATTAGTAACATGAAGATCATCACGTTCAACATCACCTTCTATCACAATAGGAGGACCAATTCTAGCACCATGCATAATATTCTATAAGCCTTTTGCTACCAATACATCATGCATCATGTTTGCCCACAATGGGTAGTTGGAACCATACAATTTATCCTCAAAGCCACCATATGAAATACACAGTTGCTTTCATTTCATGGCTAATGAGTGTAACCTAATGCACAAAATTGATAGTTTCTAAAAAAGCATTGAATAGAAACTCAATCAAGGTCCACTAGACCTATAACAAATTTTGAGGTGCTTATAGTAGTGCACCAAAAATTTTATATATGCTTGGTACAAAAAAATAAAATTGCTTGCATAGTTTCTACCATAGTGCATTAGGAGGCCAAGTATGCTCACCAAATTTTGTACAATTTTGAGATAGTTATCAGAATGTTGTTGATTACACCCTATAGAAAGAGACAACCTATAATGATATCGATTGTTGGAGTTCAAGGACAAGGGAAGCATGCAGACAACACGAAGAAGAAGAAGAATCTTGGATCACAACATCGAGCGTATTACTACATGAATGTAAAAAGATAAGTGGTCCGTCATGGTTATAGGCATATATACAAGCAAGAGGGAAAAACCTTCTAAAGAGGGAAAAATGCCTTGAAAGTTCCACTTGTATTCAAACACATCATTGCCAAAATATACTAACAATTTATGGCAAAGTAACAAAAGGAAATGCTTCCTCCCATGAGGATACCTTGAGGGGAAGAAAGAAAAATAAGAAAAAGGAAAGGAAGCTTGGACTCAAGAAACAAAATATATCATATCATAAGAAGAATCTAAATATTTTAATAGGGGTATTGTGATCAAATCACTTTCACACAAGGGTGCGTCAACCGTTAATTTCATTTTCCTTCAATTTACAAATGAAAATATTATGAAAAGGCATGACGAAGAGGGGTCAAGAAGGTCTTTCAAATGTGAGAAATTGACCTTGAGACACTATCTAGGCGGTAATGGTATTACCATTGGATATGAGAAAAATGAAGTGATAAATAAATTATTTTACTTATGATTCTTCGTTTCACCACAAATTTTTATCGAAGAGATGAAAAATGCAAAGACTTTTCTCTCTCCAATGATATTTATTTGAGATTTGGACATGATGTAACACTAGGATAAAAAATGGAGAAGCAAACACATCAGAATACGTAAATACTTTGAAGCCCTGGTTTGACATTTTTGCTATTTCTAGCATACACTATCTTTGCCGATGAAACTTAGGGAAAGAGTACTCTATACCATAGTGAGGCTAGCCACTTAAAGAAGTGATCATGTCTAGTGACTAGTAATGTGACACAATTCCATTGCTAGTCAATATGTGTGTGCATCTATGTGTATATGCATGCTTGTATGCATGTGTATATGCACGTGTGTGTATGCATGAGTGTACTTGTATGCATGTGTATATGCACGTGTGTGTATGCATGGGTGTATGTATGTGTGTGTGTGATGTGTATGTATGTATATGCATGTATGGGTGTGATATATGTGTGTGTGCATGTATGTGTATATGCATGTGTGTGATGTTAATGTATGTATGTATGTATGCATGTGTGATGTGTATGCATGTGTGTATATATGCGTGTGTATGTATGCATGTGTGTGATGTGTATGTATGTGTATGTGTGTGTAGATGCATGTATGCATGTGTATATATATGCATGTGCGTGTATGTATGTCTGTGCATGTGTGTCTTTATGCATGCATATATGCATGCGTGTGTTTGTGATGTGTATGTATGTATCATATGCATGTTTGAATATATGTGTGTATATGCATCCATTTACATGTGTGTGTGTGTATGCATGCATGTGAGTATGTATGCATGTGTGAATGCATGTGTGTGTCTGATGTGTATGTATGTATGTGAATGTGTGTGTGATATATGCATGTGTGATATATGCATGTGTATGCATGCATGTGTATGTATGCATGTGTATGTATGCATGTGTGTATACGTAGGCATGTGTGAGTGATGTGTATGTATGTGCATTTGTGTGTATGCATGTGTGTGTGATGTGTATGTATGTGTATAGAAGGTGAGAGATTATATTTAGATAATTTGCTTACTGTCGGAAGGTGAGAGATTATATTTAGATGTTTTGCTTACTGTGGGAAGGTGAGAGATTATATTTAGATAATTTGCTTACTGTCTGTATCATCATCAATCAATGGGTGAGGATCTGAAGTTGCACACAATACAAAGAGAAATTCCCAAAATATACAGTTGTTGGGATGGGTCACCTTACGCTCACATTGGTTGTTATCCTTTTTAATCCCTATGATGATGATGATGGGACGAGTCATCTTTCATAACACATTACAGAAATAAGAAATCAACGGTTGGTTGACGGCCTTTGTTGGATGGATCTGCAGGCGAAGTGGATATGATGGACACGCAAATACACAGCATGCCGCACTAGAACTCAATCAACGATGCGGTCTCCTTTTGGACCGACTTGAACGCCATGACAGAGAAAGAAAGAGTAAGCATGCCACTCGCTTTTTCAATAGTAGATTCCGAGAGGATTTGAAAGAAATAATAGACTCGACGAAGCATCTGTATGAGTTTCAATGAATCATTCATACATTAAGCATGTCTTATACTCAGAGCCGTGGCACTTTAGAATATCCTGGTGAGGGACATACTAGATGCGTGCGTGCGTGTGTGTGTGTGTGTGTGAGAGAGAGAGAGAGAGAGAGAGAGAGAGAGAGAGAGAGAGAGAGAGAGAGAGAGAGAGAGAGAGAGAGAGAGAGATTTGTATGATCTAAATTTCTCTACCACATCGCGAATCTGAAAGAGCAGTCTGTTGATCTATTCTGCTTCCCAATTTGCATATGATACGAACAGACATTGCCAAATTTTGAATTGATGGAAATTAGAGATAATTTTGTGTCGCTTATCTTCAAATTTGATTATGGAACTTGCAGTATTAGAACAAAAAGGAAAAACAAGCAGAAAATAGCCCATACATTGCACAACAAACATTCAAAGAAACATTGAAACTATTAATGGTTAATGTTAATATTGAGCAACGTGCTCTTCCATCTCCGACATAAAACTGAATACCACCCACTCAGTAGTGACAAATATTGGAGGTTCACTTCTCTGAATCTTACAGATGTGCTCAACATTCATGTCCTTAAAGTAGATATCCCCACGTTTGAAATATTGGAACGGTCTTTTCCTCTCGAAAGTAAACAATTGACATCACAACTTTCTCAAACATGAACGAAAAGATTGACGATTCCTACAATACCTTCCTAGATGGCCACTTGTTAGTTTCTGTGATCTTTGTATGTGTGTGTGTATGCGTGTGTATGTGTGTGGGGAACTGTGGATGATAGCGCATTATGATCAGTCATGGACGTAATCAGTTTATCAAAGTAGATGGGACCGAATCCACTCCCATGAAGAAAAAAGAAAGAACCAAACTACCTCATAGAGTTTTTCAAGAACTTTTCCTTTGCTTCGTTGAGAGAGGGGGAGAGAATTTCTAATATATATATATATATATATATATATATATATATATATATATATATATATATATATATATATATATATATATATATATATATATATATATATATATATATAGAAAGAGGGAGAGAGATTCTCTAATAGAGAGAGGGAGAGAGATTTTTAAATCATCACGGATCAACAAAAAACATTGTACTTCAAGAATGTTTTTTTGTTGATCCTTGATAAATTATAGAGAGAGGCAAGGGTGGCAATTCAATCTTTCCTTACGACAAGACAGTTGCAAGCACTACCCCAATGTATTGCCTTCAGACAGATTTAAACCAATTGTTTTTGGGAAGTTCTCTTTGAGTGTCGTTTTCGGGCAGTCTAATCCTTGCTTTGTGAGATACAGGGACCCTATGAGTACTATGCCTCTTCACTTGTAAAGTTATTTTTACAATCAAATTCAAGTTATAAGGGAGATTAGGCTTCGGCCGAACTTCTTCTTAAAAAAAATTTATAGAAAGAGAGATGGAGAGAGTATTGATGGTTGAAGAATGTGTTACATAAGTTTTTTAAAACCAATTCGATGGGTTTCTATATAGGAAAAAAATGCATAAATAAAATTATTTCTTATTTGACAATTACAAAAACTCAATTAAGAAGTCTTATCGGCTTTCAAAAAAGCATATATCCCAAATAAATTACTATAGTTGCAATGGGCATGCCTCAGAGAAATGTATTATTTAGCATTAGGGGCAAAAATGAATCTTGCATGGGCTCTTTGGATTAAGGAGTGATTAGTGATGGACCAATCAAAAGAGGGCGGTAGATATAATCTATAGCTTATAAATTACTAGGTTGAAGGGGGAAGAGGGGATAGGATTCCCCTATATTCAAGTTTTTTCTATAGAGAGAGAAAGGAATCTCGTAACCAGCTTGGGGCCAAACATTCAAAAAATTCAAAAATGTTTAAAACTTATCATAACATCATCAATGGCCCCCCAACTACTTTTTGGGATTAAAAGTTCTATTTATGACCTTTAATCCAAAATCTGTGCATGGGCTGCCATGAACAAAATGATTTCTTGAAAGTAACTCATAGTACACCTTTTCCCCTCCTAAACCTCACACTTTCATACCTAGGTCCCAAAAAGTAATCCTTTTTCACTAGTTTCTCTCCCTACCACACCACTAAAGCCCCTATGTTTGCATTTTCTTTCTCTCTATGTCCTCCGCTTTGAATTCTTGTTGTCACTTCCATAGCTTGAACTCCAATGGAGACACCTAAAGCTTATAGGTTCCAAAAGATGAGGTTCTAAAGTTAAAATGTCACAATATCAAAGATGTAGAAGGAAATTTTAGGACATGAGTTATGCAAAGGTGCATGGGTGTACATGCACCCCTTTGGCATTGGTACTCATTGTGTTAGAGATCATGGAAACATGGATCTTTATTAGAAAGGAAAGCCACTAGGATTCAAGAATCTCAAAGGTAGTGGGATTGTTGCCATGTGCAACATGCTTTTACAATGCCAAGCATGAAATTAGAAAACTCAAATAAAATGAGATCTCCTATCAATTGTAAGTATTTCTCTATAATATCGTTTAGTTCTTGGCCTTGTTTCCTTATACCCTATTTAAATATGTTGTTTTTGTTGCAGATATAGTTCTTTCTACCTTGGTGGAGGAGCAACCATTTCATAGTCGTACAAGTACTTTCAAGCATTGCATCCAGATGTTGGGCCACTAGTCTTTCCACAAGTACCTCTCTCTCAGTTTTTATGTGAGAGAGTTTTCTTTTATACACATACACATGTTGTACCCTTTACATCAAATGATTTTGGTAGGTTAGAGATGATTAAGGTAGATTCTCTTTCAAGCTAGAGTGGCCATAAATTGATATATGGTCCTTGACATCTTTGAACCATAAAATGGTGATGGATCTACATAACTCTTTGAAATTCACAAGAGTTTTTAGATTTATAGGATTAGATTGGTGTGTTCTTATCCATTGTTTTGTACATCTATTTCAGAAACTCATAGTTCTAAAGACTTCCACAATGTTCACGTGTAAAGATGTCATATATGACTAAGTGAAAGGTTTACTAGGTGAAAATCGGGGACCTATAGAAGGATGCCACCAATAGGGATAGATATCTTTGTAAAATTGGTGCAACAAGCATATGATTTGGATATGTGAAATACCATACTTCATCGTACATTATATTCTATTATGATTGTCAGATGTATAAACTTGGTGAATGAATACCATTACAAAGTTTAGGTTGATGTGAGAGAACATCTGTTAATAGTGGTATTTGATGATCTACATCATTCCAAGTTCAAAATACAAGGGGATAAGGTAAGAAATCTACATTTTGTTTCTTTTATTTATACATATTGTTAAATTTATATAAGATATTTAAAGTTTTTTATTTGTTACAGGCCAGAAAGAGGTTGGAAGATAAAATCAGACTCCTTCCTTATTGGAGTATAGATGGAACTCAACTTTCATTGTCATAACTCTTGTACTACTTGAGTACTAGAGTGTAGACATAAACCATTTCTCATTCTCATAATCCTTCCTCTACCTCAAGATTTCTTGCACATGCAAGAAATTAAAATTGTAAAATTATTATCTCAATATGATTTATAAATTGTACAATCCTTGATTTTTGCCATGATGGTATTAAAATTTTAGAATTTCTAGATTTCTATTTTTGCTACTATGTATATCTAGTTGTTCTTATGGTGTTAAATGAGAGTCAATTATTTTTATTAGAGAAATTATGTTTCTAGGAGTTTTATGCATGATTTTTATATTTGCATCTATTATCTTTACCTCTAAATGGGTCCAATCACTTGAAAAAAAAAACTACAACTACTATAAAAATAAGTCTTGTGCTCTCATTTCTCACTTTTGTAACATAGAAGAGCTAAGAGCACTCTTATAGCAAGAACACACTAGAAATCATATTGCATATATGTGCAATGACCACCTCTAACTCTGCTACCCCTCTAGCCAAGGTCCTCAACAACTATTCATAGAGTTCTTATAATAAATTGAATACAAAGATCAAACACATTTGTATGACCTTGTACTAGAGTCCTAGATCTTAACAAGATAGTCAAATTCAATTTTGATATGCTTGAGGAAATCATAGAATCTTAAGTTCTATATCTTGTGCTACTCAATAGATATCCTAAATTATGAGGGAAGGTGTGTCTTCATGTGACCTTTTGCTCTATATTCATAAAGGTGATGAAGCTTTTATGAAGTCCCTTAAGCATTTGATGGCAATTGTTGATGATGTAGGGCATCTATTGGATGACATGGATTTAAAAAATTCTCCATATAATAACAAGTAAATATATTTATCATTATTGCCAATGATTTGGGATATAAAAAAAATCTTCTCAACACATTAATATTGGAAACGAATGTGGACATTTAGAATTGATGGGACTAGAAGTATTGAATAATAGTTGGAAAGCATTTAGATTCTGTTGGAATGGCTTCTTAACATTAATCTTTTTATGTCACTATACAACTTTATTGAGGGCTTGACACAGACTTGCGATGTTTATCAGAAATGCATATGATCATCGTGATAGGTACTAACCATTTAAGGTAGGCACATTTATCCATTAAAAAGCTTCTTAACACCAAAATTTTAATAACACTCGAGATGTTTTTTACTATAACATAGTTTTTCTTGTTGTCTCTATTGATCTTGGGAACTCTCACTCTATGTGAAGATAAGTGGAACATATATTGTTCTATTTAACCTTCCTTCTTAACACTTGAAGACATAAACTTAATTTCTTACACTAAAAAAGCTTGATTTTGATAAATGTAATCTCTAACATCTCGCTTGAAAATGGTTATTTGTGGATATTGGATATTTCATGTTACTTCAATATAATATATCTTTGTGCCAAACTGATTTCTATAGGACTTACTTGTGAAATCATGGCATGAATGGCACATGCCTATGACTAATAATTTGGTTCTAATATGTAGTAGTTTTGTGATAATTTTGTTAATCTTTGAACTAGCATGGAAACATTTTTTTTCAACATGATCTTTTCAATACATTTTTAATCAGATCTTTAACAAGAACTTTTTCAAATGGCCTTAACAAGAGAAATTTATGTCTTATGACTTGGTAGAAAAATCCATGTACCAAAAACATACTACTAGAACAAAGTAATTAAATACATACTTTTATGTTTTGAGCCAATTTTAAGCACATTAATGATTCATTTGAAGTCATTTACACACAATTATTATTAGTTCAGAAAACATATACTGACCTTTCATTCCTAAGTTCTTTTCTCACTCTTTGCATAGTTAAACTATGTTTTTGTTAGACTTGATATTCGAGGTTTAAGGTATTGAATATAGCATGCATTCTAAGACATGTTTCCTAAAAATCTCTCTTAATTTCATGATGTATTAAATACAAGTGTAGCTACCTTGTTTCTCAGCCATGAATTATTCATGCAATTGGATTGATAATTGCAACTCTATTATACATATATACTAAACTCTCTATTACTTTGCTAGTTTTTATCACGTTTAATGTGTTGTATTTTCTAAAATGTTTCCAAATGAAATTCTAGTGAGTTTTTCTACCACTACGCATAAAGCTAATACCCTACTAGGATAATTATGGTAGAAAGAGGCTAATCCTCTCCATTGCATATATGTCATCATGTTAGTATAGGTGGAAAGTGAAACTCGACCCGTATTGGTATAACGGTTTTAAGTATTAGCTATTCTGCTAAATAGGGTTTCTTCAATTAAAAACCTAAGATGTTTTTTGAATTCTATAGTCTTAGTCCTACCTGCTACCTTCTTTGGCCTATATTGTTGTGTCTGGTGTTTTTGAAATTTTATTGATTTTACTTTTCAAAAGCTATTGTTAGTTCTATTATAGCCTACCCCCTAAACAACTTAAAGGTTCGTCCGTTTTTTATGTTATGCTAACACCTAAATTTTAAAAATTCCTCCTGGAAAAGTTTCTTGCACTTAAAGATTAAGTCTTTATTATTTCTCATATAAATAAAGATATCTATCACTTCCATAAGCTTAGATTTTCACTTTCATTTGCAGGTAAATTTGGGGTTTGTGTGGATTAATTTTGGTATATATCTATCACTTGTTCTCTAATACAAGCTTGCTCAAAGAAATGTGATCCTCAAGGGTCTCTATTTACCTCCTTGGATAATTATTATAATCTAATGGACTGATACTAATGTTCACAAGATTATCTCTTGGATGTTTATTATACATGCCTGCTCTCCTATCATTTGTATACATCATTTCTACATCTCTACACTAGCATTGGTCCTGCTGTAGAAACCTTTACTAACTAGTGATTCACTATTTCTTAGCCCATGCACAAGTATGTCATCATCATGTGACTTTATCCATGAGATAATAATCAATTGATGTGACAACTTTTAATGTTAAATACAAACTTAACCTCTGCCTTTTAAAAGCTTGCTATTTTGATCATAGTTAAACAATTGTTTTACTTTAAAGATATAAGCAATACTCGCAGTCTATTGAATTTTTAGGTGATAATATACTTATTAAACATGTTGCCTTGCTAAACTTCTCTTTAGGTGTACGTACAACAATATTGCACATAGTTGAAACTCTAATTACTAATAGACTCAAAATTACATGAATATTTGGAATCTTTAAATTATTAGGGATCCTAGATTCTTAACTCGGCTGACTATTGGTTCAACTTTCTAAAGCCCTTGCACTTGTCTTGTATTGTTATCTATCCTTTTCTACCATTAAATTGATTTTAAAGGTGATAAGTATGAACAATGCTTTTTCTTATGTCATTGGAGGTATGTTAGTTATGCTTTTACTTCAGTTTAATTGATCTTTCCATAAGCAAACTCTTGAGATACATAAGTACATTATGCTAGTTTCTCATGCTCCATGCTAAACTTGTTTTTAGATCTACATTTAGCACTTGTCTTTTAATTCTATTTATGTCTTTCTCATTAACCAATTGATCTTACAATTTGGAAATATGAACAAGGGTTTGAATTATATCATTATTGGTCTACCCATGATTAGATATAGGTATAGTTTGCTATTTTCTTGGGCTTCTAGAACTATCACCCATGCTAAACTTTTTGATAGATATACTTTCTATACCTTGCTGAATGATTACATCCACCTCATTATTCAATTGCATAAAAACACCTTAATGGGGGCTTCCTCTCCTATCATATAGTTGTTGATACAAAATAATGCAGATATGGATAGGTCAGTCTGATTCTACTCGATTTTATTACTCCCTGTAACAATAAATCAATTCTTCTCTAATGCTTTTAGAAGGGGTAAAACTCTCTACATATGACACCTATTCATTTTTCATTATAAGTACAATCTTTTTCTTTCTTAATCTATAGAGACATTTACTCTAGCATCTATTGAGTTCTTTCTAAGTCCTACTTAAAACATGATAGCCTCTTTGTTAATAGTCCAAACATGGTTATACCAAAAAAATCGGTTGAATGATTCACATAAATAGTATTGTTACCCATGTCTCTACTTCCTAACTATTGAACAAAAATCAAACACATACTAGAACAATATTATAAGTGTTTTGGATTCATATAATGATTTTCAATAAAACTTGTTCTTTCATACTTGTCCTAATTTGAATGATCTCCTTATTTTTGCTACTTGATCTTGCATTTTGCTTAAAAGCAAAGATGAACTTGAAATTATGCCACACTCTGATGATATACATAAAAGGAAACATAGTAAATCAGATATGTCTCAATTCAAGTGTGAATATCAAATGGTTTTTAGATTTTAGTACACAAATTGAATGATTTTCCAATCTTTCTAGATTTGATGAAGAGATTTGTATATTTTGTTGAGAGGAGAAACAAAAATCTCTCTATCCTTGACTCCTATTGTGAATTACAAGGATGATCACTATATTAGACAAGCTTGAGGACATGTACATATTGAATTTCGGAGCACATATGTTGAATGAATTATGATAAGGGATCATTGGTTCACCAAATCCAATATTAGAAGAATCTGAGGAAATACCCACCACTCCATGTGTGAAGTCAGTATTAACTTAACTGATCTAGGATTACATTATTCCTCATGATGGAAAAACCACAAAACTCTTTAGATTTAGGGATTTTAATTGAATCTTTGGGTATTTTATCACTTTATCAACTAGTCACTTGAAAAGATATTGATCTATGAAGGCAAGGATCTAGAGAATGAAGGAGCAATAGCCGCCTATATCAATGTAGCAAACTTAGAGTTTTGGATCTTGGGAGAGAGGCAGAAGGCCAATATACTTACTCAACCACTATTATCTGTTGGAAATTTAGTAGGCCCATAACTAATACCACAAGTCCAAGTTCCATAGGTCCACGATCTACAACACAGATTCCAGCAATCTTCCAATATTGACAAAAGATGAACATTCCACATTTAATCATACAAATGATGAGAGAAATATAGAAAAAGATTAGACGCCATGTGTAAAGTGTTACGTAAGCCACTGCTTACTCACACTATCATATATACAAATGTTCACATTACAATGTGGGAGCAAAACTCTGAACCACTCTATGTGAACAGAAATAGATGGATGAGTGAATGTACAGAATTTACAAGAATATTCAGATGTATGGATAGAAATTTGAATATATATGAGATGTGTGACCTAATAGGTTGTAGAAGAGTGAAGAAAGAGGAAGGATGAGTCTAAAACTGATAATCAGCAAACCCTCATCTGAACTTAGGCTATGTAAGACCCTAAGTCAGATACGTGTGTGAAAGATCACATACTTACAAAATTAGCAAAGAATGCTAACAAGTTTGCTACCAGTAATCCTCAAACTCATATAAACATACCTTCTCGAACACCTCATCCAAATATGCATAAAACATACATGTATTGATTCTCTTGTTCCTATGCCAAATAGGACTCCTTCTAATATGGATGCCACTGCCTCCATAAACTCCAAGTAGTACATGTGTGCATAAAGAGAATATGTACCTGAATTTCTTAACATAAGATGTAAATCTTATGTTAACCACCATCCAATGTCTTTGAAGTAACCTGAAATCTTCATGTAGAAGACAATCTTCAAATACATCATGTGGATGGTTGATCCACACCACCAAGTTGCTGCTGGGTAAATCCTCTCCATAAGCAAGAGTGTGATCACACTCTTCTTCTCCAAGAAGAACTCCATAGCCACTCCTCAACATGCTCCAAAATAGCACCATGGATGCCCCATGTGCTAAGGGAACCACCTCTATTGAGGGACCAAGCTCCAAAGCTTGTGTTGCAAAAGGTGTAGGAGGATTTGATCAATGAGACAAGCTCTTCTTATATAGCTTTGTGTCTCTTCCAAAAGCACTCTAAAAGCATAACAATAAAGCTCTTCATTCATCGTGATCGTTTCTTTGAAACTCAATCAAGAAAGAATCCGTCGCCCATCGCTGCATGCTTTATTGAAAAAGCATGTTAAAAAAAACACTTGCC
Organism: Ceratopteris richardii; assembly: GCA_020310875.1. NCBI lineage: Eukaryota > Viridiplantae > Streptophyta > Polypodiopsida > Polypodiales > Pteridaceae > Ceratopteris > Ceratopteris richardii. The sequence continues at coordinate 22,579,321 of CM035409.1, read as the reverse complement.
AAACAAAAGTTTTCCCGAACGCTTTTTGCTGCTGACTAGTTTCGAACCCGGGTGGGTTCCATAGAAGGAAATTGAACTAACCAAGGTGCCCACGTGCTTTTCTATAGAGGAGGTACTATAAAACTTTACACATGCTTTAATATTGTGAGCAAATGAACCAATGGAACATTGTACCTATATGATATTGCTTCCAACAATCCCCCCTGCAATGTCATATTGGTACAAACTGAACTAGATCTACAAACTTCATAATCTTCAAACTTGTACTCCCAAATTGACTTTTAAACCTTTTCTTCAAAAGTCTACTTCAAAATTGAATTTGACTTTCCTTCAAACTTCAAACACCTGAACTTGCTGAATATGAACCATAATACTTGAGAAAATATGCAAACTAGATATCCAATAGTGCACTCATCAAGCAATCATTTGCTTGACAACAAATGTAGCAAGTACTGACTCTGAACCTATTATCTCCTGTCTTCTCAAACCTGTAAACATACACTAGGATCCACATATTTGCATTTACCTTACAAAAGGTTTCTCAACGTACTTTTGTTGTGTCATGTAAATACACTAAACAAAGTCAGGAACTACATCCTGGGACTTGTAACTTACAACTCACAAATTAGTGTATTATGAACACTAGTTGGTTCATCTCTGACTGTACTCAACTGAACTCAATCCATGAGTCTCATCAAAATCTATGATGTCATCATGTCTTCATCCTTGTTCAATCTGTAAATCCTTCATACCTCTTTTCTTCAGAACCTGGTATAAACATATATGTGTGCACCTCTAAAACATACCTCTCTGAAATATCAAGCTTCTCTTTAATAGAATTCTCAACCCTTCTCCTGAATAGGAACACCTAACAGGAACTTTCTCCAGACATTCTCCTTCTTCCTTCTTCTTTCAAAGCTAGAACATAAAGAGAAACCGATAAAGGAAATATAAGAATATGTGATATAGGAATACTTGGAATTCTTATAGGTATGATTCTGCATTCTTTCACATATGGCTGAAAATAAGTCTTCATGTTTCATCACCCCCCTGGATGATTTAACACCACTATCCAAAATTCTTCAAATACATCAAACTTTATGAAACCTGGAATGTCTTCCTTCTTTATGAAACCTGGAATGTCTTCCTTCCTTCTTTATTAGCAGTGCAGTTGCCAATAGCTTTCACTATAACTCTTCAGCTTCCCATATTGTAGAATAAGGTTAGCTGATCCTAACATAACAAAACCTTGCTGAAAACATTTTAGCATCCATAATCTTCTGCAACATAACAAGTGTCTTTTTCTATTCCTCTGCAACACTAATCTGATAGAATCTGAATCTTTGACTTACTTCTTCCAATGTTAAGAACTTCACAAACAAAGGATAGACAACTCACTCATAAATACTCAAGATCTTCAAGACCATCTAAGATCATATAAGATCATACGAGATCATACGAGATCATCCAAGATCAATGATCTCTCCAACAAAATACCTATGTAGAATCTGCTCTCATCAAACCTTCATATGTGAATGTTTGATTTGTTACCTGAATGTCTTTAAGTGTCCATGCTTCTCACATAAAGTTGTAAAACTTTACTTTAACCAAATCCTTCCCAAGAATCTACAACTCTTACTTGAAACATAGGTGGACAAACTTCTCACCTTGAGAACTCCAAAAGCTGCAAGTTGATACTTCATATCTTCATATTCTACCCGGGTGAAATGTGATAGTACCTGCTTGATTTTCTTTTGGCTAACTCCACTTCTCAATCAAGTGATAGGCCGAATTCTTCTCATCTTATTTTGGAGTTCTTTCCTAAGGTGGCAATGTTATATAAGGTAGCTCAAAAAGTCTTTACTCAGCCTCGTTTCAAAGTTGGTGATCAATGTTCTCCAAGAGGTGAGTCAGGCTCCGCTTGAGGAGCCTCATCGTCACTGTGAATCACCAACTGATCCGCCCATGCCCAATAGATATCATTTACCTCGTTAGGCATCTCCCTCGTGCTATCATAATAGAAGTATCGGTCCTCTGCATATCCGGCCCAACCAAGCAGATACACCTCGAATTGGGGAAACGAGAATTCAATGTCCAAATCTTGGTTCCAAAAGCATACTAGCCAGTGTGCTTCCTCTATATCGTAGTCTGTCCGCAAGCTTTCGACTGATATTCCCATGCTTTCTAACGCTTGATCTGAAAAATATACGACAAGGTCGAACAGAGCGCTCTGGTATACTTGATCAGCCATCGGTCCCCTAGTCCTCAGTGATCCTGCATAGTAACACACTGGGTTTACCAATTTCTGCGATTCTTGCAAACAGAAGGTAAATTGAATGAAAAAGTAGAGAAAGGCCTTCTCGCTTCGTTCTCGTATCCAATCGCAAATCTCTCGTAGGAGCACCCAAATCACACAAAAAAGTGCTATCAGCCAACGACTCGCTCAAAGTCCTCTCCGTGCATAATCCCCTATCAACCCTTGTATGCTCTACTCGCTATCCTGACATTTATTCCCCTCAAACCTTGATTGGATAACTTTGTCATATTCGTCCCGAGCCAATCCTGACTGCTTCAGGCTACCACCATTCCTACACGTACTCTTTAAATGAAGCACTTTACTCATTGTGCCCTTTTTGACTCCTTTCCCACTGCATGCCCCTTCTTCAGTATGTCACATTTGGGAACTTCTGTTTCACAACTATCTTGGTTCTCTTTACCTTTACCTTTCAAGAGGTTTTCCTTCCGATTGGCTAAGTCCTTACTAGAATCCTCGTGGTCCACACACCACTTTTCTCTTCTCGATCTAGCTTTGCCCTCGTGCTCTCCCTTGCATGTATTCTTGCTCATGGCCTCCTGCATTCTCTTTGTGTAAAAAAATAACCGACCGCCTGGGTCCCTCATCAACTTTCGATGGCATTTTTTTTCTCGAATTTCAGAAGAGCTTCTCTCGTTCTTTGAAGAGTTTTCCTTCCTTGCATGAAGATCAACCACTTGGCTCACTTTCTTCTTTTTCTTGGCAAGACCTACTTTTACAGTCTTTCTCGTGTCCGTCTTGGATTCTTCTAGACCTAACGACAACCATGCACCACTAGTCAACATTCTTTCAATTTCATCTTCTCAGTCTTAGAGTGACTTCTTTCCACTCAACCCTCACATCACATTCTTGTACAATTGACTCAACCTATTGTGTGAGAGCTCCATAACCTCCACACAAAGGAACTAAGAAGTTAATCTAGCAAGGCCACACACTAGGAGAGAGAGATGTGTTTCCACCCAACCAACCCCTCCAATATATACCTCCAAGACCAAGGGGGTAATTCCTTCTCAAGAGGACATGTGTACCTTCCATCACATGGGTCCCTAAGGTGTTCACATGGTTTCCAAGCTTAGGAAATCACATGAAATCACATGGCTTCTAAAAGAAGACTCTCCAAGCTTTCATGTACAAACCAAGTAGCTAGGAGAAGCTTCCAATCAAGCCTAAGGTACTCAACCTTAGAGAATTAGCCCTAAGGTTCAAGACCCATTTAAAAGGGGTAAATAAACCATAAATCCAAAGGGTTTCACACCTAGAAACCCAAGGCTTCTACCCCTTAGACCCATGTAATTATACAACACAACCTTTTGATGACAAAGGGCATGTAGACAACCAATCATGAATCGACTTAGAGGGATTGGAGATCCTTAACGATAGGAGCTTCTCGGAAGCCCTTGGATCAGAATCCACACATTAAGTCTAAGTAGAGGCAAAGTTCCATGACCCAAATTGCAAGGTCTGTGTTTATGCAAGATTTGGCTCATGTGGATGTTGGCATGTCTCGATGCAGTCAGAGTGGGGCATGCCATCCCTGTAAATCATACGTAGTCCATTTGCTCCGATCCAAACTAGCAGTGTTAGGTTCACACCTCTCTTGCATAAGTTAAGTTTCCCTTAGATATGCATTTGCACCACAATGGTAATAAATTAAGTATGTGATCTAAGGGTCTGATTGGTTCACATAGATATGAAATCGGACACCGTTTAGTCACTCGTGTATGGTCAAAGATCTGGAGACTAGACTTAAGCATAAGTTCAAAACAAGTGATCCACTTAGCCTAGTGCTTAAGTCTCAAGGTTGTGAAGGAGGAGGTCTTGGGTTCAACCCCCAGGGGGACCATGGGGAGAGAGTTTTGCCCAAGGAGCTCTAGAGCCTTCTAACTCAAGTTAAGTTGAGTTAACTTGAGTTTAGTGAGACTTAACTCGAGTGGCGAGTACACCAATCACTAGTGGAATCTAGTGGAAGATATGAAAGGAGTGGAGGAGATTGCACATGCACTTGTGGACTCTAGTTACATTTGTGGTCCTCGTTGATTCAAGCAGCTATATATACATGCATAAGGTTGGGAGGAGAGTCATCTCTCTAGCATGTGATGGTCGTAATTCTTAGTTTCTTGCAACAACCCATGGTACTAAGGACACTGTCCCAAATTAGAGGGTAAGAACACATGGAGAGTCTCACAACCATCACAATTTTCACCCTTTCAAATTCACTACAAACATGAATCATTATAGGGCCTGTAGGTGAACTTCTCAAGGACGAGAAGTCTACCGAAGAGGGGGTGGATGCCATGCCCCTTTGCCTCCTCCCTAGTTTTCTATCCAACCCACCTTGGTGCTCGCATGATTTGCCATGCTCCACTGAATTGTGTGCAACTATAAGGTGAGTGATAACCATGCATGCCTCCAGACGGCGGACAGGATAGGATTGCCTCCAATGTCCGGGCAAGAATGCACCAAGGATGTAGGTGTTGAGCCTTCCCTTCCTCACTTTTCATGGGAATATCAGATGCCCCTACCTTGATTGTACACACAAATATTAGTATTGGCCTACACTATCCTTATGTACTATGCAAATCTATCACTTAAGCTCATCTATAAGAAATTTTTGGTTATATTCCACTATCCAAGGAGTTCCTGGTTTTATATGATAATATAAAAATTCAACATTCCTTTGGACGACCCTCTTTTGGCATTAATTCAAACATCCACCTAATTCTCTTTCATTTAGTTTGTCATTTGAATGCATAAGTGTTCTTGCTTAAGCTTGAAAATATACTCCTTATAAGAAAAGCTACCTAGAGTTATCTTTATGAGTAAAATAAAATTACTTCCACTAAATGAATATTCTTTGATTTCTCTATCACATGCAAGGAAGAGAGAAGATGTTCTACTTCCCTTAAAAGAGATATTAATGAATAGTAAATCCCTCAATTAAGTACTCCATGTGTACAGATCTAACAAGGTCCATGCAGTTTAATGGAGTCATCCCAGAATGGAAGAACAAACCTTCCCTTTTATATGCAAGGAAATCCATATAGTAAAATATCTTTATGAGCAAAATAAAATTACTTCCACTAAATGAATATTCTTTGATTTCTCTATCACATGCAAGTAAGAGGGAAGATGTTCTACTTCCCTTAAAATAGATATTAATGAATAGTAAATCCCTCAATTAAGTACTCCATGTGTACAGATCTAATAAGATCCATGCACTTTAATGGAATCATCCCAAAATGGAAGAACAAACCTTCCCTTTTATATGCAAGGAAATCCATATCTAAAAGAGATTCTTGCTCTGCACCTTCCTGACTATCTCATGAGAATCACACCCCATGAATGATGAGTTTTTTCTCCCTGAACATAAAAGGTAATTTCTCAATGGGAAACAATTTCCTTATTGGATCCCATCTCCAACCCATAAAGGTACAACTTTGCCAAACAAGATATAAATATAAATCCCATAAGTGGAACTCGCATGATTCCTAATAGAATGGACTCCCATGAATCTATGCATTCTTATAACCAGATGAGATTGGCATAAATGATCATGATATCCATTTAGGAACCAATACTAATTAGTACCAAAGTACCAAAAGTAAATTTAATCACTTCCCTAGATCCCATGATATATTAGAAATCCAAAATATTGTCCAAGGGATCTATACTCTAAGTCATAGACCTAGTTTATTGAACATTTTATTGTCACTTCAGTTGTGTGAGAATTTGTCGATGCTCTCTAATGAAACTCATTTTAATTGATGTTTTATTATATCTTTGGTATAGTAACTAGAGTTAGAAATCACTCAATTCAATTTAAATATTGCCCTGCTTAAGTAATTTTTTAACTAATCCTTGTACCTCATAGTCTCCATATCAGGCAATGAGACTCTCTTGAAGGTACTTTAATCTTCATTAAGTCAAAGACGAACATAGAAATATCTCATTTGAAGGTACTTAAATATCCATTAAAGTGGAGATAATCCTAGAAATATCCATTCTATATAGTATAATAACTCAATTCATCTAGCAATGATCTATGTGTCTTTCATGTATTACACAATTTCTTATCGTCGTGGTAAAAGGCCAACCTTCTATTGTGTGAGAATTTTTCGATGCTCTCTAATAAAACCCGTTTTAATGATGTCTTATTATTCCTTGGTGGTTTTTATCTTTGGTATAATAACTAGAGTTAGAAATCACTCAATTCAATTTAAATATTGCCCTGCGTAAGTAATTTTTTAACTAATCCTTGTACCTCATAGTCTCCCTATCTTGCAATGAGACTCTCCTGAAGGTACTTTTAACTAATCCTTGTACTTTAATCTTCATTAAGTCAAAGACAAACATATAAATATCTCATTTGAAGGTACTTAAATATCCATTAAAGTGGAGATAATCCTAGAAATGTTAATTCATCTAGCTATGATCTATGTGTCTTTCATGTATTACACGATTTCTTATTGTCGTGGTAAAAGGTCAACTCCTTTTCCTTTATGAAATGCTATTCTTTATGAAACTTCAAATCTTAGGATTTAGGAAGTTTCTTGTCATTCTATAGGCTTAAGTTAGTTGTCTTCCTTCATTCCTAAGTCCCTATCATAGTGTATGAATAGATTCCTTAAACATTTATTATGTGTATGTTCTTTTCATAACCGCAACCAGCTTCGCTATGGGATAGCATGTATATATGTGTATATGTCATGTATATATGTCGTTGCACGCTATGTTGTATTGGTAGACGGGTGGAGCCAACCTGATCGGGTGGTCAGGGCCACGAGTCGCATCCAATTGCAACATAGGCCAACTCGTGAATTAAAACTAAACATAAAAGAAAATAAAAAAATAATGAAGAAATAATCTCACTCCTGAGGGGGAGACATAGAGAGGAGGAGGGCGATGATCGCTCGGAAGGGTGTGTTTTTGCATGCACGTGTCTAGTGGGACGGGATGATGATAGTTGATAGATCGATCTGCTCAAGGCTAATACCAACGAAAGGTATAAGTATTATATGTATGAGTGGTTGGTTCGTAATCCATTTTTCAAATTTGGTTTGTTCTCATTTTATCAGCAAGTTTGTTCCAGAGGTCGGTAGTGTTGTATTTGTTTCTTAAAAATTCTTTATTCATGTCTCACTTCATCTGTTGATGATCTATTTTTTTGGGATATGAGCTAAGGCCGTGCTTTAGGAAATCCCAATGTTGCTTGTGTGCACATGCCTGTTGAATCTTTATGTGCAATATGATTATGTGACTTGCATCACGTGCATATCTCTGATGTCATCATCACATCTGCCTAAAGCAACGTCGTTGAATATGACCCTCATGACCACAATGCCAACATCGAAGTCATCGATGTGATCTATGTCTCACATGAGTCAATGGACTCGCATACACATCATGTAGTCTCTGCCATAATGCACTACTCATCTCCTCATACATAACAGACTCATATATAGAATCTACAAGCTGTAATCAGATAGTGGAGCTGGCCAATGCATCCATATCCATCCATACATGGTCGGGCATGTCACGAGGCCTCTGTGCATCTCTATGCACATTCATATGTAACCCTACGTGAACTAATGTATGCCACATGGGTGTGGATTATACATGTATGGTTGTGTGTGGGAAGGAAGAGAAGAAAGTGAGTGGATGTGGATATAAGAGTGTGTGCGTGGGTGTGGATTATACATGTGTGGTTGTGTGTGGGAAGGAAGAGAAGAAAGTGAGTGGATGTGGATATAAGAAGAAAGTGAGAAGGTATGCATGTGCTGAAGGTATGAGTGGATGTGGATATAAGAGACTATGAGATTGGGAGGCAAGGACATGGTGAGATTGGCTGGGCATTGGACAATGTGCGTGTTTTTTGTTCTTTTCCACTTGAGGCAACTTGTTTGTGAGACGTGCTTTCTTTTTATTCAATCTGACTCCTGTTCCAAATTGAAGGCCAACCAAGAGTTGTTCTGCTGATTCCAATAAGACTCCAAGATTTCCCGCGGTGTTCCCCAAAGTGATAGGGTAAATTAAGTTTTTTGGCTAAGGGTGCACTTGGTATTGACCAAGCTTGGACTTGCTTCAACGTGAATGTGGAAAGTAAGTATAAGGGAGAAATTCCTATAGGACCCTGCAAAGGACCCTTTTATGCAAAGAAGGCAATAGGACCAAGAAATAAGTTAACGAGATCGGGAACGTGAACCACACTAGTCAAATTGTGGCTTGAGGGTAAAATAAACTTGGCAATTTAAGAGAAATAGAACCAAGATAGCTGAATATAGGTGCAATTAATCGCACATTTTAGGGGCTGAAGACCTTATCCATTTTGGCGATCCTACTAGGGATGAGCTTGGCACGTCTTTACAAGAGAGTGCCATAGGTTTGCCTAGCGCCACAAGTTGGCTGAGCTCTCTGACCCAGTGACTAGTACATGAGCAAAGAAAGTTCGTCCTCAAGAAGAACTAGAACTGAGAGAGAAGAGCGAGCCGCTCAAAGGGCTGAAGCTCGAGAAAGGCATAGGCAAGAATCATACGAGACATCTTCGAGTAGTCGGAAAGAATTAGAGGAAAGAACGTATTATCAGAGAAGAGTAACCGCTCAGGTAAGGAGACTCGAGGGAGTCTTGAAACCAAGGGCTCTGAACTTCTGGGAAAGCAGTGACATTGATATTACCCCTTTGTTTGAAATGGCTTACCGTATTCCGGTACATCTGGGAGACTTCCCAAGATTCTCAGGCCTCTGGGATGAGGACCCAGACAATTTCATTCAGCTTTTTGAAGTAACCTGCGAGGCAAATGAAGTCGTAGACCAATGGTAGAGATTAAGAATTTTTCCAGCAACCCTCCGAGATGAGGCAGCAAATTGGTTTGGGAATTTGACACCTCAGGAGAGAGGGACGTATCAAATGCTAAAAGATGCCTTTTTGGCAAAATTCCGAAGACAGGGGTTTCGAGACCGCCTTGCCCAACAAATGGACTACTTGCGGCAAGGAGTAAATGAAAGCATAGACCATTATATCCAGAGAATGGAGACATTGGTAAGGAAGATGGGTGTAAATGCCCCAAATGATGAAACAGTAAAGAGGAGGTTTATCGCAGGATTAAGGGATCCCACGGCACAACAACATATAAGCCTTACACGGCCCGCCAATTTGATAGCTGCCAAAGAGCAGGCTAGGGTATGGGAGGAAGTACAATTGGGTCAGCAGAGAAGGATAGAGCTCCTATACGAGCCAACAGAAGGACTAGGGAGCACACCAGTAAGAAATCTTGGCCAGGGAAGCCCTACTTTGACCACACCGGCCTTTGTAGCTGCGACCAATATGCCAGGCAAAGTTAAACCCGCATTGACAGAGGATCAAATATTAGAGTTGATAACTCAAGCAGTAAAAGCTGCCACGCTCACCCAAGAAACATACACTGTGAAACAAGAGACAACCTCGGACCCTAATCAGGGTTGTTTAGGTCCAACACATGGTGTGGGAAGTGCCATGGCTATGGTCATCTGGCTTTAGAGTGCCCCACAGTTTCAAGAGTGTTCGTGGATAGACCACCACCTAGACGGTTTTGCACTTTTTGCAGTAGGACGAACCATACAGAAGACCAATGTTATCATAAAAGGGCTTATGAAGAACGGACCCTACAATCAGAAAACACCCAAAGGCGTCCTTACACAGGACTGCCGGCTCAAAGCATCCCACCCATACCTCCTTGGGAAACCAGACAGATTTATGGGCATGGTGCTCAAGGTCAGGAGGGTGGCTATCCTGGAAGGGCAGCACAGGCTCAGGGAAGGGGGGCTGGTCCAATTCAATGTTGGAGATGCCATGGTTTGGGACATACTCAAACTAGATGCCCAAATGAAAAGAAACCCGTTGATTACACTCCAATGTGCAGGTACTGCAGTGGAGAGGGCCACTTTGACGAAGATTGTCCAAAAAAGAAAGCCGACAGTGGCAAGGGAAAAGGGCCAGTAGAATCCTCGAACTATGTTGAGACCCAAGCACATCCCACTCCTAGAGTACAAGAACAAATTCCTACAATAGGAGTGGTGTTTAGGACACCCGATTCTCGAGAAGGACCCAGTTCTTCCATGCACTTTGTAGAAGCTGACCCAGGCAAGAGTGCACGAAAAGATCCTATTGTGGCAGTGGTCACAAGGACCCAAGAATATGTGAAGAAGGATGCGAAAAAAAGTAGTGAAAATGCCGATAAAGAAAAGGCACCCAAGCATAGGGAGGTAGAAGAGGCAAAGGAGGGACTTGTTGAGCAACGAGAATTTGAAGACGGAGACGAAATCGAAATACTTCCACCGGTGATGAAGAAGTTCATGCCAGGCATTGCCCCATTCCCAGAGAGAGATTAAAGACCACAAAATGTCGTAAGGAAAAGGAAAAGCACATAAGAAATTGACATTGTGCAAATGTTGGCCGAAACAGAAGTTACTTTGGACATTGGCACCTTGCTAAGATGTTCCCCGACATATAGGAAGCAATTTTACAACGAATATATCAAGAAACCGAGAAAAGCTTGAGATAAGAAGAGATAGGAAAAGACGTCCAAGGTCTTATTCAAAGCATCACAACCCAAATCGATTCAAACGCGATATGCAGTCCTAGGTGCTCAATTGGATAGCGGGGAAGCAGTCAACTTAATGACAGAATATATGATGAAGGCTCTCGGCCTAACCCACGTGGAAGAAACGCCAATGTCCCTAAGAATGGCGGACCAAACTCAAGTGAAACCGGCTGGGCTTTTGAAGAATGTGAGCATAGTGGTTGGAGGATTAGAGTTTAATGTCGATTACTTGATAGTCAGACCGAGAATGTCAGAAGCGACCTTCTCAATCCTACTTGGAGAGCCATGGCTTGTGCAAGCCAAATGTGTGCATGATTGGCGCACGGGGTTCATTACGATTGGGCCAAAGTCTGATCGCGTGCAAATCCAAGTTTGCTCAAACTCAAGTGACAAGAGGCCAACAACAGAAGAGGAATTAGAGAAAAAAACAAAGGAGAGAGCGAAGCAAGAAAAAGCACGAGTAAGGTTTGCCCTGAACACTGAGCCCTACAAGAAGCTACTTCAAGACGGGTTCAACTTACAACTCTCCAAGAATCAAGACACCAAGATGAGAGAGTATCAAAATTCATTGTTCTTTAAAGATGATTCCGATCAGGAACTGTTGGAATGTTTGGCAAGTACAGGAAAGGCTGAGTGCTATACAATGCACATAGACCCAACGAAAGCTGAGACTAATGATCATCTCGAAGGAAAAATCCTCAGGAGGGGGTCAGCCTTAGAACTGACCACTGTAATGGAAGCAGGATGTAGGAAGGGAAAAGCCGAAGCTTTGGAAGTTGAATATGGGGATATACGGCTGAGGACGAAGGAGTCAATTGTACAAGAATGCGATGCGAGGCTTGAGTGGAAAGAAGTAACTCCGAGACAAGAAGATGAAATTGAAAGAATGTTGACTAGTGGTGCTGGTTGTCGTTAGGTCTAGAAGAAGCCAAGACGGACACGAGAAAGACGGTAAAAGTAGGTCTTGCCAAGAAAAAGAAGAAAGTGAGCCAAGTGGTTGATCTTCATGCAAGGAAGGAAAACTCTTCGAAGAACGAGAGAAGCTCTTCTAAAATTCGAGAAAAAAAATGCCATCGAAAGTTGATGAGGGACCCAGGGGGTTGGTTATTTTTTGACACAAAGAAAATGTAGGATGCCATGAGCAAGAATACATGCAAGGGAGAGCATGAGGGCAAAGCTAGATCGAGAAGAGAAAAGTGGTGTGTGGACCACGAGGGTTCTAGTAAGGACTTAGCCAGTCGGAAGGAAAACCTCTTGAAAGGTAAAGGTAAAGAGAACCAAGATAGTTGTGAAATAGAAGTTCCCAAATGTGACATACTGAAGAAGGGGCATGCAGTGGGAAAGGAGTCAAAAAAGGGCACAATGAGTGAAGTGCTTCATTTAAAGAGTACGTGTAGGAATGGTGGTAGCCTGAAGCAGTCAGGATTGGCTCGAGACGAATATGACAATGTTATCCAATCAAGGTTTGAGGGGAATAAATGTCAGGATAGCGAGCAGAGCATACAAGGGTCGATAGGGGATTATGCACGGAGAGGACTTCGAGCGAGTCGTTGGCTGATAGCACTTTTTTGTGTGATTGAGGTGCTCTTACGAGAGATTTGTGATTGGATACGAGAACGAAGCGAGAAGGCCTTTCTCTACTTTTTCATTTAGTTTACCTTCCGTTTGCAAGAATCGCAGAAACTCGTAAACCCAGTGTGTTACTATGCAGGATCACTAAGGACTAGGGGACCGATGGCTGATCAAGTATACCAGAGCGCTCTGTTCGACCTTGTCGTATATTTTTCAGATCAAGCGTTAGAAAGCATGGGAATATCAGTCGAAAGCTTGTGGACAGACTACGATATAGACAAAGCACACTGGCTAGTATGCTTTTGGAACCAAGATTTGGACATTGAATTCCCGTTTCCCCAATTCGAGGCGTATCTGCTTCGTTGGGCCGGATATGCAGAGGACCGATACTTCTATTATGAAAGCACGAGGGAGATGCCTAATGAGGTAAATGATATCTATTGGGCATGGGCGGATCAGTTGGTGATTCATAGTGACGATGAGGCTCCTCAAGCGGAGCCTGACTCACCTCCTGGAGAACATTGATCACCAACTATGAAACGAGGTTGAGTAAAGAATTTTTGAGCCACCTTATATAACATTGCCACCTTAGGAAATAACTCCAAAATAAGATGAGAAGAATTCAGATTGGTAAATGTGATTGCGATTAATCAGTTGTATCATATAATCTTAATATCTTAGTAGGTAATGGTAAGAGAAGATCGACCTATCAGCTTTCATGGGTGTTTTTGTATTTTTTGTATTTTTTATTGCATGATGTGTGGATTGGGTGGGATAGATGCTCCTTTCTGCCTCTCCCTAACTCTCAGGACATGGGAGATGAAAAAAAAAAGTACAAGAAAAAGCGTGTGTATATATGTATGTGTGCCTACGCGCTATGACGGGCTAGTAGGTGGGCGGAATCCTCCTGATCGGGTGGTCAGGACCGCGAGTCGACGCTAGTTTCATCATAGGCCAGAATGATTGTGTGTATATCTGTTTTGGTGCTTCGCGCCTTAGCGGGTTGGTAGGTGAGTGGAGCCATCTCGGCCAGGCGGTCGAGACCACGAACCGCACCCAGCTTCGCTATGGGCTAGCATGTATATATGTGTATATGTCATGTATATATGTCGTTGCACGCTATGTTGTATTGGTAGATTGGTGGAGCCAACCTGATCGGGTGGTGAGGGCCACGAGTCGTATCCAATTGCGACATAGGCCAACTCGTGAATTAAAAATAAACAAAAAAGAAAAGAAAATTATAATGAAGAAATATTCTCACTCCTGAGGGGGAGACATAGAGAGGAGGAGGGCGACGATCACCCGGAAGGGTGTGTTTTTGCATGCACCTGTCTAGTGGGACGGGATGATGATAGCTGATAGATTGATCTGCTCAAGGCTAATACCAACGAAAGGTATAAGTATTATATGTATGAGTGGTTGGTTCGTAATCCATTTTCAGATTTGGTTTGTTCTCATTTTATCAGCAAGTTTGTTCCAGAGGTTGGTAGTGTTGTATTTGTTTCTTAAAAATTCTTTATTCATGTCTCGCTTCATCTGTTGATGATCTGTTTTTTTGGGATATGAGGTAAGGCCGTGCTTTAGGAAATCTCCATGTTGCTTGTGTGTACATAGCCTGCTGAATCTTTATGTGCAATATGATTATGTGACATTTTGGGTTTTTTGTTTTTTATTAGTGCATGCTTTTGGTCTAACATCTTTTGATGAGTGAGCAAATAAGAAAGAAAAGGAAATCAAGAAGGTTTTCAACAAGGTGAGCAAGGTAAGGAATTTGTTTTGAAAAAAAAAAAGGGTCATTACTTCACCAAAGGCAACATCGTGTCTTCATCTTGTAATCATTTTTTAATTAAATGCAAAAAGTTGTTGTCATCACTTAAAATCATGTTTTGGAATAAGACATGCATACATTGCATTGCTTTGGTTTTATTGCATAAGAGCATGATATGGGAAGGAAACGAGTCATGCATGAGCATGTAAGAAAGAATGTGATATGAAGTGTAATGGATGTGTTACGTGAATTTATCGATGCATTTGATTGTGAGCATGGTTGGCATGATGAGGCGATTAACAAATGAAGAAAAATAGTTATGATGATTGTGCATGAGAAGAGAGCATGATATAGATATGTTTGTGGCTTGTCGGGTCTCATCTCTTGATTGATTGAATGTTTGTGTTTTATATATCTCTATGAAAAACTTTAACCATTCGAATGAGTGACAGGTGGAACAAAGTTACAAGTCTCTCGTCGAGGACGACATCGCAAGCAAGAAGAGGGGAGTACATTACACAGGGAGGTTGTGCGGATTGACCTTCTACTAGCATGATGAGTATGGAGATAAAGTTATGAAGAAGATGATTTTTTTCTTAAATAATCAAAAAATTGTCGATTGTATTGACGTTCATTGGATGTGTGCATTTGTTAGCATGGAGAGGTTCTTGAGTGCAGGATTTGCAATAGGAGGGTGCATGTATGAGCATAAGAATATGTAGGTACATGTGCATGTGCGTCTACGAGTAGAAGAATGGATATATGTGCAGATTACGATGTGTGGAATCTTGAAGATGTTTTGCGATAGTCACATGTATGTCGATAGGGATCCCATAGTGTTGGTGCATGTGCGTGCACTCCAAAATAAATGTGTAAAATATAGCATGATGACATACATGAGGAGATTGTGTGGTTATGTACATGTGGTGTGGCACAAATACATGAATGCATGTTGTCATTTGCTGAGGTTGCCATCGAAAGGAAGTTGTCTATCGGGCATGTTTTTTATTATAGCTGTTGGGTACAATTGGCCAATGTGAGCTCGTACGTTCTCGACCGCTTAGTTCTATACGACAATTTTGTCCATCAGCAGCTATGGAGTTTTGTGGTGTCGTTTGTGTTTAGTTTGAGTATACATCTTCTGTGTAAAACTATTGATCCTTGGTGTTGAGGTTTCAAGTGGTAAGTCAGAAACTTGTAAGCCGGGTCCCGCTTCATATGTCCATATCTCCCAGGCGATGATTGGAGACAGTAAGAATGCCAAAGGCAACGATCGTGTCATCTTGAAGGTGAAGGTTGGGACCAATGAAGTAACTGTTGGTACTCTTCATAGGGAAAGTGTGACCAGGCTGCATGTTTGAAAAGGATTTCATGCTTTCTCATACTGGTTCAGGCAGTGTATATATTTTGTGGGTACAAAACTGATGCTATCAGGGATGAAGATACAATTTTTCAAGGGCATACCTGGGCAAAAGAGCAAGGACTTTTATGCCACTATAGAATATTTCTTGTCAACTGAAATAAGGAAACGCAAAAGTGATATGCAGGCCAATGGACATTGCAAAAACTTAGGGTAGCTGGGTGGTGGTTGAGGATGAAACGGTTCTGTACAAACTTGAAAAAATCATAAGTTATTCTAATTATTATTATTATTATTGTTATTTTTATTTTTTATTTTTTTTGGCCTTGTGATAAGTGTGTCATTTTGGATGAAAGAGATCGGATGCATGTCTCATTAAATAAACACGTTGAATCTGGTGATATTGATATCCTTGATAGAAATGCTATTAGGAGCCTTGGACTTTTTGGGCGACCATGCTCCCTGACATTTTCGGGCCTGTTGACCTCCTGGTCAGCTTCCTCTGCGCATGCAAAGGGGAAGGGGGGGGGGATCATACTCTATCCCTCCCTCACTTGCGGGCCACGTCAACCTCTCCTGGCATGCATGGAGAAGGCACGGCTTTTGATCTGAAGCTATGAAGAGAACAGCGAAAAAGGCCACGGCCCTCGAATCTTATCTGAGATGAAGAACATAAATTGGTGACAACAAGAGTGAAGGGGGGCTAAGGGGAATGGCACTGGCCGACGATTAGTGGAGTTGCTCACACACAGAGAGAGAGATGGAAACGGAAAGGAGCTAAGCAGAGCTGCCCCATGAGACGCTGGTGGAAATCTTGAAGAGGGTGGGCTTCGAGGAGTTGTATATTGCAGTCCCACTGGTCTGTAAAGCATGGCGTACTGCTTCGTTGGATCGAGCGTGCTGGCAGCGAGTGAATATGGAGTCCTGCTTCTGCAACCCCATCGAGAGCTCTGCGTGGTGGAAGCCCATCTTTGAGGGCAAGGTGGATTATATGCCTAAGCTCTCTGTCAATCGCAGTGCAGGCTCGCTTCTCAAAATGCTCTACAAGGCATTGATCCAGTTTGGCTCTCATTTACCTCGTTTCACGTTGTCCTTTAGTGCAGGACTCGTCTTCCATAACTCCGGAAGCAGTAGTTTCTCATCTAGATCTTGCATGTGTAGCCAACATCAAAGAGGAAAACGAACTTCAAGGCCACTCTGAGCAAGAAATACCAGAGACAAGTTCCCTAAAGAGCGCAACCGAAGCTCCTCCTGCACAGGCCCAGGAAGAACCAACGAGTGTACATCTGTTCCTCCAGAGTTGCGAGCTCCGATCATCTTTGCCATGGAATCCACACGCACTGCTAGCATATGGCAGTTAAATTGCCCTCAGAGGCCGCTCTTTTCATTTCCACACAACGGAGCATTTCTACAGGCTTGGGCGAAATATCTAATCCTGGGCTTTTACTCAATGTTCCCGGAGAAGAAGCCTCGTTGGATCAGCTTATCCCCTCTCCTCCATCAATTGGAGCAGTTATCGATGGTAATCCACTGGCATATGGCTGCCTCCTCCATGCCCATCTTCTCAAAACATTTGTTGATCTCCATCATGCAGAAACTCACTTGGTTCAGATGTATTGCAAGTGTAGCTACCTTGAAGATGCATGTGCAGTTTTTCGTTCTTTTCATATTCACCACGTTGTACCAGCATGGAATTCCCTTATCAAATTGTAGGTTAAAAAAGGTAAAAGCAATTGTGCCTTGCAGTTCTACGATCAAATGCTTAGAGAAGGCTTCATCCCAACCTCATTCACGTACACATCTTTAATCTCTACATGCACGTGTCAATGTCACTGAACTCCGTGTAGACGTTGTTGTTGGTACAGCCTTAGTTGTCACGTATGGAAAATTCGGCAGCCTTGACAGATTGCACTTTATGTTTGATACTATGCCTTTTCGGGATGCTCTCTATTGGACTGCTCTTATCAGTGCATATGTACAGCATGGGAAGATTAAGATTGCCCTGGAAGCTTTTTTTTCCTTATGGAGAGAGAGAACGTAAGCCCCATCAAAGTTACTTTTATCACCATTCTTTCTGCATGTTCCAGCAAGGAATTTTTATCTACTGGCATGGAGATTCATGCCTACATAAAGAGAAGTGGCGTTGAGTCGGATATTAACATAGCAAATGCACTTCTTTCGATGTATGGGAAATGTGGGAGTGTGGAAAATGCAAGATTGGTGTTTGATTCTATGCAAGAATGGAATCTGATATCTTGGAATGCCATCATTACAGTATATGCAC
Source organism: Ceratopteris richardii (assembly GCA_020310875.1). Taxonomy (NCBI): domain Eukaryota; kingdom Viridiplantae; phylum Streptophyta; class Polypodiopsida; order Polypodiales; family Pteridaceae; genus Ceratopteris; species Ceratopteris richardii. The sequence goes on along the minus strand of CM035409.1, from coordinate 22,561,447 downwards.
AAAATGAGAAAGGAGCAGAAGCACTTTGTATTGCATATCACATGCAACAATCAATACCTCCAGATGATATTAGTCTTGTCAGCATGCTTGATGCATGTGCAAGCCTTGGAGCTCTTTCAGATGGAATGCAGATCCATGCATGCATCTCAACAAGTAGATTGGAGGGAGATCCTACATTAGGAAATGCTATAATCAACATGTATGGGAAGTGTAACAAACGAGAAAAGGTAGTAGAAGTCTTTGATGCAATGAAAGAGCATGATGTAGTGACGTGGAATACACTGATTTCAGTATTTACTAACCAAAGAAAATGAAGGCCAGAGGGCTCTCTTTATCGGTAAAAGGATACATGCTCTAATTGCAAATAACAGCATTGCACAAGATGTTGTTCTTGGGACTGCTGTTTTGAACATCCTTTCGACAGTAGGTGATGCCCCGTGGTGCTAATCGACCAATGTATTATTCTCAAGCTTCTAGAGATGTCACAACTACATCTGTGCCTGGAACTAATTATGAGATGGGTGGAGGTCAAGTCTTGCCATCTGATGTTGGATACATGCCAAGACAGGCAGTCGCATCTGCATTGGCATCTGCTCCTCCTGACCAGCATAGAATGATGTTGGGAGAGCAACTCCATCCCCTGGAGGATCAGATCGAGTATGATCATGCTGGCAAAGTGACTGGTATGCTACTGGAAATGGATCAGCCTGAGGTATTGCACCTCATTGAATCTCTTGATGCCTTGAAGGCAAAAGTAGCAGAAACTATGGATGTTCTACACATGGCACAAAGTAGTGGAGGTTGGGGGAGAAAGGAAATGGTGTTGGTTGATGAACTGGTGTGAACAAGTGGAATATTTAATGCTCTTCTACTTTATGCAGGGTCACAAAAGTATTTAATAGAGGTTGATGTAGCAATACTTGTCTGTATCTTAAAAGCTGGTACTGGCTTGATGAACTTCGACTCTAGAGAGAGAGAGGCCCTAAATTTGAGGGACCTCCCCCCCCCAGTCACGTATCACCGAGTCTCCCTGTACTCTGACCCTCTTCTCTCTCTAACTTTGTCCCCACTCCCCTCTGCCCTAACTCATCAGACCTTGTACCTGCCTAGTCTCTCCACTCCTCTGCCCACTCCTTCCCCCACTCTCCTCTGCCATTGTCCTTCACTCTCCCTGGTCTCACCCACGTGCACCAAAAGGTCTTTGCACCCCACGTGTGGTCAAAAATGTTTGATCCCTTCCCCCCTCTTCCACTCTATAAAAGTGGCATGCCTTCCCCAATAAGGGAGTTGGATGATTTTAGGAAAAAACGCTAGTCTAAGCCAAAGAGTTTGCAGACTGAAGCATAGAGAGACCAGCAGGGTTTGATCGAGGAATAGAGAGTCACCCTCCTGAGGTAGAGAGAGAGAGTTGTTCTGTAGTTGAGAGAATGAAGACACACTAGGCTTCTGCTATGGAAAAGAGATCAGCAAGGAATTGTCATTGCTACACATCGAGAGGTCAGTGGGCTGCAAAGGAAGGACTTCTTGTCGGGCTGAACATTCAAATATTGTTATCAGGTTGGAATTTTCTTGATATGGGAGCAAGGGAGGGACTTAAATCTTTCATAAATCTAGGAGCTCATTTCACTGATATGTATTAAAAACTGACAGATGTTTTGTGTACATCTTGAAGTCATCCCCTATCTTCGGTCACTGCATAATGTACTCAGAATGTACATATTTACATGGAGTAAATAAGGACCTTATGATTTATAACTATTGAAACCATGTAAATATCTTGCTCTATTCTATTGCGGAAGTTATATGGGACACCAGAGGTGCGTCTGTTTTGAGTATTCTAAATTCATCTGCATCGAATCCCTAAAGGACTATGTATGTAAGTATTGCATTGGTTAGGAATGCATCAGCATGCACCAACTGACAGATAACTGAGGTGCAATTCATTGTGCCTTTGATATCCACACATGTATAATCACTTCATGGTGCACTTGATGGTTAATAGGTGAATTTAAGTATGTGAATATCTGGATATTGGAGCCTATGAGTGAATGGGTTGTGTGTTTGACTTGTGTGTTTGACTTGTGTGTTAATGAATGAGAGTGCCTGAAGGCTGAGAGTGAAAATAACAGTGTGCAGCTATATGAGTGTGTGTTTGTGTGTGCGGATATGCGAGTGTGAGTGAAAAGGTAAGGATAAGACAGGGAATGGGTCTACAAGTAAAGGGGCTTTGTGTATGTGCAAAAGAAAAATAGTGGGGAAAGAGGCGTAGGTGTGTACAAGGTCAAGTGCAAAAGCCAGAGTGAAAACGTAGGATTGTAAGTAAGGAGGGAGAGAGGGGCTCTTGGGAAGGTAAGAGTGTGCATGAGAATGTGTGACTTCATGTGTGTAGGCATAAGTGCACAAGAGTGATCGAGAGGGTGAAGCAAAAGCGAGTGAAAGAGAGAAAAAGGGAAAATAAAAGAGATTGAGGGAAGAGGAAGAGTGGAAGGGAAAAGGCATTCCTATGGGGGGTGTATGCATGGAAGGGGTATGTGTGTGTGAGAGTACGTGAGGTGATAGAGAGTAAATGTGAGTGTGAGAGAAAGGAGAAAGTGAGTGTGTGCGTGGGTGTGGATTATACATGTGTGGTTGTGTGTGGGAAGGAAGAGAAGAAAGTGAGTGAAAGGAAGTGGGGAGAGGGTATATGCATGAGAGGTATGCATGTGCTGAAGGTATGAGTGGATGTGGATATAAGAGAGTGTGAGATTGGGAGGCAAGGACACAGTGAGATTGGCTGGGCATTGGAAAAAGTGCGTGTTTTTGGTTCTTTTCCACTTGAGGCAACTTGTTTGTGAGATGTGCTTTCTTTTTATTCAATCTGACTCCTGTTCCAAATTGAAGGGCAACCAAGAGTAGTTCTGCTGATTCCAATAAGACTCCAAGATTTCCCGCGGTGTTCCCCAAAGTGATAGGGTAAATTAAGTTTTTTGGCTGAGGGAGCAATTCCTATAGGACCCTGAAAAGGACCCTTTTATGCAAAGAAGGCAATAGGACCAAGAAATAAGTTAACGAGATCAGGAACGTGAACCACATTAGTCAAATTGTGGCTTGAGGGTAAAATAAACTTGGCAATTTAAGAGAAATAGAACCAGGATAGCTGAATATAGGTGCAATTAATCGCACATTTTACGGGCTGAAGACCTTATCCACTATCAGTACCCATGGGTGGATTTTATCCATTGCAACAGCCGGGACGATGCGCTGAGCAAGATCTTTTCTTCTGTTACACCACGTGCTGAGCAATGATGCTACCATGACTCACAAGAATGGTTCGGTCTTGCATGGAATGTTAGATCTTGCTTCCTTCGCCGTATCGAAAGTGCCCAATTACATGCATGCAGCCTTTTTTGGGGTCCCTAATCTCAACTGCCCGGTGCCCACTTACTCCACAGCCTCTGTCGGACTCCCTGGAAACGCCTTTTCTTGACCAGCAGCTCTGGTGAGGAAGATGATGTTTTAGCAGAGGCTGCCAACAACGGTGTCCTCTCGATCAGTGCTGCGGACAAATTCTCCGTTGCCTTTGGTTCCAAACCCTCTTGTACTGCCACAATAGCTTTCTCCGTTGAAGCTCTCGACTGAACCTTGTAGTTCTTGATCTTGTTCTTCTCCATGCTTGCACCTATCTCCGGCGATGGGATATTATCTAGCTTTGTGAGATTCTCTCCTTTTGCAACCAACTAAAGCTACAAGCATCAGAACCCTCCATAGCTGAGACCTCATAATATACACTATAATTGGGTTTTGAATGCATGTCGACAACTCCTCTTCTTTCACCACTTTGGTTACTACAAGGCGAGCTAAGCGGGAGAGACGAGATGAACACACCTTTAGCTGAAGGAAATAAAGAAAATTGAGAGCTGTTCGGCTTGATAGAGAGACTGTCACAAGGCATCTGGGAGGACCGATCTAAGGCATCGTCGCCATTCTCAGCCATTCTACCACACTAATCGGATTCTTTTGTGTGGACCTCTTTTGGGTGCAATAGGCGTTTTCTTCAAAAGGTTCAGGCGGTGCCTCGAGGAAGTGGCACCTCATGTGTGTTAAACGACGTGCCATGCGTTGCAATGGAAGCAATGGAACTAACAAACGCTGAGAAGGCAGCGCCACCATCGTCAGGCATTCCAGCCCAAAAAGGTTGGAATGAGGGTTATGTATTCTTTAAATTATGCTCCTTCTGAATTTTTATTTTATGTCATGAATTATTTTATGATATACGAAGTTAAGAATTATGTATGTGAACCATTTAGACGAATATCATGCATGATAGATTGATAGTCTATGCATTATGTACGTACTTTTCTCATACACAAAAGGCAATCCTATGCAAAATGCTAGCACATGTAAGAATAAGATCATTGTTCTATTTCAAAGGTATTTTTCTTTCCAAGTATAAAGGAAGCATGTGCATAGTTATACATAAGGATTGCACCCTTTAGTATCCGTACATAAATTCAAGGCATGATCTTGGAAGTACATGCACTTTAGACATACAAGTAAGTATGTAGTTCCAAGATGGAAGCGAAGGAGCATAATAGCCCAAGCCTACTTCATCATCGTGAGAACCCTAAAATAAAGTCAAAGGATGGGCGAAGCTTAATCTTCGGGTAACTATTTGCACACCTTTCTTTTCCTTGCACACTAAAGAGCATACAATGCATGTCATAATAGACATGAATTTGAAAAAAGGATGCATAGAATGAGGTTGCCTTATTTGTTTGGTCACATACACAATTAAGTCATGGAAATGATTTTCACTATGCATCAAATTCATATAGTTTCAAAAAAGAAAGATATTGTGCATAAATATGTTTATATTTTATTATGGCAACTCCGATGCACAAAAAGAAAGATGCATGGAAAATTTTGCACCATCTTTTGAATAAACAAAGTTTTGAATTGGAACTTTTGCATGCTTTAAGGAGGGGTTCAACTTCTAAACCTTATGCATGCAACGCCTTTTCCAATAAAGGTGTAAATGTTTTGGCATACACTAAAGTATGCATTTGGAATACATTACATGGGTTTTCAAGTTGAGGGGGAGATTAAGTTCTTGAAGTTAAGCTTAAGTAGGATTTGATTTTATTAGTTTCTCGGAAGAATGGTGATGAGGCCAATTGGCCACTATAAACCATTTAATTCCTTTATGTCTGGATTAGTAATTAAAAGCCAAATAATCCTAACTTCTTGAGCTACCTTAAGCTTAAAATCCCTCTTAGGGAAGTTCAAATTCCATAAAAGCCCATGGCATGCATGATCAGCAAGGCCATAGACTTAAGGTAGTTATAAATTTTTTTTATCTGAAAGCCATGATACAATGGTGGTAACTTAGAGCACTATTTTCTTGAAGCTCTAAGGAAGAGAAAATATGGTATAACAGAATCTTAGTTTTGGAAGATGAAAGTATTAGTGCTTCGTTCAAGAAAAGTTCTTTGTTTGAAAGAACTACAGAACTATTTGGAGCTTTACATTATTCTTCCAAGCAAATGCAAGGCATGAAGAGAACATAAAACTCAAGGGTTGTAATAAACCCTAAGTACCATTTTCTAATGTCCTAGAAGTACTCTTTAGTAAATGGAATTACCATCTACTTCAACATAAAGATTTGATTGGCAAATTAATTATTCTTTCTCGTATTACTCATTATGTCAAAAAAGATGATATCTAGTTGAGATATAAACTAGCTCTATCATTAAGTGACATAAAGGGATCTTATAGAGTATATCTGAGTCAAGGAATAATTGAAAAAGCCAATTTTTTGAGATTAGTCTTATCAAGAGACTTGGTAAGTTCAAACTCCATTGTAGCATAGGCAATACATATGCTTTGCAGTGGAAATACCACTTACAAGTCCAAGAAGTAATAGATCTCACTTGATGAGAAGAAGGTTTGATCCCAAAATTCAAGTTAAAGTTACCTTTACTTAAGTGGAAGTGCAAGTCGAATGGTATGGGACATCTAGGCTTATATTACCACTAGAGTTGATTTGGTGGTATGGGACATCGAATTTAGAGGTAACTCAAAACTTGAACCTTGGGAAATTTACTCTATATGCTTGAAGAAGAGAAAACAAAAAAGCTCTGAATAGTTCTTTTAACCAAGGAGAACAATAAAAGATTGAAAATAAACTCTTTCAAATTCTATTGAAAGAACACAATTTTCAATATACCCTCAAGCAGTTTTCGAGGACGAAAACTCTTAAGGAGGGGAGAAAGTCTCCAAGAACTTGTATCTTATGCCTTAAAAAAGACCAAATAGGGTATGGCAAGGTAAAAGATATGCAAGAAATAGATAAAGTTGAAGTACTTTCTTGTATGCTAGTGCTTCATACTTCTTTTGTTACATCTTCCAACCTAGATAAAGTTCTCAAGGTTTGGGAGTTCTCTAAGAACCTCAATGCAAGATAACACTTTCACATATTATAAGGATTGTACTAATCCTAAGTGGGTTAGGAAAAGACGTTGGATGAGTGATAAAGCATAATCCTAAAAGTATCTTGATGCTTCATGGGATAACATAACATACGTTATGGATTCCAGTAATATAGATCTAAGGAATATGACTTCTTGTATGAAGCATAATAGCTAGATCCCCAAGTAAAACCCATGGGTAAAGCATTGAACATGAAGGTATCTATTGGAGGAAGACCTAGTCTTATCTCTTATTTTGGCAAAAGAAGAGAAGAAAGCCAAAAGACCCAAGTAGGGTAAAGATCAAATCAAACTTAAAGTTTGATAAGATAAGTCACACCACATTAAATGGTTAACCAAATATTTAAGTAAGATTAGTAGTGGTGTATCTAAGCACCTTAGTCCTTGCTCTTATAATTTGGTACCTTAGTATGAAGGGCATTTAAAAGAACAGAGAAGGTGAAAAGATATAGAGACATAGTTATGTGGATCGGATGAAGAACCCACTGGTATGGGACAGTGGGTACTGATTCCCATTGAGTACTTTTTCTTGATGGCCAGAAGAAAAAGGGACTCATGATCCAATGGAATAACTTCTTTGAGTTTGAAGGTAAACTCCAAAGGATGAAGCTTTAAAAGCTTCATCCAAAAGCATAACTTGAAATTCAAAAAACATAAAGATGACCTTAAGTCAATCTTGAAAGAAAGTTCAGAAAGATCATCTTCGGATACTTGATAATTCAAGTTAACTAAAGAATAAGAAAGATCTAATTAAGATGTCAACATAGGACATCTTTAATAGATCTAGAATATAAGAGAGAGAACTCTGAAAGGATCAAGAAGACCTTTAAGGTTTGAGATCCAACTAAAGATCCATAAGGATTAAGTAGTGAAGAAATGATTGGAATAATCTATTTCTACTTATGACCTTAAAGATAACACGATCTTTTACACTATGAGTTCCCATCTTGGGACGTAGTTATAAAGATCTTAATCTTTCTGGAAGAACAAGTAAAATAGGTTTCAATCAATTGGAGTCTACAATAGTTGGATTTATCCCTATGGATTATAGTCCCTTAAAGTGGATTCTCAAAACTACGTAAAGTTTTGAAAGAACATTGAATCCACTTTTGGTAAGCTATTCAAAATTCTCTCTGAAGATAAAGAGGATGTTATATCCTTGTAAAAACTAGATAATCCACGTTTACCCTTCTATTGGTTAAGTAGGGATTATATAATGAAATTCCCCTCTATTTAGATTTATTGGAGGCGAATTGCAAACAAGAAAATCCACCCATTTCACTAAAAGAGAGTGATTTGGGTAGGGATTATGTAAGATTCATCTTTCTTTTAGAACAAGTTGGATTCTAACTTGAGAGATGAATATGATAACGAAACCTTAAGTAGCATTCATCTATTTTGCTAGGTCCGTGCACAAGTGGTGCAAAGCAAAGGACCAAGGTAGTAATTTAGATAAAGTCACTTTGTATCCACCTAATTCACATGTTTGAGCTATGGAGAGCCACATGGCACATGGCTTAAACAAGGAAATAGGCAAGGATGTTCTCTTTCACCCTTTTCATTCTTTCCATACTTTGTATTCGACTCAGTTCTTTTTCGTATGCAAAGTAGATGGAACTTTGAATGAATAGGGCAAGGTTAGACTACACATGGATTCTCCTCTTTTAGGATTCAGTCTGGGTAGAACTCCCCTTTTGAATTAAGAAGGTGAACTTAGAGAGATGAAAGCCATGATGCTTGAGATTGATCATGGAGCACGGGGAATACCCCAAGGTATATATCTCCACTCATTTCCGAGGATGGAAATGCTTTTAAGGGGCGGAGAATGTTGTATAATTACATGGGCCTAAGGGGTAGAACCCTTGGGTTTCTAGGTGTGAAACCCTTTGGATATGGTTTATTTACCCCTTTTAGATGGGTCTTGAACCTTAGGGCTAATTCTCTAAGGTTGAGTACCTTAGGCTTGATTGGAAGCTTCTCCTAGCCACTTGGTTTGTATGTGAAAGCTTGGAGAGTCTTCTTTTAGAAGCCATGTGATTTCATGTGATTTCCTAAGCTCGGAAACCATGTGAACACCTTAGGGACCCATGTGATGGAAGGTACACATGTCCTCTTGAGAAGGACTTACCCCCTTGGTCTTGGAGCTATATATTGGAGGGGTTGGTTGCGTGGAAACACATCTCTCTCTCCTAGTGTGTGGCCTTGCTAGTTAGACTTCTTAGTTCCTTTGTGTGGAGGTTATGGAGCTCTCACACAATAGGTTGATTGGGCCATTCTGCACAAGGCAGAAGCCCAAGTGAAAAACTAAGGCCCCAAGCCGATTCTATGTAAAAATTGCCCCAACCTGGGCAGATATAGCGATAAGGGTCCATGCCCATTTTGTAATGGGAGATGCTTCCCTGCCACTCAATGCATACCCTTTGGGTCCATTCCAACTTTCATCAATTACTAAGACACGATGAAGCTCAGATATGCACCGGCCAAGGTAATTTCCACCTAGGAAAATGGGGCCTCTCAACAACCCACTTTGACATGTCCTAGAAACGGCAGGAACATGCCACACATCATTGTGATGCTGATCGAACTAAACCCTTAGGATAAACCTTGGCCACACAAGAATCTACGGGCATCCCTCAACCTTAGGCACAAAGGAGATGACATTTTTGCCAACTTATGAACTTAAGGAATTGCAACATGATGGATTAAATACTTGCCGACCACCCAAAATTGGGCCTATCGACAACGCAAGCTGCATTCACATAGGGTGCGGATAGGAGGGCAAGGCCATAAACCTATCGGCCACCATTTTTCTTAAAGTGCATACCCCCGCCCCATATAACCCAAAAGATAGCATGGCATTTCCATTTTTGAAAGACTCTCGGATGCCAACACAAGACTAAAAGATGGGACTTTATTCTGTCCATAAAAATTTTTGGCCTCAGGGTGCTCACCCAACCAATGCAATACCCTCACAAGAGAACACAATTTTAGTGGCCTTTATGCTTCCATATTTGTGATAGCTCGGGGGGACTCAAATAAGAGATATAACTTTATTTGCATAGGGATAGGCCTTGTGGTCGACAAGCAAGTTGAGTGCACATGGAAGCTTCACTGTTTTCTAGCACTATACCTTGTTGGCCCACCCACGATGGAGCACGGAGGGATTGCCCTGTGTTGCTCCCTAGTTTTAAGTCTCGCAGGCGGGGGCTCCCACCCCAAAGGGGCACGAAATATGACGTGCTAGGGGGACTTATTGTCCTACCCTAGCTCAGAGAAGAGGGTTTCCTTACCTACATATGGATGGTGTTACCTCCCACCTCATGATGGTTGCCACAAAATCGTCGATGCGGGTCCAACCAATGAGGGACTACGCGAATGGGAGTCGGTCAACAAGCGCATCTGACCCATAAACAGATGGATGGGCAATCATTGTGCCTCACATAGGATCACTAAAGATTGGGGTGGCCTGCCACACAGACTCCTTGACCCATGCCACACGGGCCTGAAGCTCTCATCCGCCACTATTAATCGACTACCCAAGCAGGGGCCTATGGTGGACATTGCGACGTCCATATAAAACTATTCCCACTTTGTGCCAAAACAAACCGACATCCAAGTGAGGACCGACAGCGATGTATCTGAAGTAAAAAAAAATTGCCCTTTGCCGATGGACTGAGGACTAGAAGCATCAATGGCAAATGCACAAACTGACCGAGGTCCGAAGCTTTGATACCAAATGTGATGGTCCATTCCAAGGGAAGGCCTTCTTTGCCTAACCCGCAAGGAGACGGATGACCATGAAGTTAAAGGGGCAAATCCCCTTGAGCTACTCGAGAATAAGCGGGACTTAGGAAGGAGTTGGCTTAGAGAGTGGTTGTGTAGCAAAAGCAGGAATTAACTTAGAAGCATGAAGGGGCGGTCGTCAAAGGCAGGCCGACTCGACGGTAGATTGCCATCAAGTCCAAGGTTACCAGTTGCCAAGTGGAAGAGTGGCTCTCCATTGCCACACATGTCCAAAGCCCCTTTTAGTGAACGAGCATGATGAGGGATGGGCCAACCCGCTCGGCCATCAAGGTACAAGACCTGCCAAGGATTGTTGGGGGCCGCTTCTATTTTCGGGCATCTACCCACAATACAAGTGACATCCGACATTCACGTGAAAAGCGAGGAAGGGAAGGCTAAGCACCTACGACCTTGGTGCATCGCCTGAATGTTGGGGGCAATCATAGCTAATCCGCTCGGATGTTGGCTGCAATCCTAGCCGATCTGCCATCCAGAGACATGCACGGTTAGCACTCTTGTTATAGTTGCACACAATTTGGTGCAGTAGGGAAAACCACTCAAGCACCAATCTTGGCTGGATAGAAAACCAAGGAGAAGGAAAAGAGGCATGCCATCATAGGTACTATGCCCCTCCACCTATTCAATTGGATAGGTTTTTTCGATCAAATTCATGCTATAAAAGAAATTATTCTTCGGTCGAACTTCGTCTAAGAAAAAAAACGATAGCAATTTGTTAGACTAATTTTGTCACTTAGAGAGCTGACCATTAAAAGTCGAATTTCATTTTAATACACTTTTGTTCCGAGAGAGAGAGGGTCTCTTCAATATTAATATCTATGATCAAAACAAGTTAATTGCTTCTCTCTCCAAGAATGTGGATGACACAAATGTGTAGCCCCTCGAGTCTTGAACTTAAACGTCAGTTCCGATAGGGCGGCAAGCCGTATGAGAACACCTTATTATCCAATTAAAAATTAACATTTGGCGGTTTGTGTTCACATAAGGCAACAACCCTCTACTCACATGATTGTCACATGAAGGTACAAGACCATATTTTTTGTTCTGAACCCCCTTCTCACAGAACAATCCACCCAAGGTCATCTGAGGTATCATTGTTAATGTATTTTTCATTATTTTTAAATTCTTTCTCCTTTTTATATAAATAAAGTTCTTATGCTTCAACCAATCAAATCAAATAGTGCTGATTTTTTGCTCTTTCATCTTTCAATGTTTACATAAGACTACTCCATACAGACGATATATATTCTATTCCACCTCTTTCTGTGCAAACACTTTTCCACCCGGAAAAGTGTGAAATCAACCTTTAATCACATTTGTCCACCCGGAAACGTGTGAATAATGGATTTGTTCAGCCGTCTCTGTGTGAAACCAACCTTTAATCTTCTTTGCATCTCTCTCTTCTAATTCTTATTTATCATACAATTTAAAATTTTCCGAACTGATGAATCATTCGTGATTTTCAAATACATTTCCACATTTTGTCATCGATGACGCGTCGGATGACGTTTAACAAAAAGCCAAACGCAGATAGTGAAGACATGTGACTTCATAAACACACCTGTAAAAATGTCAACGTGCTGAGCGCTCTCTTCTTCTCTTCAGTTGCCATTGGCCAACTCACGCTTCCTTGCTCTTGCTCATTTCTTCGATACTCCATTTCTTCCAACTCCTTCGACAGCTTTGCGAAAATCAGTTGTCTTACTTCCATGGCGACTTCACAAGACGTCAGTCAAGCGGAGCATGAGAAGGAATTACATAAAGCTTCTGACATTTTTGTTCGCGCTCTGGAAAATGAGAACATCAAGTACGTCCTGCGCACTCTCCTGGACAATGTCATTTCATTTCAGCAGCTGCGCTCATAATGTTTGCTTGAAGTCGTTGCTAAAAATCTTTATTCTTTCATAAAATATATATTTCATTACTAAAATGAAATAATATATCAACCTGAAGTGTTCTTTTCCAAACGGTCTTGTTTGATCGCGTACTACGTCCACTTTATTTCACAACAATAGATTTTGTGATAGGACAAACCACTGTTCGATTCCTTTTTATCTGCATTGGCGTCAATATGGATTGCCTGGCCGAATAATGCCACGTGTTGAATAAAGTCATCACATCTATATGCAAATAATTTGCATTTGATTATAGGGAAAAGTTATCGGCTAGAAATATTGTATTTTGAATCTGCTGAACAAGTCCGTTCCAAATTTTGATCGGTATATGTCAATAACATAATTTTTGTGTAAATAGGATGCCCAAATAACTATAGGGTAACGTAAATTGGATTCCCAAATAACTGTAGGTAGTTTTGTTTTTAATACTGTAAAAACGTTTTTCAAATCAGCACTAAGAGCTACAATCTTTTTTCATCAAGATCTTATATGAGGATGTCGCGAAATCGAACAAGGACGATTGAGAAAACTATGTCACATGATTTGTTAGAAGCAGCAGTAGAGGACTTATGTTTGAACCGTGTTTTTGATACTATACATCAATGTTTGCGCATCAAGCTTTTGGTGCTTGCTTCATGAAGCCCTTTTCCAGCTTACATACATACGTCGTCTTTCACTCTGCAATTTCAAGTCTTGAAGATTGTGTAACGGAAAATACCCAGCAGCATATCTTTTTAAAAAATGGTATGTGTTTTAAACCAAATTGATGTACTCTCCATCCATCGTGTGGAACGAAACTGGTTACACATTGAACTACATGAATACGGAATGTGAGAGAGCATCGTCAATCATATTCTGTGTCCCTTAATATGAAAACACCCATTTTCTACTAACCTTTTTACCTGTAAGTAGGTCTTTAATTCGTTGCATTTTGTAGATCCATCTCATAACAATGTTCTACTTACCTTTGGGTTTGGTGTACTAAATCCATATACGATTTTCATTAGTGGAACCTAATTCTTTCTTCATAGATTGTATCATAATTTATTTCCTGAGTTGTTGAATTCCTTTTTCTTGAGGAATGATGCCTATCATAATTTATTTCCTGAGTTGTTGAATTCCTTTTTCACGAGGAATGATGCCTTCCTTTTTCAAAACTTATATCACTTATGCGAAGGGGTGATAGGCTTTCAATAAAGCATTGGACTCATTGTAAGGAGGATACGAAAAACATTCTTCCATGTAATGCAGATTCTGAACAAGTATAACATCTTGTCTTGTGAAGATTTTCTTGTTCTGATATTGTACCTGACTAAAGGCTTGTAAAGTTAAGTTTCACTTGCCCACTTCCCTTGAGACTACTTGCTTCGTCCCTTACACGAGCATGGCTAAACCTCAACTCTACGGGAGAACGACTGATTCTCTCTCAACTTATCATACCTTAGACTATAGACCACCAAGATAAAACTAGAGCACCACAATACAGATGAACAACTCCACACATAATATAGAAACACTTGTAGTCAAGCACATCACTTAAGCAAAAGTTAACATTCGTGCAGAAGGGTTTCAACAAAGTACGTAACATGGAATAGTCACATAAACTTTCCCAACACAACAATATTTAGCCCAACTCGCAACTAGACTAGTCCAAGAACTAATCCAAAACTTAGGAAGACAACAAGAATATAACTGATAGAGCCGAATGCATATGGTCACAACAGGTGCTTATAGCATAAAGTGCTCTTACACACATGCACAAGCTAGTAATAATCTCCAAATAAATGCCAAGTTGTTGCTTATATAGCTACTAGTAACCCATATGACTGGCTCTGCATGTAAAGAGGTAGCCTTTGGAGGAGGGCAAAAGTGCCCCAAGCACAGGGAAGTTGCCCAAGTGGGCCACTACCGAACTCGCATGGCAACAACCTTTGGACATACTCCCCTACTGGATGGCTTCTTATGCATGGCTTGAAGTTGAGGTGGTGACCATCTTGAGAGGTGCTTTGTGTGTCTTGATTGGAGGTCGACTAGCACTTGATATCGCATGTTTTGGGGTGACCATCTTTTGGTATGATTTTGCATGATATGGGGGGTTTTCCGATGCCTTCTCTAGAGCTTCTCTAGAGATGTAGTTTGTCCCACCCCAAGGAGGTGGTGACGGTAGGCAAGGCCATTCCCAAGCATGGTCTTGCTAGAGAAGTCATCTATACTTTGTGCCAGGGCCACATTCAACTTATGCTTCATGATATGCTCCTTGGTCAATTCGCATGGAATATCTGGAAATGGGAGGTCATCTCGGGCTCTTGGGTCAATATTAGTTTTCAGAGGTGCTTGCCCATGTTCTGCATTCTTGGGACTTAGAACCATAAAACTTTCCAATTTGGCTTGATTACTTTGTTTTTCTTGACATAAGAGTGTAGATGTGCCCATTGGTGAGATTTTTCCACTTTGAGGAAGTTTCTGAACCGGAGGTGCCTGCCTCCTTGAGGTTTCTGTACAAAAGTTACCTTTCCTACTTGCCTCACAGAAGGAGTTTGTGCAACTTGAAAGGTTTTCCTAACTTTCCCCATTGAAGCTATCTGCACAAAAAGAGGTGTCTTGACTACTTGCCCAACATGAGATGACCCATAGAGAGGTAGGCACCTAATTTGGAGAGTTGGACCTTGGAGGAGGTGCCCAAGTAGGTTTGAGGGGAGGTGCCCAAGTAGGCCTCAGTGGAGGTGCCCAATCTAAACCACTATGTATACTTGCCCAAGTTGGTCCTCTAGGTACCCCTAACCTTGTTGGCGAGTGGGTGCACCTATCCACTATTGTCTCCATGGACAAGTGGGCAACTTTCATTGTTTTTTTTTTGATCGATTTCATTTATTTCCCTTCAGATATATGATGCGTTTTCTTCCATATTGAATCTGTCTAAATTACCACTGTCCAATTGGACAACTTATGCTTGTCTCTCCCATGTGTAGAGGGTGGAAAAAGTCCAACTTGGTCCGTGTAATTATTTATTTCGCAAATTTCTACTATGGAGCACTTTGGGTTGCCCATCATCTAACTGAACAAGTTATCCTTCTCACATGGTAAAGAATACATTATTTAAGTGTCTATGGTATATCTAGTTCTTTTTGCATAATCACACCCTTTTTCTAAATGAATATGCAACTGGTCATTGGTCTTGGTGGAGATTCACAACATGTTCCTTCCCCAATCTTGAAACTTGATGTGCCCTAGTTTGCTTGAGCCTATGTCTTCGAAGACCAATTTCCTTGGGTAGTGCAATAACAACAAAAACCAAGATGAATTGGAATCCTTGTAGTAGCAACTTCTTCATGGTGAAATCGGGTATGAAGTTGATGCCAGACCCATCGTCAACTATAACTTGTGTCAAAATGTCATCCTTGATTGAAACTATTAGCCTTGACATATGGTAATCTACGAGTGGCATAGGGGAAAAGTCCACCATGTACCCATCTAGACTTGATGGGGGGTTCAAGTAGGTAGAGGGTATGACCTCAAGTAAGTCACTTCGTACCTTAACAACCATCTTCATAAGTTGATATAGGCTGACCTTATGATCAATTTCCTTCAGAATGTCTTCTATCCTTAATTGAAATTGTCAGCCTTGAATATTGGAAGAGTTAAGGGTATAGGTGGTCTTTTAGATGTGTGATGAGATGATCTTTTCCTATGGTAGGTTTTTATGGGAGTCTTGAAGAGACAAAGAGATTCCCTAGCTGCTCGGGTGTGGGTCATGTATCCACTTGCCCTCTACTAGATAGGAGCCTAGCAAGGCTCGAAAATAGAACATAGCTTCCCTCATTGGGCAGCTACTTTAAGGATGGGCTCTCCTTGGAGAACTATACTTTGTAACATGCCTTGTGCAAGCTAGAACCATTGAGAACAAGGAATTGTAATATACACAGCACAAAAGAATGTACTTTCTACAATCTACGAGAGGGTTCACAAGAACTAAGGCAACTGAAGGTAGAAATAGCATGAACAACAGCCAATACAAAGTAAATGATACTAAGCTAGAGTCTAAATTCTAGCCCCTCGAGCTGTTTCAACAAACGCAAACCAAGACAGAAGTGTACTGAGATGATATTGTTTGAGACTTAATGCTTGCCAAGTTAAGTTCCACTTACTCACTGCTCTCGAGGCTACTTGCTGAGTCACTTACACCAGCACGGCTAAACCTGAACTCACCAGCAGCATGACTGATTCTTTCTCTAACTTATCAGACCTTAGACCATAGACCACCAAGATAGAACTAGAGCACCTCAACAGAGATCTATAGATCCACACATATTAGACAAACACCAGCAGACCAGCACATCACTTTTTGCTCACCACTTAAGCAAAAAGTAACATTCTAGCAGAAGGGTTACAGTATAGTACACAGCAGGGAGTAGTCACATAAACTTGCCCAGCACAACAATAAGTAGCTCAACTCACAACTTGACTATCCCAAGAACTAATTCAAGACTCATGAATACAATAAGAATATAACTGATAGAGCCCAACACTTATGTTCAAAACAGGTACTTGCAGCATAAGGTGATCCTACACACACGTACAAAGTAGTAATAATCTCCAAATGAGTGCCAAGCTGTTTCTTATATGGGTACAAGGTTGTTAGCAACGTTCTCGCAACGTCCAAGGCAACATATTGCTAACGTGTTAGCAACATAGCAACGTTTTGCCCTAAGTGTTGCGAACCTTTCTTTTTTTTCTTTGCATTTTTTTTTTCAAATTTTGGCACCCGATTATGTACTATCATCTAGTATGTAGTATGTACTATCATCTATGTACTATACTACTATGTAGTTACAACTTACTACTAACTAGTGTGTACTATGTACTATGTAGTATGTACACAATGCACATGTCAACAATCAAACTATGCCACATTCAATCAATTAAACCTTAAAGATTTAGGTCATGACCAATCATCAATGTCTAGACTCCATCAAGATTCAAGATTCAAAGCATGACAAATACAAAGAATTATGACAAGTCAATGAGTCACAAATCATATATAAAATATGTCAAAGAGTCAACTCAAAACTGTGACACTGTCATGACTCATAAATGATACATCATACCACTAAATAGTCAAACAATAAATTGTCAATAATATAATCAATATGAAGTAAATCATAACTCATGATCAATCATCAATCCTCAAAATCCTTTGAGTCATTATCATCATCATCATCGTCATCATAATCATCATCATCATGTGGTTCCTGACTAGTAGATGTCTCCATCCGACTAGTAGATGGGCCTGGTATAGTACGTGCACTATGACAAGCAGATGCTCTCTTATCATGCTGCGGCAATGTCACTTCTAATAAAGCATATCATATAGATCAAGGTCCTCTAAGTTGCAGTGGCAATATACAAGCCATTCCAACTGCAGTGTAGATAGCCTATTCCTCTTCTTTGTGTAGAAGAGGCCATGTACTCCAGTTCCTTTCATAGGGACTGGCACCATAGTCGTGTGAAAGTATGCGAATGGCTAACTCTCTCTGCATAATAAAAGAGAAAAAAGAAAAATCTTTAATCAATTAAAGAGTTCATTAAAAAATAAAGACTAAAGAGGAATGATTTATTAGTTAAAACTTAATACTAAATAGTGAGTAATAGAGTATGAAGTCATGACTTACTAACTCAGGCGTACTAACACCGTATCTCTCCCACCATGTCATAGGCATCAATTGCATGCTTCTCAAGCATGCAGTGTCTCTACCAAAAAGTCCTTTCTTATTCTGGAATCGGGTGAGTTGAATCTCTAGCTTCCCGCGTAGCTCCACATTACAATCGATCTACATAGTCATTCCAAGCTTTCACTAGCTCCATATCCAATGATTGTTCTGTAGATCTCCATAAAGGATGTAGTAGATTGGCCATCCCATGTATAGGGTGATGGAACCAATCCCATCTCTTCCTCCATACTCCTTTTATTTCCTCTATCCTATGGATAGAAAACAAATCATGTTAGAAGAAGAACAATAAGAATGTTGAAAACTTGAATGCATGTGGCATGCCGCATACACATGTGACCATGTCACACATAAATTTGACATGTCACATACACAATGTGAATGTTCAATGCACAATGCACATATGTCAAGACTCAAAAGTCATACATGATGCACATAAATGATAATACATATGTCATGACTCATACACAATGCACATATGTATTCTGTAATATCATTTATGTGACATACACATGTGACATATATGATACATATAACATGATATGTCGTGAATCAATGCTCAAGCCTCATACACACTGTACAAATGTCATGTGACATGTGATGTACACAATGCACATGCCACATAGTCGCATACACAATGCACACATTAAAAAATGAAAATTAAATATAGTTACCAAGTTCCAACTTACCTCTCCAATGTCAAATAAGGACATCTCTGAGCCTCTCCAACATGTTCCATGAACTCGTATACAAGTCCAAGCATGTAGGCCTCTCTATCTGATATTCGTATGAGTGAATATAAGGGCTGTAAAGCTCTCACTAATCCCTCCACATCCCTTGAACATATGGCATCTAAGTAGTTTTGGTTCCATGAACATATGACATCCATGGTTGTTTTAGGGATCTAGGGATATATGGGATTCCTAGATAATCATGGGGTAGGTAGCGTTTTGTATTCATCTTCATTTTCTTATTTGTTTACTTCTTTAAACTTTTCTTCCTTCCTTATTTGTTGGATGTACACTCCCACGAATCCATTGATCGGATCTTTTATCAGTCATTAAAGCTTTCTCCTTGATCTTGATCTCTTTGTTGTTGTTGTAGACTTGGTATTGTCCTCCACTTTGTTGTCATATGATTGAGAGAGAAACTTCAGTTTTCATGGTTAAAGGAGATACATAACTTTTTTGAGAGACTTGTCCTTAAATGTTTATTGGGAAGGTCTTACTTTTTAGTACTACTCAAGCTTGTGTCTAATCCTTTACAAAGTGTCATGGACACAAAGGGAGCCATCTTGCATCCTAGCTTTTATATGTCTTTGCATATCTCATGATTGGTAAAGAATTTGGGAAATCTAATATTATCGTCGCATCCAAAGCGTGCCAAAATCTTGAGAATGACTATCTACTTGTCTTGTTTTGACATCCACATATCCTATTTTCATTGATGATATCATCAATGACATCATCAATTCATAACTTTGATAACCTTCCCTTCAACACCTATATAAGGAGGTCTTGACCACATATATCCTCCATCTTGCCAATGCCAATGTTGAGAGCTCAAGGAGTAGATCTCAAAGTATGTACTTTCCAAGTTCCAATTCAGATTCTTGTCTCTCTTCTTGTTCTAGTCTTGTCTAGTCTAGTTTCTAGACATCTAATCTTGTCCTCTTGAAATCTCGTAGTGTAGATCAATTTCTTGATCTATATGCTCGATGTGGTGTGTCCTCTTAAGTGCAATATGCACTGTGGGTTGCAATTTGAAGACTCAATGGGGAAGAAAAATAGCATATACAATGACACAGTGAAATAAGAGAAGGAAGCTGAAATTATGAGTACAAACAGCTCAAAAGAGGATTATACAAACTTTGGGCAATCGGTAGGAGACATAAACATACATCTTCATTCTAAGTGAAGGACTTCGATTCATACATGCTCAAAATCTAGTTTTCCAACTAGCTGCTCAAGAGAAGATTGGCCAATCACTGCTTGCCCACTACTCACTCAGAGTGTCAAGCTAGCTGATTCCAAATCTACCAAGTGGAGCACTAGTGGTAAGCTAAGAGCTCTACACACACAAAGCGAAGGCAAAGCTGCAGGAGTGCATTCCTTCCTCGAGTCTCTCTCTCTGAGCTTCTCTTCCCTCCCCTTTTGTTGATGAAGAGGTCTGCTTATATAGTTTTTCCGAAAGTGAAGGATAGCAAAAGGGTACAAAATTAGTTTCTTCTTTGGCAGGCTCTCTGACACTTTTGACAATTTTGGTACTTTGGAATCTTCCTTCTTGGTCCACTTTTCCTGCGCCGTCACTATCTTCCAAATTCAGGTATTCGACGCCGTCCACGGTCCATGAGTTCTCCGCGTGCAAGTGGCTGAAAATTTAAACTATATGGAGATCTGAAAATTTAGTCTCTTTTTTTCAAGTGATAAAGTAGACTAAATCAAAAGTACACCCTTTTCTTAAAAATTAGACTACTTTTGAAGTAAGTAGACGAACTTCATAAAATTGGTGAACTTTTGAGTAAGTCGACTAACGCGTAAAATTTGACTAAAAAAATCGACTAATTGGTCAACTTAGGAAAATTAGACAACTTAGAGATTTGGTGAACTGGGAGAATTAGACGACTTATGAAAATAGGTGAAATGGGGAATTAGGCAACTTGGGAAAATAGGTGAAATGGGAATTTAGACAACTTGGGAAAATAGGTGAAATGGGAATTTAGACAACTTGGGGAAATAGGTGAAATGGGAAAATAGGAAACTTGGGACAAGAGGTGAAATGGGAATTGGGAAAATAGGTGAAATGGGAAATTTGGCCTTCTTCATGAGTTGGATCCCCCTTCCACCATTTTCTTGCTCTTCGCTTGTTCTCCTCCTCCTTTTGTTCAAAATCGAGGTAACTTGCCTTGCGCTTGGCTTCTGCATCTTGAAAAGCAAAACAAAAAAAATACATTATTTTAATGGTGTATCAAAGTACCCCGCTACACGTAGTACTAGATCTTGTCTATTTATTTGTTGTATCCATATCATCTTGCTTAAGAGAGTTCTTGTAATTTAGATATCTTCTTTCTTGGAGTCTGAGGCTATAGGATCTCATCTTGTCTAGTCCAGTTATTCTTACCTATCAATTTCGGGTAGTGGGACTTCTTGTAACAGTTCCGTATTCTTGTATTATTTCCCTTGCATGGGTGACCTTGTATTCAAAAGTATATTTTCAAAACCTTGTATAGTCTAGTCAGAGGGTACAATGTAGGTTTCCCATGACATTTTGACAAGACTAGCTTCAAATCAAAATTAGGCACATGGAGAACAACTGGACACATTGTGGTATCACTCTAGAAGCTCCAGCTATGAGTCGAGGAACTAACTCATTGTAAAATAGAATTTGAAATGGGATATCTCTTGCATCTAAGCACAATAAATGAGGAGCTTCAAGAATGAATCGGAGATCTTCATACAAATCAAGGAAGATAATAAAAAAAATCTAGATCCTATTTCACGGTTCATGAAGGAGCCTGCCTCTACCTATGCATGAGAACCCCACATTGTGATGAAGCATTGTCATGATTTGCCCCAATCTTAGGGAAGAACATGAGGGTTCTTCATGATATGAGCACTTTTTTCGAGAGCCCACTACCACATTTGGAGATGCAAACACTAGTTGAGTGGAAGAAACAAGACTTTGGAAGCTACATCAAAGTAACCTCCTTGCCTCTACCTATGCATCAAAATTTAGATCGTTGATTTGTGATTTCATGTGGCATGAGGAATATTTCATAAGTCAATTTAGATGGGTTTGAAAGATGATGTGAAGGGCTTTCTACTCACAATGCCAGAGGTCAAGACGTTCAATGAATACATCACTCAACCCACTCAATGTGATAACCGACTTTTTGAGAGGAGACAGGAAAAAAATAGAGGAAAGATCTAGCCAATAGAAACCCTTTAATCCTACGCCTAAGAAAGAACCTATGCCCGAGCCTATGCAAATAGATGTAACAAAGTTTTAACTCTTAACCCCCACAAGAGAAATAAAGAAGAAGAGATAATATGCTATGCCTTTATTGTGGGAACTCTAGCCATATTGGAGTAAACTATCCCATCAAGAGAACAAACTCCAGAGTTGCAACTACCCTTGTAGAGTAGGGAAACAAGGAAGTCAAGTTGTAAAGGAGATTGTAAAACTGGACCATGATATAAAATGGACCATGATATAAATAAGGATCTCATATTTCTAGTGACATTCATAGAATTATGCCTTGCCTCTGTCAAGTTGATCATGCTTAGGAAGATCCTTTCCCTTACAGCCTTAGTTGATTCGGGAGCCTCCTCATGCTTCATTGAAACATATGATTCCAATACTTCATAAGGACAAATGAGTAATAGTTGAAGTAGTAGATGGACGACCTCTTGCATCTCAAAAATTACCAAGAAAATTGGACCATTAAGAGTAAACCTTGGTGATCATGATTCCAACATATGTTCCAATGTAGTATCGAGTCCTATAAATCCTGTTATCATTGGATTGCCTTGGCGCAAGAAACATAATCCAAAAACTGATTGGAAAAGGAATAAAATCACTCGTTGAGACATCCAAAAGAACCCAATATATGTATGAGCCAAAGCCTTCGTACACGTAGTAAAGAAAGAACCGACATATATGATCTATGCCATACGAGCTCAAGTGTCCAAGAGAGATGATCCAATCAAGCTACCTAGCTAGTACCAAGATTTTCAAGATGCTTTTGAAAAAAAGAATGGAGATATCCTCCTAGAGCATAGGCTTTATGATTGTACCATGATCTTCAAGAGGGAGCTAAACCACCCTTCTGAACAATCTTTAGACTATCCCCAAAAGAACTTATAGAAGTATGTAAAAACATTGATGAAAATCTAACCAAGGCTTTATTAAACACTCAAGGTTCCTTGTAGGAGCCACTATTCTATTTGTAAAGAAGAAAGTTGAAACCCTCTGAATGTGTGGAGATTATCGTGGCCTGAATAAAATCACCATCAACTTATACCAGAGCTTTTGGAATGTCTTGGAAAAGCAAAGTTCTTCACAAAGAGCGACTTTTGAGGAGCTTACAATCTAGTGTGTTGATTCTTTTCTATCAAATTCCGTTTGTGAGCTGATCAGCAGCATACAAAGCCGAAGTTTTCAAATGACCATTCAAACATTTTTTGGGTATTTTTGGAATTCTTTGGTACCATTCCATGTGTAGTTTCTTTCCTAAAATGTACTTCTAGAAGTTCTTGTGTTTCTCTTTGAACTACAACATGAAGAAATTGTGGGATGACTAAGCTTTTGTAAAAGAGCAACAAGTGAAACCATTTATGCATAGCACAACCTCTAGCAAATTATTGAGAATGAGTTTTTGAAAGGAGTGGGCCATCAGGCTGCGAATGATTAAGAGTGAATGCTCCCATAGATCTTTTGTAGTAATGAGTTTGTGAATCATAACTCCATTGAAGGCAGTTATTGGAACTCTTAAGCTTGTTAGTACAAATTCTCAACATTTCGTCCCATGAGACCTTGTAATTTCTTTGCTTCTTATACATGGGCAAGTTTTTCAAGTAAGAAAAATTCAATGAAACACATATAAACTGCACCCTCCTAACAAAAGGCAAATGATTTCAAAAGCAAGTTGAGAGACATGCCTTGACACAGTTATCTGTTGTTCCAGGTATGTTCTATGTGATGCTTGTTTAGTCAGTACATATTGTCAGCAATTTTACAATACTTGGTTCATGGGATGATTTATGAGATTCTAGCGGATGTAGGTTACTGTTGGAAGATGATGTTAAATGAAAAAACAAGGCTCGTGAATTAGAGAACATGTCAATGCCATTTACTACAGCAGGCTTCTCTAATGAAAATATTCACTTTTCAGATGCAACTTCTCTTTTGAATTGAAAGGTGTCATCCTTTTTATACTGATAGGTATATATTCGGCATACCTGGGGAGGAAAATTTGGACCTACTGGATTCGCTGAAAGGATCACCTATAAATTTGATTCTAACAAGACATGAGCAGGCTGCGGGGTTTATGGCAGCAACAGTGGGACGGCTTACTGGACATGTTGGAGTCTGCCTTTCAACCCTAGGGCCTGGGGCAACAAATTTTGCTACAGCTGCAGCATATGCACAATTGGCTGGATTTCCTATGGTAAACTGGTCAAGTTTAACTTTCTTCTTTTGGTTGGTAAGATCATCTTTCAAGAATTCCCATTAAGCCATTCACATTTTTTTCTCCCAAGTACAGATGATGATAACTGGTCAGAAACCTATTCGAAAGAGTAAGCAAGGATCATTTCAAATTGTTGATATTGTTGAAAATATGCGGCCTGTAACAAAGGTAAAGGGAACTTGTTTCTCCTAAATTTGTTTGTTCGGACTGATTAAGCATTGATAATTTATTTTTTGATATGAAATAGTTATGGCTTTGTAATTGTTTATACTGCAGTTTACGAAGCAGATTGCAGATGGGGATCTTATTCCCTCACTGGTTAGAGAAGCTATACGACAAGCAGAAGAGGAGAGACCTGGCGCAGTTCATTTAGAATTACCAGAAGACATCGCTGGAACAATGACAGAGGGAGAAATTTTTCCTGTTCATCCCGTCAGGCGTCCTATTGCTGAAGAAAAGGCCATCAGAAAAGCAGTGAACATGATTCAAGCTGCTACCAATCCACTACTACTAATTGGTGCAGGGGCGAATCGGAAGCGAACTCAAAAAATGTGAGTAAACTGATTAGCACTTCTTACAGTATATGAAGGCTTATATTGAAGAAAAATTTGAATGGTTTTCTTAATGTGTGTACTAGAAGATGATAAAATGAAAATTGGTTAAATGCTCTGGAGCATGCCTCTTATGTCTGTATGCCCATAAAAGATGGATAGATGATTCTGTAGAGAAACTAGGATTGATGTAGGCATAAAGTGATGTGCCTTCATTTTCTTTTCCTGTTTCTCCAGTATGCTTCTTTCTTTATCATATATAATCGATTCCCCTCTCTTCTCTCCCCTTTGATTTTCCTTGTCTTCTCTATATCCTTCTTTCAAAAAAGGATCCCAAAAGATGTAGGTTGAAATACAAGTGTTCCCATATTAAGAGTGTTTTCTCTTTGGACTTGGGAAGAGCTTTTTGTAATGATGGTTTCATCACAAGGAGCTTCAATGTTTATTCTTAGCACCAGGATGTGATTCAAATGCTACTTTTGTGGAGGAAAATTAAAAGGTGGAATGCACAGGTTACATATGTTTGACATTTAAGCATCCGTAAGTGAGCAGGTGAACATTATGTTTGGCCATTAAAGAAATTGAGCAATAACATCTTAGGAAGCTCTGTTTATAAGTATGAATGCATATTTTTCGCAATAACACTTTCCTTTCTCATGTTTAGGTTGCAGGAATTTGTAGACAAGCTTGGCATTCCGTTTGTGACGACTCAAATGGGAAAAGGAGTTATTACTGGTAAAACTTGATGAAGATTGAAGAATTTATAAATGTGCATGCGTGCACACGCGCGCGTGCACACACACACACACACACACACACACACACACACACACACACACACACACACACACACATACACACACACACACGGAAAAAAAGTGTGCTCATACTGGAGTTTTCTCAAGGCAAATTCTATTGTTATAGATTGTAAACTGTTACTTTCAAGGATAAAGTGAGAAATGTATTAAATTCCGTAAGTAAAGGAGAATATAGAAAATTCTAGATTTGGTGTGAATCCTATTGTATCATGTCACAATTTGGAAGCAGAAAAGAACTGAATCATATCTGGGTTTGAATTGTAGATGAATCATGCATATTTATGTGCCTAATGAAGTAGTGCTGAAAAGGGTTTTCACTTTCTCAAGATGTTTGTATCTTTGAGGATGTAGATTTTTGATTGATATGTTGCTAATCAAGGATATGCAGTGGAGGACCTCCACTGCATATCCTTGATAAACTTCGATAGAGATAAGAGCACCTTGATACATGGAAATAGGGAGAACCTTGACACATAGAAATTGGACATCCCTAACTGCTATCCCTGATTGTCTTCTCTAATAGTCATTTCTTCATTCATCACTTGGATGGGTTGAGACACATGTCCTTGACCCTTTTAGATCTTGTCTCATGGTTCTTTCGTAATAAGATTTAATTAGAAATCAGAATCCTGTGCCTTCATTCGTCCAAAAGTTGCCAGGTCCACTATTATTTTCTCTAAAACTGTTGATGTCCTTTGTAATTTGTTTACGAGCTATAGAAGTGTAACGTTATTAATAGGA
Organism: Ceratopteris richardii; assembly: GCA_020310875.1. Taxonomy (NCBI): domain Eukaryota; kingdom Viridiplantae; phylum Streptophyta; class Polypodiopsida; order Polypodiales; family Pteridaceae; genus Ceratopteris; species Ceratopteris richardii. The sequence goes on along the minus strand of CM035409.1, from coordinate 22,535,258 downwards.
GGCATGTAATGGTTGTGTTTACATTGTTCTACAGAGACCAGTTTATGTGTGTGTCAGATAAGGCCTATGTCTAGCCAAGGTCCCTAGCTCGGGGGATATCTTAAGGTTCATAGATAGGTAGTAGAGTGAGTGTGCATGATGGCCACATGTTACACTAGATCACTCTAGAGACTATCTACTTATGGGCAGTGGATATATAGGAAGGGAGATGCGTTACACACACAACATTCTAGCCTTTCTTTGGGTTTTCAGAGAACTTTTAGATTTGGTATCACAACAAGTTAGAGTTTTTATTTTTTAGAAGACTTTTGCATGGAATTTCGAGCAGAAGCATTTAATTGTGTTATCATTTTCTTCCTGAGTTCACCGATAGGCATGCAGAAAGAACTTGGGATATCAAAAAGAGGAGGTTTGAGCCCCTCCCCCCACCCCCCCCCAAGAAAAAAAAGAAAAAAAGAAAAAAGGGAGCCCATGCATGCATGGTGCCATATAGAGCAAGAGGAAGGCCTCAAGAATTTTCACCGGCACTCATGAATGCCATCCACGCCCCATATGTGTATGGACAAGAAAGGTAGGCTCCATCTCCTTCCTCTATTGAAGTTGCAAACTACATGGAGTGGGTGCGCTTTATATATGCACAAATTTTGGCTTCAAAGCCTTGCGTGGGATAAAGAGAAGACTCACGAGCACTCATCTGTTTACCTCATGCATTCGTGGAGTGTTGAAGCTCTTCTTCCTTCTTGGAGGTCTCTTTTCTTTATCTACCCTTCTGCAGGACTTATTTTCAGCACCCCCTCTCGCCCATGTGAGCATATCTGTTTCCACAAGTGTTAAAATTAAGCGCTTTCTCTTGTTATGGATCCCTTGCTTCAAGATCTATCCAATAATGCCTAGAGGCTAGAACTCATGTTTTGGCCTCTGCAAGTCCCCATGCAGAGCTTTGAAGTTGACTATTCATGCACGAGAAGCTTCATATGAGTCATTTGAAGAGACATAAGTGATTTATGTCAACTCAGGAGGGGTTGAAAGGTGGTTTATGAGAATTTCCAACCTCTTCACTACCTCTGTACATGGACTCTCTCAATGTACATGGACACTCTTGATTTGAGATAAGTTTTTTTTGTCAATATTTGCTTCTAGAACTCTCTTTTTCATGCATTATTTTCCCTTTAGAATAGACATTTGGTTTTTATACATGCATGGTTGCTTGAAGCATGTGTACAAACTTCTTCACTTTTGTTTAAGTTTCCAAGTAGGTCTGATAGCATGCTTTTGATGTAGGTATTGCGATGAGAAAGAAAGGAAGTGTAGTGCTTTAAGTTTATTGTTGTAATCGGTGCCGTAAGCACATGTATTTTTGATAAGGGAATGTAGTGCGCTATGGTTTTTTGGTGATAAATTGCATTTGCAAGCACACATATTTTGCTAAAGTGCATGTAGAGCACTATGTTTTTTAATTAAATGATCAAAATATTACTAAAATATTATCGAAATTTTTAATTTTTTTATGCATGTCCACTTGAATCATAGAAGAAGGCATACTAACACACATACTTTCATTTCTTGTTTCTTTTTCATAAAAGCTAGTGACTAATTGTTAAATGTTTACTAAGTGCCATTGTCTATATCATAGACCTCTAGCTGTTTATACACACTTACATATATTATAAAAAAAGAACTCACATCCTTGTAGATATGGATTGGAGACCGTCTTCTTGCACCAAGAAGACACGCACATGACCGAGCACCCCTTAGAGTCTATAGAAACCATGAACCAAAGGATTTCACACCTAGAGAATAACCTTCAGATCCTCTTAGATAATTTACATAGATCTAAGAAAGGAGAGACCACGCTTGACGCAGGGGCAAAATAGCTTCCAAAAAGCTTCTAAAAAACCCCTCACAAAAATTGTGCCGCAAATCACAAGGAGGCCGTTTTGTGGTTTTTTATTAATTTTATATTGCTTACATGGTTCATTTTTAGCCCTAGGATTCAATTATTTGAGATTTTGACATGTGACATCTTTTATTTGACTTCCAATGACTTGCTTGATTTTGACAAGAAATTAGGGTTTGACTTTTGACTTTCAATTCATTGTCATATACCCAAGCATTATATATGGTTAGATAGCTCTTGAAAAGTACTCTCCAAATTTACAATAAAAAATTGTGCATATGTTTGATCAATTTGACCACTTTTGACGAGACTTTGACCACCTGTTGACTTTTTCAAATCTGAAACCTTATCTGATATTTGTGCACCTTACTTATGGAGGGTTGCTATTTCTAGCACCACCTATATCAATTGAGTTTCCTACAAACCCAAGAAGGTGCTCTCCACTTGAGAAAAATGAAGACAAAGTCATTTGTACAAAGAGTGTTTGGTTAAGTGGAAGGATGGAACAAAAGAACAAACCACTTGGATGTGAGTTAGTGTCCTTGAGAAGAGATTCCCCTATTTTCAAATTGAATAAGAGATGAACCACATTGGGAGATGGAAACCATCCTCCCTATATCAAATAATGGGATTGAGGGAATATGCCTTGGAATCCTTTATACTTCATACTCATTTTCGAGGATGAAAGGGGAGGGAATGTTATAAAGTAATTCCTAGCTTTGGGTCATTGCCACTAGAGGTAAGCATAATAAAAATGTGAATGCCAAGCAATGAGCTTAAAATGGTAAAGCATTGAAGTAGGAACCATGGAGTCACATGGTCAATCCCCACTGAGGATGTTTTACCACAAGGTTAATCGAATTTTCTTGAAACTATCACTTGAGTTAACTCAAGTGAAACTAGGACACTTGTCAAGGTTAACTTAAGTGGACTAGGATGCTTAGACAAGTTAACTCAAGAGGGCTAGGACACTTGGCTAGATAAGAGAGGAGACATCACATGCAACCTCTAGATCCATTAGCTATAAAGGGGAGGCATTGGTTGGGAGGAAAGTCATTCTTAATCTCTCTAGGTGATGGAAACTATAGTCTGTGAGAAGGGTCATTCTTTGATAGGCTATGGTTCTAACTTCTTCTATAGCATTGGGATGCTTGGCCTTGATCTCAAGCTCTTGGGATGGTTAGAACTTGGAATGAGACTCCTTTAAGGAATTTCTTGTGGTATGCCCCCCTCTTGTGACTCTTCACTTTCCAAAGTGACTTTTGATGCTCCCTTTGCTTGACCTTCCACTATCTTCACCTTCAATGCGTCATGTCTCTAGAATGTAGAAGGTCAAGACTTTGGATGACACTTGGGAACCTTAGTGTTCCTTGAAATCTTAATATAGTGCTTGAGCTTGTCATATGGTCATCATGAACCCCAAACATCAACATTCCCAGTGAGCATTAGTGGGATCAACGGCACATATGTTCATAGCTGCAAAACCTGTCTTCTATTTCACACTTAGACTTCTTGAGGTTGTTATCAGTAAATCTGGGCTTGGGTTATGCTATCAAAGTACCATATGTAAGGGTGATATCAACACATCTTTTGATGCTCATGCCGAGGACAGTCCACAGTGCATGAACTCCAACATGATCGAATTATCTGCATTGTCACACTCTTTTCTAATCATAATGTCAGGTGAAAAATATAGTTAACCTTCCTGTATTTTCTTACCTAGCTTTCAATATGTTTAGAGAATTCTGCTTGACATACATCACAAAGAGGAAGAGACAGAACATAATGTTTTTGTCCTTCGGCAGGACTGTTTTGCAAATGAAAATCATATCTCTCTGTTTAGATGCGAATAGAAATGGCATCATTTCAAAAATATCATCTTTAGCTAGAAAAAATCATTTTCTTTCATCTCATTGACCTGAAAGTAATGTTTGTGTGTAGATATTCAGCTTTATAAGAAATTTACGTCAACATTTTGTGGAAATACATTGAAAACTTAAAAAACAACCATAACTGGAATTGCCCATAGCAAACCAGTTTTTGGAATATGAATGTGAAGGTATATTGCATTTCCATTGTCTTGCCAAGTTCATGAGACAGGTTTCATTGTCTAGAATTATATATAGATCCTCGAGAACGATAATCAACTTCAATATGGGGCTAAGAACCTACAGGATCCTGGCATAAAAATTATAACTAGAATTGATGGATTGTGCTTGAAAAATAGAAACAAAAAAATCATAAATAATACTTAGGAATATAATGTATGTGCGTGAGTAAAAAGTTCATCAAAGACAGAGACCCCAAAACAGACAAGTCTCTAACTAATATCCACCCTTTTACAGAAGCTCATCCTTTGTACCTTGGCTGTTGCGCACTATCGGCAATGGACTACCCTCATGTATGCATAGAGAAAGCAGACCTCATTATCAATGTTGGACATGATGTTGTTGAGAAACCTCCCTTTTTTATGGAGTAAGTTTGCAATTTGAGTGAACTTTCACAAGTATCCTCTCAAATCATAATGTTAAAAACTGCCTTCAGGCATGGAAAACCTCCATTGGTCATCCACATCAACTTTTACTCTGCCAAGGTTGACAATGTTTACTTTCCACAGGTATATTAGTTAGAACCTTACAGTTGAAATTCTATCTAAAATAAATGGGTTCCACAAACAAAATGATTTCACTGAAATAATGCAGCTAGAGGTTATTGGAGATATTGCAAATGCAATATGGCAAATCAAGGAAAGCACCAGCCATCAGTCACATTGGGATTATGAATATATGCTTCAGGTATGGATTTATCCTATCATTATTGAAATAACCAATTTTCCTAGTTTATAACAAGAATATAAAGTCTAAATCAGTGTCAAATGGACCTATAGATGTTATTACTTCCGAAGTGTCTTTTTTGCCCTGCACAAGTCGTAAATAAATGGCAAAGTGTTTTCTTTGACATTCATCCCTTGAGACTGTGGTCTGATGAAGAGGCTATGAATTCTTTGACCGATGGTTGGTTGAACATCCACATGCATCACTGTACTTCAATTTTTCTGTTTCCCTTTTGAGGTATAAATGATAATGCTAAGAGACAAAGTGAATCTTTGTCTCTATCTATTACATCCTTTATGAGCATGTAACTGCAGATCTCAATTTTATCCATGTGAGATTCTGATGGGATCATTTCAGATGAAACATTCAACATCAAGATTGAAAAAGTGGAAATGCATAGTCCTAAAGCTATTGTAGCAAGTTGAAACATTCAATGTCAAGATTGAAACAGTGGAAATGCATAGTCCTAAAGCTGATTTCTACCTCATATGGAAAAAAGAACTGGACATATTGTATCCTGAAAAGATATCTTGTTGAAAATTTTTGTAACTCAAAATATGGCCAGTGATCAAGAGTAATTATAAGCACAGTCGGTGATGGTGAAAACTGTGTCCATTCACGTGTATACAAGACATGCACATTGCACATTTACCCGGTGATCATGTGGCCTGCCCATGTATTTTATTATATACATTGGATAGACAGTATTGACATGTCATCAGTTTCTTCGTGTGAATCTTGTAAGTTTCTTTGACATGTCTGTTTCTTCGTGACATTTGTTTCATTCCATCCAGGGTAAGTCCTTCCATCATGCTGAGGTATTGTGCTGTCAATCGCTTGCCAAATCCCAAAGGTTTTCTTATAGGTGTTTTTACTCTTAATCCTTTTGTAAATTAATGTTTGAAAGTCAATTCTATTATTTGGTCTCTTGCTTTGACTTTGGCTTTGTCCTCTGACAAAGGGCAATGTAGGGCTGTTAGCTAACACATTCCATATGAAGTTCGAGGAGTATGAGGACTTTCAGCTATCATTTTTTCCTTGAGAACTTTCAGCTTTTGCTTTATCCTTTATGCTATTCCTGTTGCTTGTTTCCGTGTTTGATACAAGGAGATCCGATCAGGTTCTCCCTTGAAAAGGATGAGAAAAGTCTCGGGCCTTGCATATCAAGACATGGTTAGGGTAACCTGCCTTGATGCCTTCAGCACATTGTCACATGAACATCATGCTCTACCACATGTATTTGGCTAAAAAAATCGACTATTTGGTCAACTTAGGAAAATTAGACAACTTAGAGATTTGGACAACTTGGGAAAATAGGTCAACTTGGGAAAATCGACTAATTGGTCAACTTAGGAAAATTAGAGAACTGGGAGAATTAGACGACTTGGGAAAATAGGTGAAATGGGAATTTAGGCAACTTGGGAAAATAGGTGAAATGGGAAAATAGGCAAATTGGGAAAATAGGTGAAATGGGAATTTAGTCAACTTGGGAAAAGAGGTGAAATGGGAATTACACAACTTGGGAAAATAGGTGAAATGGGAAAATAAGCAACTTGGAAAAAGAGGTGAAATGGGAAAATAGGCAACTTGGGAAAAGAGGTGAAATGGGAATTAGGGAACTTGGGAAAATAGGTGAAATGGGAAATTTGGCCTTCTTCATGAGCTGGATCCCTCTTCCACCATTTTCTTGCTCTTCGCTTCTTCTCCTTCTCCTTTTGTTCGAAATCGAGGTAACTTGCCTTGTGCTTGGCTTCTGCATCTTGAAAAGCACAAAAAAAATCGTCCTAAACACTTAAAAAAATCGACCTTCTTTTTAAAACAAATCGACTTGACAACCTTTTTTTTAAAAAATCGACTTTTCCTTGAAAAAATTCGACCTAACTAAAATAAAAAAATCGACTTTTTCTTTTTGTTTTATGGATTTGAAAAAAAATCGACCAAAAAAAATTCGACTTTTTTTTTTTTAATGAACTTAAAAAAGTCGACCTAACACCCAAAAAAAAAAATCGACTTGTTTTTTTTGAACTTGAAAAAATCGACCTTTTTTTTAAAAATAAATCGACCAAAAAAAGAATCGACCAAAAAAAGAATCGACATTTTTTTTTTTTTTGAACTAAAAAATATCGACCTATCAAAAACAATCGACCTTTTTTATGACTTGAAAAAATTTGACCTATCAACTTGACCAAAATCACTCAATCGACTTAGTTTAGGAAATCGACTAATTAACCCACCAAAAATGAATGACCTGCTCGAGGTGGATAACTTCTTTTCTTTCTTGACCGCTTCTGCATACCTTGGATTAAGTCGATAAATCCTTCCTCTTATTGGCTTAGCATCATGAATGAGTGGAATAGAATGCTCTCCAAGATGAATCGGAATTCCTTTTAAGTCATGGTAACTCCATGCAAACACATCCTTGAAGTTTTGCATGAAAGTGGTTACCTGATGGAGCAAGGACGGATGATCCCAAAGCCATGTTGCTAGTAAGATCGGTTGTGAGTGTTCCTCATTTCCAAGATTGACTTGCCTTACAGGTTGAGATGACATGGCTGATTGTTCGTTTTGATCTTCAAAAATGCATTGTGGATAGGCTGGCGATTCCTCTATGTTGAAACTTGATTTTTGATTCCTTTTCTTGCATCCATGAAGGTGAAAGCTCTTTCATCCACGGTATGTCGGATGGTATCGGTAAGTCGTCTATTGAAGCTCTTTTCTCCTTTCCTTGGGTCAAATCTTTCGAGACTCCTTTCTTTCCGCTCCCCAAGTCCATGACGGGTTCTCCAAGCCCAAGAGTTTCTACCTGTTCCGAGTCTCCTTCACAAATAGATATGCCATAACATGGAAAGGTGTAGAACAAATTTTTGATGGATGGCACCAAGGAACCAAGGCATCAGTGGCCAAGGCATCAGTGGCCAAGGCATCAGTGGCCAAGGCATCAGTGGCCAAGGCATCAGTGGCCAAGGCATCAGTGGCCAAGGCATCAGTGGCCAGGGCATCAGTGGCCAAGGCATCAGAGGCCGAGGCACCACACGCCCAAAATCTGGAGTTGGGCACCAAGATGGAAGATTTGGGCGACTGTATGCCCAAGGCAGACCTCACAAGGCGGCCGGGACCCAGCCACTCATCATTACACGACAAGGTCTGGTACTGGAGGTGGAGGAAGCTGGGCTGACTCTTGTCACCGCCTAGCGCATTAACTTCCCACTAGTCCTATGGAACAAACCCTCCTATTGTAACCGGTTCCTCACCTCTCTCCTATAAAAGGAGAACCCTCAAGTGGAAAAGAGAGTGATATACATGACACGATACAGGATAGGCCATATGTTATAACTGAGAGTGAGAGTGGACTTAGAGCTCCTGGATAGTTGAGTCCTGTTCATGTTAGCTACTACTGCTGTTTATGTGGTTTTCTTGATGCCATTATGTAAGAATACCCTGAGATTGCATTCTGATGTCCTTGCTTGGTATGATCAGCTGTGGTAGGATTAGTAGTATGATTAGTTGTGGTATGAGATCATCACTTGTCTTCTGATTGTGTTATATTTGGCCTTCTAGTTAGTATGGTGTTGTGCTCTATTATGCTCCATGCTTGCCGTTGCTTTGATTCTTACCTCTAAGTGTAGTTTCTAGTGTTGATGTGAAGGCTTCGTGATAAGTGTGTATTTTGGTAATGTGGTTTAATGTGTTCATGTGCTTACATATTCTCCAGGAGTAGTGCATTTTGCATTCCCTGCACCCACACACTTCATTTCACCACCTACAGGTGAAAATTTGGCACGCACGGTGGGACAGGGCTTCTGGAGATTTCTCGTTATTTGAGAAATCACTTAAGACTTAAGTACCCTTTCCTTTGAGTAATTGTCTAAGATTGAGTACCTAGAGCCACCTTTTCCCCTCCTCCCCCTTCCTACCCTCTTGGGCGACTACCCTTTTTCCCTCCTACTCCTTCCTACCTTCCGGGCGACTGCTCCTCATCCTTCTCAATTTTAGGCGACTGCTCCTCATCCTTCTCAATTTTGGTAGGCGACTCTCCTCCTCTTTGGATTCTTGGGCGATTCCTCCTCCTCTGTTGGTTTCCTGGGCGACCGCCCTCTTCCTCCTCATCCTCCTTCTTGGCTTCTGGGCGACTACTCCTCCACCTCCTCTCCGGCTCCTGGCTTGGGCGACCACTCTTCCTATCCTCCGTGTTGGCCCCTTGGGCGTCAACTTCTCCTCCTCCAACTCCCCACTGGAGTAACCTCTTTTGGGCGAAGACTCCTCCCGGGCGACCTCTTCATTGGGGCGAATTCCTCTTTCAGAAGTAGTTCCAAAGATGGTCCATGACCCACACCAGAGCTAGCAAGGAGAAGCAGCTAAACCCTAAGAAGGCACCAATCAAGTGTTATCACAGAAGACGGCCAGATCTTTATCAAACACCCATAAGAAGTCTCTCTGTTTCTGGCCTGGTCTCTAGAATAGAAGGGTTAGACTCAAGCCTAGTCTCTAGAATAGAAGGGTTAGACGACAAAACTAAAACTCAAAAGACTCTACCTCAACGCACTCTTCTTAACAAGGCCATGGCAGAAGAGCTTTCCGCTCTTTTGTCAAGAATCAATATCAGATTTTCTTCATTTCATGGAGGTGCTAATGAAGATCCCGAAGATCATGTACGAAGATTTCTTTCAACTTGTAAGAGCAGAGGCTTACAACAACGGCAGGACGCATTCCTTGCTCTCTTTCCATCGACTCTTGAAGGACTGGCGGACAAATGGTTCAGCCAGTACGCGGAAAACCATTTCCAGACATGGGAAGCATTGAGGACCGAGTTTACAGATGCATTCCGGCCAGGTAACTCTACAGAAAGAACCTTGGATGAACTTGAGAATCTAATCTTGCATATGGGAGAATCATTTTCAGAACTTATGACGCGGGCAAGGTCACTAGTAGCAAGATTGCCGGAACCACTAGGAGATTTCCTTGTCAAGAAGTGGGTGGAGAAGGCCTTGCCGAAATCCACCCAGCAGAAGCTAAGAGAGCTGTTGAGACCAGACTCCACTTTGAGAGAATTTGAAGCAGCTGCCACAAGGATTGAGGCTGCACGAGTCCATTTTGGAGCACATCCGGGAAAAACCTTCCCCCAAGATGAAGACATGGTGACAGCCTTGAGGAAGGAACTAGAGACCTTAAAGCTGCAAAGGAATCGAGAAGAGGACAAGGGAACTTCAGAAGGTCTCGCTCAATTACGACAAGAGCTTGAAGAACTCAAGACACTAAGGGAGGTAAGAACTGGACTGTGGTGTTCTCTGTGTAGTACCCAAGGACACACTTCACAAGAATGTCCAAGGAAGCGAACATGCCAGTTTTGTGGCAAGGGTGGCCATGAGGCCAAGGATTGTTATTTTCTAAAGGGTCTTGGAAATCAAACTATGATGCCAAGACAACCTCCAGTAGCTCAATGGGTAGGAGTGGCTCAATCCTCCTTGTTGGGGCAGCCACCATTACCATCCACTACAACGCCTACGGTAACAACCTTTTACACCAATCAAGGACCCCAACGGCAAGAAGGTAGGTCTCGTCAGAATCGACCACCTAGGCCTATAATGTGCTACATATGTGGGGAGTATGGACACTTCCAAAGTAAATGTTCGCTTCCTGAGGATGCTCCACCATGCAAAAATTGCCCTGAAACAAGGGATCATTACACGAAGGACTTCCCAAAGTCGATGCCTTCTACAAGCACGCCAGGTAACTCTTGCCCCCTGCATATGATCACAGTATCTAATGATAAGGGCAATGTAGGCTCCCCAAGCGCCCGAGTAGTCCAACTTGAGGAACTTTCCGGAGTCATGACTAGGGCACAAAAACAGAAGGCAGCTTTGAAAGATGCTGCAAAAGAAGCAACAGATTCATCAAAAGACAAAGGAAAAAGGACCATGGAGCATGAACCTTCTCATGGAGCCAACCACCACCAAGACAAAGCAAAAATCTCACTGGGAAGAGATAAAGATAGTAATGAGCAAGTTATTGACAAAGCATATGCAGTATCTAAGGAGGACCTAAGGCAATTCCAGCATGGATCTACTTCAAGGAACAGCCAAGAAGGCTTCCTCACTGCAGTTCAAGTCTTGCAGAGCACCTACCAACAGGTATCTCTATATAACTTGTTAGCAATGAGTCCTGGATTCAGAGGAGAAGTAATGGCTGCCATAAATGGGTTAGAACTGGGCACCATATTAAGTGGCGGGCAAGGCTTCACTTCTCTAATTTCCCAACAAACACCTGTACCATCAACTTATAGCTCAGAACCATCTAGGATGGCACCTCTCACTGATTACAAGAGTCCTAGACTAACTGTAAGTATCAAGGGAACTCCCTTGGTAGGAGTGATAGTTGATGGAGGATCTGGTATTAATCTGATGCCGGAGTACACCATGACATTGCTAAATCTGAAACCAACTAAAGATGTTCACTTTACAGTATCACTGGCAGACCAAAGCAAAGTAAGCCCATTAGGCATAGTGGAAAAGGTTGAAGTCATCATACATAACTTAAAATTTGTGTTGGATTTTGTGGTAATAACACTCCCTAAGGTAAAGGGAGGATTTCCTTTGTTGATAGGAAGACCATGGCTACGCCACAGTAAAGCGGTACATGACTGGGGAAGTGACAGTGGACACCTTATGGGTGGCCGGACCAGACAAGGTAATGAGACAACTCCACATGGAAGGAGGAACAGATGAAGCCCTAGGTACTTCTCAAGTTGTTCTACATCCAGAGGAGAATGCACAGGAAGAAAAAAATCATAGCACTAGAGAAGAGGAACGACGAACCATACCAGAAGGAGCAGACATTTGGGCCACTTCTCCTCCACCATGGGTTTTGGAAGATCAAGAGGTGACAGTTTCTTCTCTTCCCAACTGGGCGACTCCCTCTCCACCTCCTAATCAAACTGGGGCACCTTCTCCACCTCCTCCCAATTGGGCGACTCCACCTCCATCCCTAAATAACTGGGAGACTGAACCTTCAGTTTGGGCGCCGCCTCCACCTCCCACCAGCTGGGCGACGCCACCTCATAGTCCAAGATGGGTGTCTCCGCCTCCGAGTGGCTGGGTCGCTCCAGAAGCTTGGGCTCCATTCTCTGCTCAAAGATCCCCACGTTGGGCACCTGAATGGGCAGCTTATCCGCCACCTTGGGCTACTCCTACAATTGGCCAGGCGGCTCAATGGGCATCCGGAACGCCTCACACAGAACCATGTAAGACAACATCACATGACATCAAGGAAGAAGCTGATGAAGGAGAAGAAATATCCAATGAAGATCTAGGCGACATCATGGATTGGATTGAGGAGACCAACAATGTTTCATGCTTCACAGTAGCAATCATGGAAAAAGAAGAAGAGGAACCTACTGTCGTGGAGTCTGTGGTATTAGGAGAGCCAGCCAAAGATTTCCGAAGAGGTAAAGTTCTGAAAGGAGTTGAAGGAAAAAAAAGGATTGAATCAAGCCAAACAGAAGAAGAACTAGTGGAAAGCATTTTTCCATTGGCGGAAGTTCCAGTGGGATGGACACAGGAAAAGACCCAGGAAATCACCATCAATGATAGTCCAGCATTCACCAAGGAAATGTTGTTCAAAGATGAAGAAGACGCAATTCTTGAGCCAGTTAAAGAAGTCAACTTAGGGGAAGAAGAAAATCCACAAAATCTTCTACTGGCAAGATGGTTATGGGACCACCCTCTTCTCATAGAAGTAATCACCTTCATGAATAACTATAAAGATGTCTTTGCCTGGAGCTATAAAGACTTGATAATACCCTTGGTCAAGGAATCGAAGCAGAAGCTCTATGTGGAGCAGGAGTAGAGCAAGAGCACAACAGCCTTGTAAATAATTAAGTTCCAGCAGGAGTAGAGCAAGAGCACAACAGCAGGAGTAGAGCAAGAGCACAACATATTGAGTCTTTTTTTTTTTTTTTTTTTAAAGTTCCAGTATCCCTCTATCTTCCAAGTTCCATTATCTACCTCTAATTTGGCAACATATCAATTTGAGCTTACTCCACTCCTAACTTTTCCCAAAATGGCTACCCTCTCTCCTTCTAAGGCATCCAACTTCCATATCATCCATCCTCCATAAGCGACTACCATTTTCAACCTTCTTCCCTTGGTGCTCTACCTATCTACCCCTCTCTCCTAGAATCTTGGCGACTACCATCTATCCCTCTCCCTTGGGCGACCACCTTCCCTCATACACCTTGGGTACAAATTTGCCAGTTTGGGCGACCCTCATCCTTCCAAGGCCCACTTTGGGTGACCATCCTCCAAAATCTCACCTTGGGCGACCCTCCTCCAAGACCCACTTTGGGCGACCCTCCTCCAAAATCTCACCTTGGGCGACCCTCCTCCAAAATTCCACTTTGGGCAACCCTCCTCCAAAATCCCACCTTGGGCGACCCTCCTCCAAGATCCAATTTGGGCGACCCTCCTCCAAAATCTCACCTTGGGCGACCCTCCTCCAAGATTCCACCTTGGGCGACCCTCCTCCAAGATTTCACTTTGGGCAAACCTCCTCCAAGATCCAATTTGGGCGACCCTCCTCCAAAATCTCACCTTGGACGACCCTCCTCCAAGGTTCCACCTTGGGCGACCCCCCTCCAAAATCCCACCTTGGGCATCCTCCTCCAAGATTCCACCTTGGGCGACCCTCCACTTATCCCACATCCCACCTCGGGCAACTCCTCCGATTTCTATCTTGGTGCCAACTAACCTCCAACTAAGGAGGCTTCTCCTCCCTTGGCCCTACCTCCTCATCTTGGGCAACCCCTTTGGCAACCTACCTCCCAATCACCTCTATGACCTCTATGGGCGAGCCTCCTCTCACTCACCTCCATGGCCACTTGGGCGAGCCTCCTCTCCCTCAAATGTGCCAATTTGGGCGACCTTACTCCCTTTCAATCTCTAGAGCCAACCTGGGCGACATCCTTTTCCCTTGATAATTTGGGCAACCTCTCCTCCATCTCAAACTATTAACCAACATGGGCAATTGACCTCTCATCCTTCACCCTTGACAAATGTGGGCGACCTCTACTCCATCTCAAGCTACAATTTGGGCGACCTCACCTCCTCCTCTCCTTCTTTCTCTCAACATGGGCGACCTCTCCTCCACTTTCACCTTGGCATTTCCTTGGGCGACCTCACCTCCTCCTCTCCTCTTTTCTCTCAACATGGGCGACCTCTCCACCTCCCCTCACCCTCAATTGGGCGACCTCTCCAAGTCCCCTCATCATCAATTGGGCGACCTCTCCACCCCCTCATCGTAACTTAGGCAACCTATCCACCTCCCCTCATCCTCAATTAAGCGACCTCACCACCTCCCTTCATCCTCAATTACAGACCTCTCCAACTCCTATCATCCTTCATTTGGGCAAGCATACCCACACATCGGAACCACCTCTTGTTCCACCTCTTTCCTTCTAGACTCTTATGACCAATCCCTCCTGTCTATAAGTCCCTAACCCATATTGGAGACCACCAACTATGCCGCGGCCTCCTCTAGTTATAACTGCATTTTGTTTCTTGTAAATGTTTTCTTGTTGTAACAACTGAGTATTGTACTCCCTTATCTCTCCGAGACGGAGAGATACTAGTGGCGGGCAACCTGTAGAACAAATTTTTGATGGATGGCACCAAGGAACCAAGGCATCAGTGGCCAAGGCATCAGTGGCCAAGGCATCAGTGGCCAAGGCATCAGTGGCCAAGGCATCAGTGGCCAAGGCATCAGTGGCCAAGGCATCAGTGGCCAGGGCATCAGTGGCCAAGGCATCAGAGGCCGAGGCACCACACGCCCAAAATCTGGAGTTGGGCACCAGGATGGAAGATTTGGGCGACTGTATGCCCAAGGCAGACCTCACAAGGCGGCCAAGTGGCTGGGTCCGGGACCCAGCCACTCATCATTACACGACAAGGTCTGGTACTGGAGGCGGAGGCGGCTGGGCTGACTCTTGTCACCGCCTAGCGCATTAACTTCCCACTACTCCTATGGAACAGACCCTCCTATTGTAACCGGTTCCTCACCTCTCTCCTATAAAAGGAGAACCCTCAAGTGGAAAAGAGCGTGATATACATGACACGATACAGGATAGGCCATATGTTATAACTGAGAGTGAGAGTGGACTTAGAGCTCCTGGATAGTTGAGTCCTGTTCATGTTAGCTACTACTGCTGTTTATGTGGTTTTCTTGATGCCATTATGTAAGAATACCCTGAGATTGCATTCTGATGTCCTTGCTTGGTATGATCAGCTGTGGTAGGATTAGTAGTATGATTAGTTGTGGTATGAGATCATCACTTGTCTTCTGATTGTGTTATATTTGGCCTTCTAGTTAGTATGGTGTTGTGCTCTATTATGCTCCATGCTTGCCGTTGCTTTGATTCTTACCTCTAAGTGTAGTTTCTAGTGTTGATGTGAAGGCTTCGTGATAAGTGTGTATTTTGGTAATGTGGTTTAATGTGTTCATGTGCTTACATATTCTCCAGGAGTAGTGCATTTTGCATTCCCTGCACCCACACACTTCATTTCACCACCTACAAAAGGCTTCCATCCATTCCAAAAGATCTTGGTCATCGTTTATTTCAATTTCATTACATGCTTCCGCGATAGGAATGTGTTGTTCTTCGAGAATAGTGAAAGAATGAGCATTACCTCCATGAGATCCTTTTGGATCTAAAGTGTACTTGATTCTGTACTTTCCCTGGCAGGTTAACTAAAATAGTATCATTTCCCCAATCATGCATGGCTTGGATGTGCTTTAGCCATGGCCTCCCTATGAGTAAAGGAAAGCCTCCTTTGACCTACGGTAAATTTAACACCACAAAATCTAGAAAGAATGTCAGCCCGTCTATCTCTACCGGTACTTTCTCTACAATACCAAGAGGTTTAACTCGACTCTGGTCAGCCAAGGTTACTGTGAACTTTGCTTCACCTGAAAGTTGGAGTCCAAGTGATTTGAGGGTAAAATCTGGCATGAGATTTATGCCTGAACCTCCATCGATTATTACTCCATTTATAGTTATTCCATATATAGTGACTGATAGACATGGACTCCTGAAGTCTGTTAGAGAGTTGGTTGATGCCTTTGTGAAGTTCTCGGAATTTGAAGCTTTCATCAGGTTTGTTGGAGTGTGCCCACCACTTATTGCAAGCATTGTCGGAGGAGACAATGTCTCTATGATCCCTATAACTTCACTTCTAAACCTTTCATCTAGTCATAATAGATCATACAATGATACGTGCTGGAAGGTGTTCTTTAATATTTCCTCCGTCTTGATGATGGAGGGTATTGGCGAAGGTAGAGGAGGCTTGTTACACGAATGGAGTTCCCTCATTGTTTCTTCAAAAACTTTGTCTATTTCCTGCAAAACTTCAGAATTTTTTGTACCTGAGTCTTTTTCTTGGAGGACCCTTGCTTCTTCTTTCTTTTTCTGGGCTCTTGTCTGAACCCCTTGTTCTTGATCCATTTCTTGCAACGCCACCACTCTAGGTTCTTGACTTGAGCTGAAGGATGGGCTTGCATTGAGTTCTTGATTTCCTTCTTCTCTCTGTTGTGAATGTTGTGAATCAGGTTCTAACTCTGGAGCATAGCTTGGGGTTTCTTTTTCTGGTCCATGATTGTGCAGGGAAACATCTCCATGAAGTTGACCAAGATCACTTAGTGGAGTGGCATGAATCTGGGCAAAAGAGTCGATTTCGAAAAATAGTCTATTTTCCTGAATTGAGTCATCCTGGGAAAATAAGTCGACTTCAAAAATTTGACCTTTTTTAAATGAGGGGAAGAAGTCATGGGCTGCAGTCATATCCGAAACGCAAAAGAAAGTACAAGAGGCCGAAAAATGGATTGAAGTGGCTAAGAAAGGGAAAAGTAAGGAACCTCCTTGTACACCTACTCTTATCAACATGACCCTCGAAGAGGAACAAAGAAGGCGGACAAGGGCACTACATGTGAGAGTAACCGGCCTCAAGGACATAAATGATGTGGAAAAGGAGGTCAAAACTCTCACATCCATGATGGGGATGGAGAAGCCTTTGCATACAAAGGCATGGAGAGTAGGCAAGAAAAGCGAGGGCCTTGGAGAATCTTCAAAGGAGAGAGCTCTTATATTGCGCTTTCCTTCATTGGAAGAGAAGAAGGAATTCTTGAGGAAGAGACCAATTCTCAAGAAGACAGGTGTTTTCCTTGGCGATGACCTCACTCTCTCACAGCTTGCGCATATGAGA
Organism: Ceratopteris richardii; assembly: GCA_020310875.1. Taxonomy (NCBI): domain Eukaryota; kingdom Viridiplantae; phylum Streptophyta; class Polypodiopsida; order Polypodiales; family Pteridaceae; genus Ceratopteris; species Ceratopteris richardii. The sequence goes on along the minus strand of CM035409.1, from coordinate 22,518,279 downwards.
GAGGTAATGCCAGAGATTAGAGCGGCACGAGAGAAGGGAAAGCTAGCCTTCTACAGAGATGGTCGAGTGGTGATTCTCGAGCGACGCACTACATGACGGTGCCAGACCTATGGGACCACATTGAAGATGGCTACTTGGAACTGTAATGGATCTATGAGGTTGGACATTGGTGCATTTGAGGACAGTTTCAGAGATAGAGACATTGTTTTCTTCTCAGAGACCCACCAGGCCCCTGGACATTTGATGCCGCATGTGGTGGGATATAGATGGGAGACAGCCCACATGCTAAACGCGAGATCGGGACATGGGACTAGAGGGTCAGGAGGAGTAGCTGTGCTATTCAGAGAGGAGTTGCAGCCACTACTACATATCGTACGGAGAGATGAGTATGCTCGATATATGTGGGTGAGGCTGAGAGCTGACACAAGTCAATTTTTATACATTGCCATATGTTACTTCCCTCCCAGTACGTCTGTATATGCTGCACCCAGTGGGCAATCACCTTTCTCTCTTCTAGACGATGATATTTGGGAGTTCTCTAGGGATGGTGATATCATTCTCCTAGGGGACTTCAATGCCCGAACGGGCAACTCACGGACAGCCTTCTACGACACTTCATATGAGATGCTTAGAGAGATGGATGTGGGTGAGTTTGGGCTCGATAGATGCTGGCATGATAGGGAGCAGACAGAGTATGGGAGATATCTCATTGAGATGACGACTACGCATGGGTTAGCCATACTTAATGGCCTACACCGATTTCCTGGGGAAGCTGGTTTCACTTGCTTTCCACATAGACATGGAGCCAGTACAGTGGACTATATCATGACACAGCCGAGCTTCATCCCCTGCATTCAGGATTTCACAGTGGAAGCTAGACCAATGGGTGTAGCAGTGGATCATGCTCTTTTGACACTATCAGTCTCTTTTCAGTACAGTACAGCCTAGACATCGGTAGGCAGGTCACATACCCGTTACACATTTACACCAGAGTCCGATTCCGTTTATACAAAGGAGATCTGGGACCGTCTACGCAAAGTTGGTCCAGGTCTCTCACTGGAGGAGTGCACCACTCTACTGACCGAGACATTGCATAGTGCCGCATTAGTGGCATATCCACACACCCGGCCGGTTCGGAGGCGATGGTCTGGGAGCATGCCCTAGAATAGTTGGTATGAAGAGGAATGTAGAGAGATGAGAGCCCAACTTCAGAGAGATCTTCTGCTAGGAGTTATCACTTACAGATAGTCTCAGATTGCTTTCCGTCGCCTTGTGAGACAGAAGAAGCGGGCTTACCTGGCTCAGTTGGAGCGAGATTTATATGAGATGTTCTTGAGAAGGGATTCAAGAGAGGCATGGCGACTTTTTCATGAGCACTCCACTCCCTCAGCGATTACTTCACTTGATGTATGGGGTCAGTATGCGACATCGCTATATATGGTTCCTGGACAGGAACCCCTTCCGGGCCCTGCACAGCCGTGCCCAGCCACGAGCACTTTCTTTACCGCTCGAATGGTACAGAGGGCCATTGACAGGATGAGGATCGGGAGGGCATATGACCATGACGGTCTAGTGGCGGAGCATTTTATTCATGCTAGGGATATGTTGATGGAGGTTCTTGCAGTGTTGTTCAATCGTGCCATGTGTGAAGGGTTACCTATGAGTTGGAGATTGTCTACTATTGTGCCTATCTTCAAGGCAGGGGATCCTATAGAGCCGGGAAACTACCGCACTATTATGGTTGGACACACATTAGCACGGTTGTATGCATCCATTCTTGAGAAGCACTTGAGTGATTGGGCAGAGGGTATGCGGGCAAAGGGTCAGGCAGGTTTCAGGAGGGGTCTCTCCTCTCTTGATCATATTCTGACACTTAGAGCCATCATTGAAGAGGGAAGGTCACACGGGAAGTGGATTTATTGTAGCTTGGTGGACTTCCGCAAAGCGTTCGACATGGTGCCGAGAGCTCGATTGATGCGTAGACTACAGGAGATGGGGGTACCCATAGAGTTGATGTGGGGGATTATGGCTTTGTACAGATCAGTGGTGGGACGAGTTTGCACCCCAGAAGGGGTATCTGATTTAGTTCACTCTACTATTGGAGTGAAACAGGGCTACCCACTGTCTCCTACTCTATTTGGTATGTATGTTGATGAGGTGTCTGATTACATTGATAGAGAGGGTGATAGAGGGGCCCAGTTGGTAGGGACGTGGATCCCATTGTTGTTATATGCTGATGATATTGTTTTGATATCGGACTCACCGGAGGGTATGCAACGACACTTGGATGCTCTACACAGCTTTGCAGAGGATAGTGGTCTGTCTGTAAACCTTGATAAAACCAAGGTTATGGTGTTTAACACCACACCGCAGTGGATCAGGAGATCAACACGTATTTTCACATATGGGCAGGAGGTTGTGGAGTATACAGATGCATACACATATCTGGGGGTAGTATTCACTGGACCGAGATTTTCCTTGAGGAGAGAAGAAGAGACTAGACTGACAGCTAGCTCTGCAGGGGATACATCATGCTGGTTTGCACAGATGACATCATGGTTTTAGACACATGGTTTTACCATGGACAGGCTGCCTCCTTTCCAGTACTCTTTACAGACACCCCTGATGTACCTGACACGGGTGGAGATTACTAGACTCATTCCTCAGGATCTGATCCAGCTGGACACCAGGAGGACATGGATTGAGGCTACAAAGGAGTTGGGTACGAAGATGGCTTTCTATAGAGAGCATCTTCTACACCTCACAACGGATGGGTTTATGACTCGTCCTAGCTATATGGATACACACCTTTCCCATGCCTTGCGTTGTGCCATTGGCCAGTTGCGCACATCCTCACATCAGCTTGAGATTGAGACTGGAAGATTCAGAGGGGTACCAGCAGATAGCAGGATATGCCGTCTATGTCACCTAGAGCCAGATACAGAGCTACATTACATATGTCATTGCACGGTATACTATGAGATACGGGGCCGTTTTCATTGTCTATTCAGAGAGGGTTTTGGGCCTCTATCTAGAGTCATGAGTTTTGAGGATCAGAGATGTCTTGGACTATATCTACTAGAGGTACACAGACATAGAGACACTCTACTAAGGAGAGCTGGAGGGAGACAATCCCAGAGACAGATTACGGATTTCTTTACACCAAACACTCGGCAGCTAGAGGAACAGTAGTAGAGCATCTAGTACAGAGCTCTGTCCACACTCATACAGCCACTACTGGCACTCTCATAGACCGAGCAATGGAGCTAGGGAGATCTAGACGACCGAGAGTGAGAGGTGCTTCACAGTATCGATGGAGACTACAGCGGAGGATTCGAGCTGTACTTTTCAGACGCCCACAGTGCAGATGAGGATAGATCTCCAGCCTTGTATATCAGCACATCCCTCCTATGTATCAGCCCTTTGTTGTATTAGTCTTGGTGTTAGCCTTTTCCCATCTATTTTACATCTTTCATTTTCAATACCACTTCCTTTGGTACTCAGATTTTGTATCAGATTCACCAGTTTTGTAACTTTTGGTCTCATAGGTCATTTTGGCCTTCTGAAGACGTAAATATATCATTTCATTTCATTTCATTTCATTTCTTCCTCTCTCTCTCTCTCTCCAAATTTTGTACATGCGCGTACAACAAGCACAAGGGAAAAGAGCCTCCCAAAGAGGGAAAAAAGTGCCCTATAAATCCAAGTGTGTTCAAACACATCACTACAAAAATATACTAAAAGGAGGATCTTGGATAGAGTGGTGGTGGGGCTTCAAAAAGGAGGTGCCCAAATGTATAGTAGATATGTTGGTAGTGGAATGTTATTGTCTCTCTTCATGTTCCTCCAGAGCACCTCCACAAACGGTAGTGCCGCAACTAGGTTCATGGGGCTTGTCTTTTGTCCGGTCCCTTCTACTATACTTTCTCCCATGGCAGCTAGCTGTATTCTACTTTGTCCATTTACCCTTGGACTAGTGTCTTCCTTGTAATTTGTCATTTGTGCTCAGTCGGCACCACTTTTTATTTGTCCATCTCCTTTCCCCTTCATTCTCTCTTGTGTTGTCTGACACAGCAACATAATAGTTAAGCTAAGTTCTCTTCCTTTTTTAACCCTTTTGTTAGCATCTTTTTATTTTTCTGTTGTGAGTACCTTACAATTTCTGTAGTATCTCTTAGTTTTCTAGTTGAGGTGTCATCACATCCCTCCATCTATCAGTCCCATAGTACAAAGGTGAGATTTAAATATGTAAATTTATTATGTGGATGAGCTACACTTGTATTTTCCTTCGGTATTAATTACAAGGATAGGGTTAGATTATGCTTATTTTATATGACATGTATAATTTAATTATGTAATATAGGAATCCTATGAATCAGGAGAATGCAGCTCAAATATATGTATACATAACAATTTTTTTGGCATAAAGATGGCAACCATCCCACAACACCAGCAGTTCTATTTTGGCATTATTATCTCTGATGAACCAGTGTATGCATAGTCCAACGAGATGAATGGACTTCCTTCGCCATGTTGTGTCTTGTCTGCCATGTCCTTGCTGATCTTCACTGAAAACTCACCAGTAAGCTCGTTCCAAGGGAAACACCATAGTCCTAACAATCAGACTATAGAGACCATTATCTACTCACATGATTGTAAACTTAGAAATTCTTAAATAATTCCAAGAGAGAAAGTAAACAAAGGAGCTGGATAGAATGATACTCAGCAGAACAACACCCTGTATCCCAGTTTGGTACCCCTTTTTTCATTTTCTTTAATAGAGTTATGAATAAAATTAAGTCAGTTTTAGTATTTATGGAGGAATCCAACCACCTTATCTGGGAGCAGGTCACTGAATGATAGATTATTAGATTCTCATACTTGCACAACATGTAATAAAAAGCTATGGATGGATTTAAAATCAACTTTCGATCTGCTAACTGAAGAAACGAACAGAGAGATTGCTGATTAGAACAGCTACCCAAGAAAGCTCAAGCGTTCGCAAAGTTCTTTGCATCTTCTGAGCCAAGCTTATTTGCAGAAAATTTTGTGCTGCATATGCCACATGCCATGTATTCACATGCATAACCTGAAGGCTGAAAGTTTTTCAATCCATGAAAATAATACATGTATCTCTAAAGGCATTTGTTTTTTCCTATAAGCTGTCCAACTTATTGATTTAAAAATAATATAATTCTTAAAAATAGCTGGAAATTGACAACATTTGCCAGATTTTAGGAACAACGTAGTGCTTTGTTGAAAAAATTTCTCATACTCAGATTAGAATCATTGATTCTATTAGTGGAACAATGCACCCCAAATCCACTATATATGTTTGTGGTTAATCTCTTATTCATATAACAATTGAAATTAGGCCTAGAGATTTTGATGCTCTTTGACAATGGTACTTCGATTGACTTGCACTCACTGCTTGGACGTACACATGAGAGTCATTGTAGCTCATTCATCTAGGCACTCTGTCCCTTTTGTCATTATACAGACGAACCATCATTCGCTTTTCCAAAAAGACTCTGAAGTCCAATAACAATTACAAATGTATGTATGAACAAATATATGCATGTATGGTAAACTAAAGGTAAAATTTTTCATCTGATGTCCATTCTTCTTTCTGTTCTCCCATGAGCTCCATGGTGACATCAAGTGTAACAATTTTCATATGGAGTGCAATTCTTTTTCTGAATATTGGGGAACATAAAATGCTGCAAGAATATGGCATGGTCTCTGTCTGATTATTGTATTTTGTGTTTCTTTTTAATATAGAATTGTGTTCTTAACCTAAAGGCACTTCCATTACCTGCTGAAAATCCCATATCAACTATAAACAAGGAGCTTTTCTCTGTTTGTGATGTTCAGGCAGGTTCTTTCCAATATAGCACTGTACAGGGCTCTTGTATGTCTATCATAGTCCGTAGTATCAATTTTCTGTGTTATCTTGAACATAAGCAGTTGGGTGCTTTAACCGTTCAGCCATGGATGCAGCGTGTGTTTTTGAGCATATGCCGAAGGACTCAACTTGTAGAGTGGAAAGAGCTTATTAAAATCTTTTTTAAAGCATTTTGGAAAGCCTCTGCATAGATGTAGATCTTGTTTGTTTAGTCTAATGATTTATTGTCAGGTGTTTAATTGATTGTAGGGAAATCTGTTTAGCATCCTTGGGAGCATGATAATTATTTCTTTTGTGCTTAATTCTTGTATTTCTACTTAACTTGGCCAAATGATACCTGGCCGAGGCTCTTCCAGTAGCTATAGTAGAATAGTCTTTGCATCTATGAGCAAGAACCATGGTTGAACTTCTGGTATATACTGTCCTTGACACTTCGTACATCTCACTATCAGCTACATAAATGAAGGAGATTATCGTTGATGACATAAGTATGTGTTGAATTAAGACAAAAGCTCTCTCAAAATTCATGAAAGAAACTCACATTAATGAGGAATACGTTTGACCATGCAGACCAAACGTGACATGGAAATAATTTCATGAAAGAAACTCACATTAATGAGGAATACATTTGACCATGCAGACCAAACGTGACATGGAAATCCACATGAGAATTGGTGTGGATGACTCATCTTTCCCCATGGTACCACAACGTGTTGTTGCTGACTTAAGGTATGCTTCTTCCTTTATTAAAAGAAAATAAAATTAACAATAATATATTTTTTTAATAGCATGAAATATATAACTCCTGCTATATCTTACATGGGTTCGCCATGAGCGGTCTGTATATTCAGTACTTTCCCAGTCTCAAATGAAGATGCAAATGGCTTGAAGTGCTATGTGGTCCAAACGAGTGACACTTCTGTGTGTGTGTGTGCGCATGTGCACTTGTGTAATAAGGAAACATATATGTTGTTTCCAGCTTTCTTACTTTTCTTCGTAGATAGATATAGGTGTCTGATCCTTTGCAGTATGCGATGAAGATTCAACATTCCACTCATACAGATTTAGGAGGCTTGCATTAATCTTTGATGCTTGTATCCTTGGTTGTTTGCACTCCGAATATTAGCTTGTTAATTTTTATCAGCTTGGATGCAGTTATGATGCCCATGAGTCTTGGTGGATAGATTAATTCAACAATACTTCTGGTTTCAAAAACGAAGTTTTACTTTTCTGGAAGGTAGATTATTCAGTCATTAACCCCATAATTCCAGTCATATGTGTTTTGCATCCTGAGGGTCAAAATTAGCTTTAACAGATGGTTGTATATGCTGAAATTTGACCCTTTCATGGTCATTTTTAGAAATACAATTATTTTTAAGCAGCTGCTTCATTAAATACAATATCTCGGGTCTGTATTACCTTCTTAAGCTGAGCTATCAAAATTCTAAAGCGATTTCACCCTCATTTCCGTATCCCATGAAGACATCAGTTATAGACTTTGCATCTAATTCGTTCCTCAACTCAGGTATGATATACACAAATGCAAGTCAGCTATGTACGTGTTCATACGAAGCAGGCTTTCCATACCAAACCTCTTTGGGAATGTCACCTTTGAAGGACATGTGAGGGGATCGATTGTAAACATGTACTGCAGCTTTCAACGCCTCTCCGCAAAATCCATGAGGGGAGGTTAGTTGTGGACAGCATGCATCTCACCCTCTCACAAAGAGTTTCTATTATACCTTTCAGCCACACCATTAGAAGAGCGCCTATATGGGACTGTTAACTCCCTCCTAACGCCAAGACTTTCACACAATCTTTTAAGTACAGCACTTGAGAACCAACCTCCATTATCCATGCACAAGCAGCATTTCTGTTTCTCCCTATTTGAGTGGTCAGAAATGCATGAATTCTTTTTAATGCAGCAAAGACTTGATGTTAGACTCAAGAAATGACGAGAAGGAGATGGTTGAACCACACCCTAAAAGGGAGGATTAGGAAGTAATCCTCAACCATGGCTTTTGGGGCAAGTGGTTAACCCATCATACTACTAGCCAGTAGGTCATGAGTTCAATCCCACAACTGGTATTAGAGCTTACGAAGTAGGCTTGGACAAGGTGAGTGGAAGGCGTGCGTGTCGCTTTCAAAGATGAGTCCATCAAAGATTAGACTGTACCTTCCAATCTATAGGTTGGATTTAGACATGTAAGATAGCCTTGGAAAGGCTCTCTGAACGAGCTTTCCAATGAAGCACTATATTGAAGATCCAAGATACCTTGCATGGGTGAGAACCAGGTTCAAGAGACCAAGGTTTAGAGCAAGGCAAGTCCGTAGGTTAGTGGCCAAGAGCGGTAAGGCAAGGTTCAAGATACCAAGGTTGAGAGCAAGGCAAGTCCGTAGGCAAGTGGCCAAGCAGCGGAAAGGCAAGGCTCAAGACACCAAGGTTGAGAGCAAACCAAGTCCGTAGGCAAGTGGCCAAGAAGTGGAAAGGCTAGGTTCAAGAACAAGAAGGTTTAAGAGATCAAGGTTGAGAACAAGAAGGTTGAAGAGACTGTGCAAGGATGAGGATATCAATTCAAAGGGAGATCAAGGATTGATCATTGAGGAAATAATCTCTAGACGGGGAAGAGAGTGTCAAACTCAAGAAATGATGGGCACGAGATGGTTGAACTACACCCTAAGACGGAAGATTAGGAAGTAATCCTCAACCATGGCTTTTGGGGCAAGTGGTTAGCCCATCATGCTCTTAGCCGGTAGATTATGAGTTCAAATCCCATACTTGATCCTTAAACTTCAGCAAATAAACCCAAAGCTTTCCACAACAATCATTAACAAAAGAAACAATAATCAGCAACAAAAGAAAGAAAGTAAGGAGCATCCCTTTTAAACTTCGTGGGAATGTTACAAATGTTAGAATGAATAAGATAAAGCACATTTGACTTACAAGAGACACCAGAGTAGTATGGATCCCTTACTTGCATACTATATTGGAATAATAAACTTGCCTAGGAGGGCTTTCCCATGCAAAGAGTAAAGATACCTTTCTTAATGCCTTTGACAATCAGCTTTGAGCCCTTGATGAGCTTTCATGACCCTTTTTCAAAATAGGGTACTATATCCATGCATATCCATTTGCCTAACAAAAATTGTAGGCTTTTCTTGATACCACGTATATATCTCATACCATGCAAATAAAGCCCATCGGTACCATCGATAGGAAGATGCACTCTACATACCTTGAGTGGAACATGCATGACTGTTCCCAAGGTAAACGTTTCCATGGTTTCCTGTATGAAATATAGAGAAATAATCCTTGATAGGAGCCACATGAAATGATGTACATGAATCCACTATCCAAGTTTGCAATATTGCATCATATATTGTACGCAATGCTTGAATTACATCCCCTATGGTCGTCTACATATCCTTTGCATGGGTAGTAACAAAGCATCATGTATACAAGCATCATCAGCCCCATAGTAGCACATAAGTTGTCCTTAACATTTGATAAGTCCTCAATGACTACACCAGAGGCCTATGAGGTAATGCATCATTTATTGTAAGCAATGCTTTAATTAGATCCCTTTTAATGGTCTACATACCTTGTGCATGGACAACAATGAAGCATCAAATATAAAAGCATCATTACCTTCCATATTAGTACATAAGATGTCCTGAAGCTCCAATCAGTCCTCAATGACTACACAGAGGCTACATTGGCTTTCTCCTTGTCCTTAGAGCTATCCTATGCATTTTTCTTGCCTTCCTTCTTCTTTTTGTCACCTATTGTTTTCTTCCTTTTAAGTTTGCTTTGCAGTACTTGCAAGTCACATCAACCTTGCCTTTGCTCTTGTCTATGTTCCTATGTGCATTTCCACCTTTTTTCTTTGTTTTACCTCATACCATGTTAACTGAACCACTTCCCTCTCCAACTCTAATTTCTTTGTTAAGAATTGAAACCCTCATGCCATCAAATGTAAGGTTGGAGTTATTCGAGAGGGAGACAACTATTGTCTCTCATGAATTAGGTAATGTCATCAATAAGAAAATAGCTTTAAGTTTTTTATCAAAAGCAGGCAAACTTGAGTTTTGCAAATGAAAGAGCATACCTTTAAACAGAGATACTTTCTCTGCAACACTTGTTGGCTCATCAAGCTTCATGCTAATAAGTTTTCGTATTAAATGCACTTTGTTCATGTCAGAAACAACAGAACAATGGAATAGACGAATAGACAGAGTTGAGAAAAAAATGTAGTTAAGAGAGATGTAGTCAGAAAAATAGAGAACTTAAAATTTAATCGCTAAGAGCAATGAAGCTACAAAGATGACAATCTAGACACACTCTAGATGAAGGGCTTACTAGTGTGCAATGGTGTGTTGAGCTTCAGATGGGTCATGCTTATAATGCTTTACAATGGGAGTCAGTATAGTTAAACATAGTTGCGAGAGAGACAAAGTAGTCTGCAAAATATATAATTGACAATATCTCCACAATGAGAAGTCCAACCATCTTGGTCCCTTGGGCGAGGAGGGATAGACCCCCTAGAACTCATAGAAGGCAGAAAGCCCCACCTCCACTTCCTCCATTAAGGTTCTATGGAAAAACCACTCGACACCACAAGGCCTTGAATGGAAACCCAATGGCTTTAAAGTTTATTGCCTATCTAACGTGATGCTAGGCTCACAAAGATCATCTATTACCATCAAGGGTCACACATAGACCTCATGTAACTTGGAAGTTAGGGTTCCACAAATGTCTGGGCTCTCATAATGGCTTCTCCTCATAATGGGAGCCTTACAACTTAGAGCACTATGAATCCCATCCTCAATGAACTCAAACACATAGTGATACTAAATTTCTATGTGCTTTATACATGCACGAAAAATAGGATTCTTGGCGATAGCCATGCAACTTTAGTTATCACACTTCAGCCTTGTAGCCTCCTCTAGGTCAATTGGACACTAGGGATTGAGTGGTAGGGAGAATGGGGATGGGGTTGAAAACTATGGTGGGTATGCCTACAAGTAAACACAAGTACACACCAGATTCATATGTGCATTAGCCTCACTTTGGAAAATATGCCTACACATATGTGCAAGTACACAAGAGATTTGGCCTCATAGACCTCCTCACAGATGTAACAATTCTTCTTAATAGAGTAGAACACAACACGAGTATAATGTGTGCATGGTTGGGACAACCAACAAGAATATGACAACCAATGAGACAGAGAATGCGATGCAGTACATAGGTGGAGAGGAGTGGAACCAAGATAGAGAATGCAATAGGGGAGGGAAAAAGTATAGAGGGGTTAATCCAAGTACAATGGGGGGATGCCAACAGAGCATGGCAAAGTACAATAGTAAGGGGTGCGGATCGTAGGTATTCCAAGTGTAGAGGGCTGAAGCCGTAGGGGACCCTAGAGGTTCCCGATGATAACCATGGAGCTAAGCCAATAAGTACTGAGAACACCATATAAGTCAACAAGTACTGAGAGCACTAGATGGGGGAGTCTCTGCCAGACCTTCCTAGGCACAAACCCTTGGGTAGTGTGACCAACCTCTCACCATATGGCCGCTTCACCTTAGCTTTGCCAAGGACGAGGGAGATCAATAGAGAATGGAAGTATAGGCAAACGTTGGAGTCCTTCTATACATCTATCAGTATATCCTTGTCTCTTGCAAAGATCCCCTTTTTAAAGGATCTGTGGTCTTGATTTGCATGACACACCTTGTCCTTCCATGATGTCACTTTCGGGAGATCCTTTCTAGAGGTCTTATCTCCATGGAAATTGGGGAGAAGAGAGTGGAGAAGTTGTTCGAATCCATGACAAAAGAGTGAAGAGTAATTTGCATAAGTTGTTGGAAATCACATGAGATATGCCTTATGGGAAGTGTGCTTCTGCACGACTCCACAAAGAGAGAGAGAGAGAGAGAGAGAGAGAGAGAGAGAGAGAGAGAGAGAGAGAGAGAGAGAGAGAGAGAGAGAGAGAGAGAGAGAGAGAGAGAGAGAGAGAGAGAGAGAGAGAGAGAGAGAGAGAGAGAGATGAAATGAAATGATATATTTACGTCTGCAAAAGGCCAAAATGACCTATGAGACAAAAAACTTACAGAGCTCGTGAATCTGATACAAAGTCTGATACAAAATCTGTGTATGCTAAACAACTACTAAAACTTAGTCTGGGAGTGAAAAAGATAGAGCAGAGAGAGAGGGAATATAGTCTAGAGACTCTCTAGATGATACACTGGTGGCTAGAGGCTTGAGATACAATGAAGGGGTACAACCTCATGAGGTATAAGCATAAACCAACATCAGCCACGACAAGATCAAGGTGTAGGCAGTCCTCCATCTCAAAGGAAATCCCGCATCGGTCTCTCTCGGATCTCCTCAATGTCCTCCATAGTCAAGACTCTAATGGGGTATCGTGTGTGGCATGCCAAAATAAGCCTAATCTTTTTCTGTAATCGCCGTCTCTGTTGGGACATCCTCCTCTGCAATCGTGGACACGTAGATCTCCCTAGGCCCCCTCGCACGGTCCACCAATGTGCCTATGAGGGAAGCGAGATTTAGGCTATGTTGCACCGCCGGTCTACCTCGCTGTGTGGTGGTAGTGACTTGCCTAAAGTAATATGTAACATAGAGAGAGAGAGAGAGAGAGAGAGAGAGAGAGAGAGAGAGAGAGAGAGAGAGAGAGAGAGAGAGAGAGAGAGAGAGAGAGAGAGAGAGAGAGAGAGAGAGAGAGAGAAATGAAATGATATATTTACGTCTTCAGAAGGCCAAAATGACCTATGAGACCAAAAGTTACAAAACTGGTGAATCTGATACAAAATCTGAGTACCAAAGGAAGTGGTATTGAAAATGAAAGATGTAAAATAGCTGGGAAAAGGCTAACACCAAGACTAATACAACAAAGGGCTGATACATAGGAGGGATGTGCTGATATACAAGGCTGGAGATCTATCCTCATCTGCACTGTGGGCGTCTGAAAAGTACAGCTCGAATCCTCCACTGTAGTCTCCGTCGATACTCTGTAGCACCCCTCACTCTCAGTCGTCTAGATCTCCCTAGCTCCACTGCTCGGTCAATGAGAGTGCCAGTAGTGGTTGTATGAGTGTGGACAGAGCTCTGTACTAGATGCTCTACTGACTACTCCTCTAGCTGCCCAGTGTCTGGTGTAAAGAAATCCGTAATCTGTCTCTTGGACTGTCTCCCTCCAGCTCTCCTTAGTAGAGTGTCTCTATGTCTGTGTACCTCTAGTAGATATAGTCCAAGACATCTCTGATCCTCAAAACTCATGACTCTAGATAGAGGCCCAAAACCCTCTCTGAATAGACAATGAAAACGGCCCCGTAGCTCATAGTATACCATGCAATGACATATGTAATGTAGCTCTGTCTCTGGCTCTAGGTGACATAGACGGCATATCCTGCTATCTGCTGGTACCCCTCTGAATCTTCCAGTCTCAATCTCAAGCTGATGTGAGGATGTGCGCAACTGGCCAATGGCACAACGCAAGGCATGGGAAAGGTGTGTATCCATGAGTCTAGTAATCTCCACCCGTGTCAGGTATATCAGGGGTGTCTGTAAAGAGTACTGGAAAGGAGGCAGCCTGTTCATGGTAAAACCATGTGTCTGAAACCATGATGTCATCTGTGCAAACCAGCATGATGTATCCCCCTGCAGGGCTAGCTGTCTGGATGACTCGAGGGCCAGCCTCGTATATCTATCTCTGGTAGTGTCCCACAAGCTGTGTACAAAGGAGACTTCTCTAGTGAGTGCCTCAATCTCAATAGGGGGAGCAGCTAGCTCCGCTCGAACGATATCATGTGGTACGGAGGCCTTGGCTCTAATCAGCCTAGAGATCATAGATACCAAGGGCCTCTCCATGACTTTCCACCCATCCTGAGCTATAGAAGGTCCCCAAACCTGTACCCCATATAGCATAGTAGAGGCAACCAAAGTATCAAAGAGCCATAACTTTGTCCTGGGTTCCTGAAACTGAACTTGCGAGCACATCCTCTCCAATCCTCCCAAAGCTGCAGATGCTCTAGTCTAGTCTAGTCTCTGCTGCTCTCCTCAAGGAAAATCTCGGTCCAGTGAATACTACCCCCAGATATGTGTATGCATCTGTGTACTCCACAACCTCTTGCCCATATGTGAAAATAGGTGTTGATCTCCTGATCCACTGCGGTGTGGTGTTAAACACCATAACCTTGGTTTTACCAAGGTTTACAGTCAGACCACTATCCTCTGCAAAGCTGTGTAGAGCATCCAAGTGTCGTTGCATACCCTCCGGTGAATCCGATATCAAAACAATATCATCAGCATATAACAACAATGGCATCCACGTCCCTTCCAACTCGGCCCCTCTATCACCCTCTCTGTCAATGTAATCAGACACCTCATCAACATACATACCAAATAGAGTAGGAGATAGTGGGCAGCCCTGTTTCACTCCAATAGTAGAGTGAACTAAATCAGATACCCCTTCTAGGGTGCAAACTCGTCCCACCACTGATCTGTACAAAGCCATAATCCCCCACATCAACTCTATGGGTACCCCCATCTCCTGTAGTCTGCGCATCAATCGAGCTCTCGGCACCATGTCAAATGCTTTGCGGAAGTCCGCAAAGCTACAATAAATCCGCTTCCCGTGTGACCTTCCCTCTTCAATGATGGCTCTAAGTGTCAGAATATGATAGAGAGAGAGAGAGAGAGAGAGAGAGAGAGAGAGAGAGAGAGAGAGAGAGAGAGAGAGAGAGAGAGAGAGAGAGAGAGAGAGAGAGAGAGAGAGAGAGAGAGAGAGAGAGAGAGAGAGAGAGAGAGAGAGAGAGAGAGAGAGAGAGAGGCCAAAATCGGCCTATGAGACAAAACATATACATCAGTATGATCCAATCCACTGTGATCCCAAAAGGAAAAATAAAGTGTGAGTACAACAAATGGGTATAAAAGGAGTGGATAGTAACTGGCATCAGGGGTGTTGGGTGCTATGGGTATGCACTCTATATGCTCAATGGGTGAGATACAAATATGATATGCATAGGGAGGGGAGGCTCGATGGTATCAAAACCCACTAAATGCCTGGAGTGGGTGTAGGATATAATGCATCGGTGGGTAAGGCATCATGGCGATCCTCAAAATGCTCTGAACGTCCAAATCGACATGGATGCACTGCTGACGTCTGCGTATCTCCATGTCATGGCGTGTGTGAATCGCCTGAATCTCTCTCTGATGTGGACGGGCTCTCCGGAGTGGGGGTCTCGGTCGTCGACGCTCTCGTCTAAGCTCCTCTGCTCTATGTAATGTGACACCCCGCATCGAGCTGGGTCCTCGAGTGGCTGTGGGTCTGAAAAAATCTGTAATATAAGTCTGAGGGGGGGGGGGGGGGGCAGGTGTATCTCCATCTGCTGCTGGAGAAGTGATGCACGGCGGTGCTTGAGCTCTACTAGGAAACGACCTAGAGGGAGCTGGTCCTCTGTCCCCAATAAAGCCCTGATTACTCTGGGCCCCCTGAAGAGCTGTGGGTAGCGGTCTCTGATGTCCTCATATGCCTGGCATCTACATGTGTAGTGCTCCTCGTCCTCTACCTCCTCTTTGCATATCCTGCATAATCTCTCGTCCCTCGGGGTATGTGTAGCTCGCCCAACCTCAATCTCGAGCTGGTGTGATGATACTCTGAGCTGCCCAACGGCCACTCTCTAAGCTGGTGCCATGTATGTATCCATGTATCGTGGTCTCTGAATGAAACCATCCACTGTCACCGTCAGGAAGTGCTCTCTGTAGTGTTGCCTCTTTGTGGGAAGAGGCTCCCATGGTGCTATCCATGTCTCCCTGACGTGTATCTATAGTAGGTCCCGACGGATGATCCTATTCCTCTCCGAACGAGAGAGGGTAATGTGGGGGGAAGAGAGGTCATACTGGAAAGGGGGGAGATCCTTAATGCTCATGCCATGGTCTGCTAACCATCGGTAAGTCTGTGCATACCATACTCTCTCATGCCCTGTCTCTGCCAAATGTCTAGAGCTCTCAAATGCAAGCCTGGTGAGTCGGCTGGTGGGGAGCTCTCTGACTCTCAGAATAAAGGTCACCAACTGGAAGAGGGCCTCCACTAGCATCGGTGGTGTGCCAAGCTCAGCTCGTATAATGTCATGTGGAACGGAGGGCTTGCTTCGCAGCAAGCGTGAGATCATGGTGACCTGGGGCCTCTCAATCCAGGTCCACATCGCCTCCGTGATCCCTGGTTCCCATACTGCTGCTGAGTACATCAATGCGGGTGCCATTAGAGTGTCAAAGAGCCACCCCTTAGTCCGGGGCTCCTGAAAATGTGTCTGAAAGCAACGTCTCTCCAATCTTGCAAGTGCCGCATAGCCTCGCGTCAATCTATCTCTCGTTGCATGTGCCATGGAGAATACCCCTATGCTGCCCGAGAAGGTGACACCTAGGTAGACGTAGGAGTCCACTACCTCTATCTGTGCTCCAGCTTCAGTGAAGGAGGCGTGATGGCGTATTGTCCTGGAGGTATGGAAGATCATGACCTTGGTCTTGCCAAGGTTCACTGTGAGTCCTCTCTCCATGCAAAAGGTGTCGAGCGCGTGTAAATGTGACTGCAACCCCTCCTGTGACTCTGAAAGCAAGACAATGTCATCAGCATATAATAGGATGTGTACTGGCGTACCTCCGAGGTCTCCTCCTCGCCCTCTTGCTCGCTGTATATACTCCGTGATCTCGTCGATGTAGAGACCGAAGAGAGTGGGTGAGAGAGGGAAACCTTGTTTCACACCAATGGTGCTAACAAGGCTGTCTGATAGGCCACCGGGGCAACGTACCCTACCTGTGACTCGTGCATACAAAGCATGGATGGCCCATAGCATGTCCGACGGTAGCTGTAACTCTTGGAGCCTGCGAAGTAGTCTCTCTCTCGGGACCATGTCGAAGGCTTTGCGGAAATCCACAAAGCAACAGTATAGTCTCTGCTTCCTCGCCTTCGCACTCTCAATCAAGCAACGAAGCATGAAGATGTGGTCGATGGTGGAGAAAGTGCGGCGGAAGCCTTCCTGGCCGGGTGCTCTGATCCCAGCTGCCTCAGCGTGTGTACTGAGCTCTGCCTCTAGTACTGCCCCATAGATCTTGGCCAGGATATGGCCTATCATAATAGTCCTGTAGTTCCCTGGGTCCATCATATCGCCAGACTTATGGATAGGCGTAATGGTATGCATAGTCCATGAGTCAGGTAATCCCTCGACCAAAGCACGGTTAAAGAGATGGGTGATCAAGTGGGAAACTACATCTGCTGCGTATATAAAGTGCTCTCCCTGTAGCCCCGTGTGGTTTGCTGATCGGCCATGCTGTAGCCTATGGATGGCCTGTCGTACCATGCCTGCCATGTAGAGGGTGGATATCACAGGACGCGGTGTGGGAGGGATCGGCGATGGTGGCTGTCCTGGGACGTCATATAGCCTCTGGGTGTAGGTGTGCCAAGTCTGAGGATCTTCTATGGGCGTAGGTGGGCGTGGCTCACGTAGTGCCCTCCACGCGGTGGCACAATCCCT
This sequence comes from Ceratopteris richardii, assembly GCA_020310875.1. Lineage (NCBI taxonomy): Eukaryota > Viridiplantae > Streptophyta > Polypodiopsida > Polypodiales > Pteridaceae > Ceratopteris > Ceratopteris richardii. The sequence continues at coordinate 22,500,824 of CM035409.1, read as the reverse complement.
ACTCATGAGAAGGTCGATCAACTCTGCCTCCTGTCGCTCCTCGAAAGCTCGCCGCTTCCGGCGTGTGAGGGCTCACATCTGTCGTCGTGCCTCCCTCTCTGTGATGGATCCCAAGATACTCTGTGCTCTGAGATGTCGGTATAGTCGCCTACACTTCTCATCGTACCATCTATTCTGGGGTGTATGCCCCAGCCGTGTCGAATGTGCGTTGCTGTGGGTGGTGTATGGGAAGCTGAGAGTAGCGGATGTGTGGAGGATCGAGGAGAAGTGGGCAGTGAGGGTGTCCAAGGAGGCAGAGGGATCAAGGGAGTAGATGCACTCTCGAACATGGGAGCTATAGATATGTGCTAGCTCATGTCTAAAGTGAATGGTGGTATGGGCTCATGGCTGTATGGTGACGGGGTGGGATATGCATGGTGAGCCGTGAATGGATAGGGCAAGATATGCGTGATCAGCTCCAATCGGTAAGGGTGGGATAGTGAATGAGGTGATCAGATGTGTTGCCTCCGGGGGTCTTATAACATAGTCTACCACACTGCCCCCCTTGGGTGTCGTGGGTGGAATGCAGGTGAGACCGCTCGAGGTGGGCAGGTCCCCATCCCATTATATATAACGAGACGGTGTGCTGCTCCCATCTGGAGTAGGTGTCGGCCGTATGAGGTGGGTGTGGCGGTGTCGGCTGAGGCTCTGAGTGTAGGCATGTCCTCTATGGTACGAAGCATCTCAGGGTCGTGAAAGTCGTAGATATCACACTGGTGGCTCTGAGTGTGGGCATTGAAGTCTCCTACAAGGAAGACTTCACCCATCCAGGTATACTCCATAATTGTGTCATTGAGGCAGTCATATGGGGATGTGGTGTCTGGTCCCTCCCCCCCTGATAGCTGCTCAGGGGAATGTGTGAAGCGTGAACCGATGGGTGCAATATAGAAGACGGCGAAATACGCTGCTCTCTCCTCTGATAGCTGGAGGCGTATCCACATGAAACGTGCCTCTGGGTCTCTGGCTACCACCTGTACCGTGTGCTGTAGTGGCTGTCTGTAGAGCACCGCTACTCCTCCCGATCCTCGTGTAGTGTGCTGTCTCATCTATCGGCCGTGAGCTGGCTCCCACATATAGCCCTCAATCCTCGATAGGCTCCTCCCTGGGCTCTCGTGTGTCTCTGTGAAGAAGATCATGTCTCTAGCCTCCATCACCTCCTCGAGGAGCCCTAGATGTGTCCACAAAGATCCATTGCAGTTCCATACTGAAATGTGCACCTCCTGCTGTGCTGTCTCATAGGCCGTGGATCCCTAGTCAATGGGCCGTCCATCAATGATGACCCGACCGTCTTTGTATAGAGCACGATGTCCCTCTCGTCTGGCCTGGAGGACACGCGGCATACATGCACGTCTGTGCTCTACTTGCATCCGTGTGAGGTCGTCATCTAAATAGATTGGGGTGCCCGGTGTAGTGCGTAGTACCGCCCGTCGTATGAGGAAGTCTCTCCTCCTGGCCTCATCTGAGAACTGAATGATAAGTGCTCTTCTCCATGTGGTGTCCCGCCCTGCTCTCCAAGCTCTGTTGAAAGGGAGAGGCTCATCCGCACGGTATCCAAGTAGTGTGCACGACGCCCGTTCTTCTCTGGTGATCCGTCTGTCTCTGTGAGGCCGGAAACGAGAACATTGAGCCTGCGAGCTTGTCGCATCCGCTTCTCCTCAATGGTGGTATGTACTATGTGGATCTCCTCATGGTGGTTGTTCTTCTTTGCCTCCTGTCGAAGGTTCTTTTTTACAACCTCGACCCATCCATCTTTCTTAGTCTCAAGCTCGCTTTGAACCACCTCCATGCACTCCTTGATAGTCACCCGAATGTCCTCTAGCTGTGGGGCGATCTCCCCCTCCTCGTGCATGCTATCCAGTTTTGTTCTCTTTGTGCAACTCCTCCCGGTCCCGTGAGTGCTGCTTGCGGGGGGGGAGAGAGAGAGAGAGAGAGAGAGAGAGAGAGAGAGAGAGAGAGAGAGAGAGAGAGAGAGAGAGAGAGAGAGAGAGAGAGAGAGAGAGAGAGAGAGAGAGAGAGAGAGAGAGAGAGAGAGAGAGAGAGAGAGAGAGAGAGAGAGAGAGAGAGAGAGAGAGAGAGAGAGAGAGAGAGAGAGAGAAAGAAAGAAAGAAAGTGTTTTTACGTCTATTAGGAGGCCGAACTCGGCCTATGAGACAAATCGATGTACATGGGTGTATCTTCTGTCTATCAGAGAAGATAAAAGTGCTGAAAAAGAAACTGGTAAAGCTGATACATATCTCCGTGAAATGCGTGTGGAGATACCCATGAAAGGGAGGGGGTGTATGGAGTGCGATATCTATGGCAGTCTATATGCAAAGGGGTAGTACAACAAGCATGGGAATGCATCTGAAACGACTAACTAGCTCCATCCTGTGCTAATGGGCGGGTGTAAGATGTGATACATAGGTGGAGGTGGAGTCAGGGCCATCGTGATAGCTGCAACGGGATCAGCCATCATCTGGAATCGTCTCTCCTCCATGGCGCCATGGTGACGAGCCTGGATCTCTGCAATCTGATGTCGGTGATGTCTCGGGGCCCGATATCCTCTAGCACGGGGTCGTCTCCTAGCTCGAGCAGCCTGAGCCTGCTGAAGAGTCACCCCTCTCGGTGTGTGGGCCGAGGGGGGGAGGGCTGCAGCACGTCGTGGAATAAAGAACTCAGTGAGCTGACTCTGTCTCCCTCCTGTATGGGCTGCTACAGTAGGCTGGAGTAGGGAATCTCTGTGACTCTGTATCTCTAGTAGGAATCGCCCGAGCTGTCGCTGGTCTCTAGAGTCCATGATCTCTCTGAGGGTGGGCTGCCCTGTAAATAGAGTCCCGTATCTACCTCTGATGCCATCATATGCGCTACATCTGCATACAAAGTGCTCCTCATCCTCTATCTCTACTCTGCAAACCCTGCATATCCGCTCCTCTCTGGGAATGTCTGCGGCTCTGCCCGTCTCAATCTCTAGTCTATGTGATGAGACTCTCAACTGGCCAATCGCTACCCTCGAGCTATGAGGCATGTAAGTATCCATGTAACATGGCCGCCGGATGAAACCGTCTGCTAGGATGTCTAAGAACTGGTCTCGATAGTGCAATAGTCTCGATCCCATGTGTGGTGTGTGCCATGTCTGACTAATGTAGCGCTGCCAAAGATCCTGTCTCAACACAACATTCCTCTCATGACGGGAGAGGTGGATGTGAGGTGAGTCTGGGTCGTACTGAAAAGGTGGTAATCTGTCCATATCAAGCCCATGACTATCAAACCATACTCTAACCTGAGTGTACCAAGCTCTCTCATATCCTGACTCTGATATCTGTATAGATGCCTCAAAAGCTCTGCGTGTGAGTCTGTCTGTAGGGAGCTCCCTCATCCTCTGAATAGAGAGAGAGAGAGAGAGAGAGAGAGAGAGAGAGAGAGAGAGAGAGAGAGAGAGAGAGAGAGAGAGAGAGAGAGAGAGAGAGAGAGAGAGAGAGAGAGAGAGAGAGAGAGAGAGAGAGAGAGAGAGAGAGAGAGAGAGAGAGAGAGAGAGAGAGAGAGAGAGAGAGAGAGAGAGAGAGAGATCCATGTGGAAAGAGAAAAAACTGCATGCTAAATATGAGTAGAGGAAGTATTGTGGAATTTAAGCCACTTGGTGCACCAAGGGGGCTCGTACACTTCACATGTTGGGGAATATATCAATTAAATTGTTGTGTGGGGGGGTTTCTTTTTCATAAGTTATCCAAGTACCTTGGTACCTTGGTATCAAATAGAGTACTTTAAGTACAAAGTATGTACTTCCAAGTACAAGGTATGTACTTGCAAGTACAACTTACCCTTCCAAGAGTTGCAAAGTTCTCCGCAATCATTGGAAAGTACATATTGATTATTGGAAGAAATGATGGGGGCTCTACAAGTGCCCGTCACGAAAGGGCTCTCCATCCTAGAGAGCTAATAGAGATGCCGAAAGACGGAAGCCGAGAGACATCCATTGGTGACTAGGTTGAGGTCAATGCAACCAAGGAAGCTAGGTTTTATCGAGTATCAAAGGTTGGTGGGACTGCTCTACTATGTCTATATATTCCATGTTCAAGTATAAAATAGGTCACAAAAATGGCTGCATTCAAAGCTAGATGATCAGAAAATTCAATATGTGATTGAACTGTAGGAAGCAACAACGTCTAGGAGAAGAGGATTAATTTTAAAAATAGGGTCTTTCTTTCATGTATAATCATGGGCACCATGAGAACTGGATCATATCTAAAGAGATATAGTCTATCTGATACACAATTCAATTCCCCTGAGTTTCAATTGTGAAGATGAAAGAATGCAGTGTACGTATATGGGTCATGGAAAATTCAAAGGTTTGTTGAAATAAGCTTTCTCGATCCTCAGTCTGTGGTTGACATAAATAAATAGAAAAAGTGCAATGAGGATGCCATCTGAATTATAAACCCATTTAGGATGTAGATGCTTAGGTCTGTTTGGCAGTCAAGGAACACTGCTGCTTTCCAAAAAGCCTACTTTGTTACCTCATAAACCAATCAAAACATGTCCTTATCAGAACACCATAATAGCCCATTCACATTATATTATGGACATCATTCTTTGAAGTAGAGCAATAAGATTTTGCCTTTGAACACTTTGACCCTAATGGACTGACATGAATGAAAAATAGATATTTCCCAAGAAAATTCCTGTCGACTGATACACACACAATTCTTAGGAAAATGTGATAGATCATCTGTGCAGAAGGATTTCATATTTAGGCAAGGATAATTTATTTTTCAAATAAACTAAACCAAGAAATTCGACTAGCATAGATCCTCGAATTCCCACAACACATGAATGCATGTGTGCACACCTGCTCATGCAGGCACATGCACGGGCATGCGCGCGCGCACACACACACACACAGATACACACACAAAGACACCCACACACCCACACATGCGCATGTGCCAGGGCAGATTCGGTGCTATGCACCTAAAGTTTTTTTTTTTTAAAATGGAGGTTCAGCCGAAGCCTACTCCCCCAGACTTTAACTTTGAAATTGCAACTGTACAAGTGAATGGGCATAGTACCCGCGGGACCCCCCGTATCCCACAAAGCAGGGGTGAGACAAGGTTACAACTGAATGAGACATGGTTACAACTGGGTTTAACTGGCCTAAGCCATAACATGTCCAGCCTGGGACTTGAACCCTGGACCTCTGCCTCAAGAGGCCAAAGCTCAACCAACTGTCCTACAGGACGTGGACACCTAAAGTTTTTTGAGTTCATGCGGTGTGGTGCTTTCGGTGCCATCCGGTGCCATAAATTCATCGTTACATAATTTAAAAAGTTATTACTAAAAAAACAGATGTCTGCTTCTAGGAATCTTCTTCCTCCACTTTGTGACCTTAGTGAACTTCAACCCATGAGCAGATGAGCATAGCCTTGAGGCTCGAACCTTCAATGATCAATCCTTACCTTACACACACACAAAGATTATTAGCCAATAACCAATGTCCGCACATACATGGAGAGAGAGTTTATTAGCTAATAGTGAATTATAATACGTGCTTTCTTTATTTGTGGTATAAATGTCATAATATATGTATTTAATACATCATTTGGGTATATGTGTATTCGTAACAACGCACCTTATGCACCTTACCTTGGGATACCATTTGGTCCTTGCAGCTTACGTGCACTGAATTGAACGCACTTGACTGCCTTGGCGCACGCGCGTGCACACATACACACATACACACACAAAGACACACATGCACACACCCACACACACACACACACATAAACACACACATGTGCATGTGCACGCACGAGCGCGCACACACACACACACACTCTCTCTTTATGTGCTAAGCATATGGGTGCATGACTTGGAATAGTACATCTTTGGATTTATTTTCAAGCATATGTGATTTTCTATCAAAGCTATTATCTGATTACTGACCCCCAATTGTGCTTTGCATTCTAAGTTCCTGTGATTTGTATGAAACATCTATTTATCAAACCAGATGGGTTATGTTTTTGACGTTTCATTTTCAGGAGGGCCATGCCTGATGATGGTGTAGTGTGCTTGGACAATGGTATGTCAATTCTGTTGAAGGCCTTTACATTTTATAATGTTTGTCCTCGGCAGATTTTTGATAGGGAATGTTCTTTAAGACTGACATTGTAAAACATTGAAAACCGTCTTGTGTATATTTAAAATCATGCCCTTTCTGTTCTAAAGTTCAATTAATTAAAATATGGCATAGTTTATTGCATAGGGAGACTGATATCTAGTTTCTGAAAGTTTATATTTTTTTATTCTCAGCATACCTATTGTCATAATAATGTTAGATTCTTTATGATAGAACAGCCACAAAATCAAGGTGCATATATGTGTATGCACACTCAAGTGCGTTATACTATAGTTCTCTATGTAGTTTCATTTTTGTTGAGTCTATAGGACTCTTAAGTAGCATATAAAGGTCTCTACAATCATCACCATACCACTTCATCATAGACATGGTCCCAGATTGTTAGTCCTGTAAATGTATTATATGCACGAAGCTGAATTGCACAATGGAAGTTAAATGTGAGAATTTAGATATTATCCTGAGCTTTGGGGTTTTCCTTAAACTGCTCCTTTGCATTGTTGCCCGAAGCCATCCTGTCCATGTAACTAATGTTTGCATTTTCAATCTGTTGGTGAGTTATTGCATGTTGTTGCACTTGGGTGAGTCATATGAAGTGGTCATTTGTCATTTCATCCATTCGCTGCATCATGTATGTTATATTTGAGGTGCTATGGATACTTATGACAAGTATTATTGTACAATCTCTTGTAGCTTGACTCCAAGATTTAGTGTGAAGTGTTCATTATTACCGATTCATTCTTCCTCTCTGATCATGAAAGTATCAAACACGTGCCGTCACACATGCTTGTTGAGAAAATAGGAAGGTCCACTACTTGAATGATAATGTGTGCACGGTGTACTCTTCATCCTAGGTTTAGTATTAGGACATTGAATTAATTCCTAAATGGAGTAATAGTGGTGGAAGATCAGCAATCAATTCAATGCCTGATTATAGCATGTATTCTTTTGGATTGATCTCCACAAGAGATGCCCACTTTAAAGTAATCCTAATCCATCAAACTATAGTAGAATCATCAATATAGTAGAACATGTAAGTAGAAATTCAAGCAATTTTGTGGTTATCAGTATCCGTTATCTAAAGAGAGGCTCTCCTCTCCTCATTTGAATGCACATGGATTAGAAACAACAAAGTTATTCATGATTGGAAAAACAACACAAGTGGTAATAGCTTTTGGTTCACATGTGCATTGAATTATCCTCTACCACATCAGATAGTCCCATACCATTCCTATTTGAAGAATGTATGATTTTTTAACCACAATTTGGGACACAAATGACAAAGTATATTACAAAAGAGAAGGGTTTACTGCATTGGTTACTTCATTGGTTTATTAGGGTGAATGGTCCATGCTTGGACTTGAATTGAAGGATAGTCAAGCTCAAGAACACCTTAGTAATAAGCACAGCATAAAGAGTAACACTTCAGTCCGAGCGTGCGTAGCCTAGTGGTTGACGCCTTGAAGCTGTGGGAGGAAGTCTTGAGTTCAAGTCTTGGCTGGACATGTCCACGAGATTCTCTTGATGGGTGCCTCTACCTTACGAGGTTGGGTGTGTGAGTGTGTATTTCCAATTCATTGTACTCTCATTTAAAAAAAAAAAAAAAGAGTAACACTTTATAGGGCAATACCTCTCTATAGGAGAACTCCCCATTTGATGGAATTTTGAAGAGTTGGCTCCAAACAAGAAAGGATTTTATAGTGTAAGACTATGGGTAGTTACAAATTAGGAATGGGATTCTCCTTGGAGCAAGGAACTGTGTAGCACACTATGTGAAGGGGCCACTCACACAATCACTTCTTTCAATAATAGAGAACAATACTTCATTGGTAACACAATTCGACTACAACGTTACCCACTATGGCTCGGGTGAGAATATATTGATAAAATGTCAAGATCCCTTCAATTTAGATGATTACATCAAAGTAGGCTCATCCTTACACTTACAAGGTACAAGGTGTATTACACCCTAGGGGTGGGCATAAGAAAAAAAATGCACCAACGAGTGTGTATATCAATAAGCCATTGAGTACATTGAAACCACCTCTAGAGTATGGCTGAGTGATAGAGTCTCAACAAAATGAAATTGAAAAGAGAGCATTAGGTTTTTTCCATGAAAGATTTGAGTACCAAGTGAAGACGCATGAATAAGAATCCTTTAAATCCACTTTATACATATAGTACATAGGATATTGATTTAGACCTAAAATGTAGGGTGTTGTAATCGTGAAGATAAAAAGCCAGTAGAAATATACACAAATATATAGAGATTATTATCGAGGAGTAAATTTTCCAAGGATTCAAGAGAATGATAAAGATAGAAATTTTCTACATTAATATGCTCAATTCAATGAGAATTTGGACCTCACAACTAAAATTGTCAAGATCTTAAGAGGACATAAACAAGATGTAATAAAAAATCCATATACTCATTTTGCAAATCCACTGTTGAATGAAAAACCAGCCAAAGAAGATTATATACCATGATTGAAAACTTCGAAGTCTGAAGAAGATGAAGACATGGCAGACATGATCACTATATATGCAAAAAAGCGGTAACAACACAACACTTCAAGGCTATGGGAAAGAAGATACAAGAGTTAAATTATGCATAGAAGTTATGGGAATCTTGGGAGATGATTATAAGAGGTAGAGAATGCGGGAGACCATTAGAAGAGACAGAGAATGCAGAAAATTTGCATCATCTGCTGCATCTATAGCTCCAAAAGCCTGAGCATTCTTCTTTAAGGTTGTCTGTGTTTGTTCCTTTTTTATTGTTATTTTATATTTTGTGTTTTTTTTTTTCAAATAAACAAAGTGTAAATGTACATGCCTGGAGGGGAAAGAAAAGAAAAACACTCTCCCTTACACGTGCAAGACTTTGAGACTCCTCGAGCAAGGAAGCATAGCCTCTTGGGGACTAACAAAGATCCAGACACACATCATGGGAAAGAAAGGATTGGGCACATGCACACCCCATCTCTTAGGCATGAAGTTTGGAGAACACAAAATTTCAAGAAGCTTTTAAGTCACTAGCCATCATGGAACGATGTGGTAGCGAAAGCATGCACTCGGCAACAAGGCTACATAAAGGGCTGGAATTTGGAGAAAAGTGAAATGGTTCGTGAGCCTTGATATGAGGGGGCCGCATCTTTGTTTGGCTGGGAGTTGTTCGCTCTATGGAGGTCTTGTTTTGTATGCTTCGAAAGAATCCAGGTTGTACAATTTTCTATTGATGTAATCCATAGGAGAGTCATTTTTGGTTTTGTCTTTTGTGTGGCCATCTTGATTATCTTGTTTAATGTTGTTAGTGCATCTCTCCCTTCTCCCATAGTGTTGTATGTTGGCTTATCGCCTTTGTCTTGTTTTGTGTTCTTTTGTCATTCCCACAAAGAACAAAACCTCACTACCATTGAGGTCTACCCAATTAAGACAATAAATTTGGCATGCCCACTGTGACCAAAGGGATACAATGATACCAGTGAGTTCGTTGTATGACCAAGAAATGCTCTTGACGTAACTCCCTTAGTTCGTTACGCACACCTTGAAACCTACTTAAGGTGTATGTTCTATTCTCCACCGTAGAAGAGCCAATGGCTTAACCCCGTGTGGACCTTTCCACACTCCTTTCCCATGTCAACGTACACTTTCCAAGCTCCCATGGAGCTCCTTTGGAAGACTTGGATGACCATATTTGATAGTTTTGAGCTTTGTGCAAGTGTAGGGGTCCTAATGGCAAGGAAAATGGCTTCATGGTGCTCTTCCCTACCACTTTGGAAGGATTGGATGACAGAAAGTTCAACAAACTTCATGGCAACCATTTCATAACATGGAATGAAATGACTATGGTCACCATTTCATAACTTGGAGCTAAACCACTATGGCCTTTGTTGAGGTTTTTAGGCTTTCTAAATCCACCAAATGAACCTTAGAAAAGCTCAAGAATCTCAAGCTCAGGAAGAAAAGACTATCCATAAAAGCTCCTCATCATAGCAAAAGCCTTATTAACAAAACTCCCAAAGACACATGAGGAATTCCTCATCAAATGGTTAGAGAAGGCCCTTCCTCTTGCGATGCAACGAAAGCTCAGGGGGCTCTAGGAGCTTGAGGAACGTCGAGCCCGATTGGTAAGGTCAACTTTGTGATGTCCTGCTTGGAACAAAATGGGGCACTCTTCCAACGAGAGCCACTCCAAGGTTTTATGTGGGTTTTGCAAGAGGAACAAGCACAAGGTGCAGGAGTGCTTTACTTGAAAGGGTACCGATACCAACCCACTTCCTTTGGGGATCCCAAATGCCAAATGAAGGTTCCATCTTGGAGCAACCCCCTAGCTATGACCACTACTTAATACACCTAAACAATGATGGTAACAAGGACAATATTAGCTAGGACGAAGACGAGTATACCAAACATAAGGAGATAACACACTAAACACACATGTGATGGTCAAACAAATAAATTGCTCTATTATTGGTAATAGGTACATGATGATGATATGGTCCAAACAACAAATATGAACTCACAACTCATGGAGTACCAAGAGAGCTTGTGTGCGAGAGGATTGATAATGGCTTGTGTGTGAGAGGATTGATAATGGCAAGGCTGAAAATAGAACCCAAAGAACTTCACCCCCACGAGTGTGCATGTGAGAGGACTCTCCCATCAAGAGTCCAAGAGCTCTACCTCCAAGTGATGAAGAGCAAACTCCAATCTTCAACTCCAACCCCCATGCTGTCATAAGCACCTCAAAGACTAGGAGAACTCCTAATTCAAGTGATGTAGTGTTAGCTTAGAAGATTAGAGATGTGTAGTGATGTATAAAAGAGAATAGATGTAGAGACAAGATTAAAAATAATATTTTTGGTTTGCAATTTACAGAGCTAATGATGTCTATTGATGACTAATACACAAACATACACAGAAAAGATATATAAAGAATATAGAGCACATATAGAGACAAAGATTCATAACACATGAAAATACACACATATTTATACATAAATTAATATGTAAAATAAAACAAACAAAATGGAGCTCTTCGTAATAACAAACGTAAATTATATTAATAGTATTCATAGTTATTAATATATAAAAATAAAAAAGTTACAAATACATATATAATAAAATAAAACTATTAAAAATGAAAGGAATTTTTTTTTTAAATGGAGGTTTGGCGGAGGCATATTCCTCCAGGCTTTAACTTTGAAATTGCAACTGTACAAGGAAGGGCATAGTATCCATGGGACCCCCCTTATCCCATGGATTTACATAGCCGGGTTAAACTGCAGTCACAACTACCGTGGGGCAGGACAAACGGTGGCACATCAGCCACAAGATACAAATTTCCATGTTAAACATGTCCCTTACATGATGCCGGTGACTCCCCCCCCCCTCAAGAGGCGAGAGGCCCAACCACTCGGACAAGCGGCATGGGACAAATGAAAGGAAAATTAATAAAAGGAAAATAGAATAAAATTATGAATTACAAAAGTAATTATACAAATAAGAAGAACATATTCAAAATTAAAAGGAAAAATAAAAATACATACAAAATAAGAAAAAGAAATAGAATCATAAAATAAATATAAGACGAATAAAAACATCCTAGTGAAGGTTCATAAGACAAAACTTATAAAGACATGTAAGAAAACATAAAAAGACACAAACATCTTATAATTTCCCTCCAAATTTGAAACTAGCATTGGAATAAGAAATGCATAATTATTATCCTTCCTCTTCTCAATCAGGAAAGGATCGAGACAATAGCATAGTGAAAAGATGTGCAAATGTATACAAGCCTAACAAGGTTAGACTAATAACTCGATTCATAGATACAGAAATCTATAAATGTATGGATTATACATGATGCGAAGGATCTAAAATACATAATTTGAATCTCATCTTGAACAAAATTATTCTCTTCTTAAGAATTATCTTGTTGAGAAGGATTATCTTTGTTTGCTATATTAGCTTCTTTTTTCTTTTTGTAACAAAATCTTTCACTGTTATTATGTCCACCATATATCTTGCATGGATGAAAATCAAAACAAACTCTGCTTCTCATGATTATCCTTGTCACAATACTTACACTCTTTTTCTCTTTCACATTCCTCCTTGAATTTGTTGCAAATGCACTCTCACGTTTTTCTTGAAAATCTTGTGAGTTTCTTTTTATGAAGTGCTTAGTGCATTCGTAATTCCACCTAGTGTTGGATCTAGCAATGTTTGTAACATAGTAGCTAATATATCATAAGATAGTGGTAAGATTTCAAATGTATTACCATCTGTATGTACTTGTGATAAGTAAAACAATTTGAGATATATGACTTTTAAAGGTATTTAAGTGTTCAAGGATAGATTGATCTTTGGACATTTATAGCTCAAAAAATTTGATCATGAGTGTTAACTTGGATTGTTTAAAGCTTGCTCCGAAGAGTTTTTCTAACTTAATCCATGCTTTTGCTACATATGTTAGATCAAATATATGATGTATATACTCATTTGATAAGCTCAATCCAATAATAGAAAGAGCTCTGATCTCGTTTTGCTTATCAGTTGAGACCTATTGATTTTGTTCACTATCTCCAGGAGTTCTGCCTTCATTTCCTGCTGAAGATGTTGTAGCTAATGCACCTAATTTAATTATATTTATATGTACTCTTATGGAATCCCATAAATTTTGATTCATAAGTAGATATTTCAATTTTGATTGTTTTGTGTGAAAGCCGTAACCTTCAAACTTTTCTATTGATACTACACCTATCTCTAACAGAACTGAAAATTTTTGCCCCTCCTAATTATAAAGTCTCTCTAGTCCAAATAAATGTTCTCAAAAGATATATACTGATAACTGCGTAGAATTTATTTTTATCTTCTATGGTGAATTTTCTACGTTATATTCTTTACCTAAAGATGTCCACAATATTGATGGAGTGAACCACAGTTTTTACTTTAGTGAGAACTTAAAGTTTAGGAAAAAAAATTCTATGTAGATTTCAATTATGCTCTGGTTGCTTGCTCAATATATTGATGTGAATATATTGTACTTTCTATCTTCATATTCGAACATTTCTGCATCATCAACTGTAACTTCTCAAATTCAGCGCGTCTCAAATGCCTTAAATAGATCTTTGATAGAACCCCATTCCTGAGCGTAGCATATACCTAGCAATCAAATACATGCATCCACAGATCATCTAGCGTCCTTCCAATGCCCTCTATGAACTTCAGGCCACGTTCCTCTGATAACACTGATGTACCTGACTTATGTTCCATGACGTTACTTTGACGTACTAACAAACGTATGATGTGGTTGTTGCACTTGACTCAATCCTTGCGCAACACCATGGAGCACAAAAGTGATGTTAACTGACTTGATGCCAACTTGATTGATAGGACCTGACTGACAATCTCATGCTGATACTTACTCTTGCTCTGATACCAATTTCTTAGCTTAGTTGATCAGAAATGTATAGCAATATACAAAAGAGAATATATGCAGAGAGAAGAATAAAAATATTATGTTTTGATTTGAAATCATATAGAGCAAATGAAGACTAGTATACTGTCATAGAGAAAAGATATGTAACCCATATAGAGCACATATAAAGACAAAGATACATAACACACAAATATGCACACATATTTATACATAAATTAACACTTTAAATAAAATAAAATAAAAAAGCAACTAACAGACATAACGTATGCAAATAGTATTATTACTTATTATTATGTAAAAATTAAAAGCTACGAATATATATATACTAAAAAAAACAATTAAGGACAATAGAAAAAAAAAAGAATTACCAAAATATTTACAACAATAAGAAAAATATAGGTAAAAATAAAAGGACAAATAAAAATACCTATAAAATTAGAAAACAAATAGAACAATAAAATAAAAGTACAAATAAATAAACATCAAAGTGAAGGTTCGTAAGACAAAACATATAAACACATAACAAAACACATAAAAATCCTACATGTAGCTCCCCAACATGCATTAATTATGAGCAAGTAATGATGTTCTTATATAGCTTATGGTTGGGGAAAGATTTTCTATAAAGCACTAGTGAACAACTTTCAGAAAATAGCTTTTCATGAGGATTGTAATTTTAAGCACTAATCATGGATGATGTGGATTGATTTGACATGTGACAAAATCATGTGAGGTAACAAGGAATATTTTTGCAACCTTTAAGTGATTATGTGTGTCCAATTCTTTGACTTTTTTAATTGATCCTTTTTTACAAATAAGGGTTTTTGTAGACCATTGGTCAGATTTTAGGGTTTTCCTTTTGAGGGTGATTTTAGCATTTTTTTCATGGGGTGTTTGATATCATTGGATAAAACTCTGTAAGTACTTTTACGAATATGTGCTTCGTTTCAAAAAGCCTTAAATTAGGTTTTGACCTAACGTTTCACCAGTTTTTACCTAAACATAAAATTGAGCTAATGTATAATCTAAGTATGAATGTCCATGATATGAACAATGATTTGCAATCCTAAAATAAAATTTACAATCAAATTTTTTCTATGGGACAATTTCCCTACGATCCCTTGCCCCCTTCGCCCCCCATAAATTCTAATTATCTCTGGCATGGGAATTAGAATGTAGTTTAGAAAGATTTTGGTGATCTTTTCAATCTTCTTTTTTTGACAAACTTTTGGTGAGGAATGAATATCTCAAGTGGTAAGTACTTCAATGTGAGTTGAAGTATTAATCATCTTTTTGAAATTTCGAGTCCAAGAATATAACTTTCACATAATCCTAGCATATGGTGGATGAGCCACACCTTAAGAGAGGGGATTCGGAAGTAATCCTCAACCATGGCTTTTGGGGCAAGTGGTTAGCACATCATACCCCTAGCTGGGGGTTGTGAGTTCAATTCCCAATATTGGTATCAAAGCCAACTTGGGCAACATGGAGGTAAGAAGGCTCAATCGTGGGCACTTGGGGAGCGCGTGAGCGCGGATGAGTATGAAACTGGCCAAGAATGAAGGCACATGGGCATCGAAGGACCAATGGAGGGTTTGATAGGTCCAAAATAGGTCTGTGTGCTAGAATATGAGGCTAATGGAGGAGGTCAACCTTGGGAAAGGGCCTATCAAGTTAGATAGAGGGTCAACAAGTGAGCATTGAGGACCATGCTCAATCTAAGGGGAAAGGAAGGTCACATAATCTTTGCAGATGGTGGATGACCCACACCTTAAGACAGAGGATTAAGAAGTAATCCTAAACCATGGCTTTTGGGGCAAGTGGTTAGCCCATCATACTCCTAGCTCGACGGTTGTGAGTTCAATTCCGAACAATAACCAAAGCATGAAACAAGAGTTCCATAGGTCCTAGTATTTGTAGAATAGATATTGCCTTCTCAAATTCATGTAAACACTCTTTCGTTTGAGATCCAAAATATTTTGAGCTTTGAGATGTTCCAAAATGCTATTATCGTGGTCTCCAAACACTTATTCCTTTGAGATAGAGAATATTTCGAACTTTGAGATTTTCGAAAATGTTGTTGTTCTTGTCTTTAAACTTTGATCCCGATTTGTACAAAGTTTTGGTCCACCATCTTCTCAAAAAGATATTCGAATATCTTGTGCAAATGATGAATTTGATGAAAGATTATGGATATCTTTCAATCACAAAAATCAACTCTTCAATTTCTTTTCATTCTCTTCAAGAATACTTGTTTTTGTACCTATGTTTAGAATATTTAGAAAGATATCATAAGATAATATGTCACAAATCAAGTAAGTATTTCTTTCATTCGATCGTAGAGGCTTAGGCTCAAGATTTTCAGGAGTTAGTGCAATAGAGGAGTTGAGAGTGTGAAGAAATGCAAGTGGAGCATGTGAAACAAGAGTTTGGGAACTATTGGATGTGGATGGACTCTTAGATGCATGATGGGTTGCAAAGTTCACAAAATGAATATTCAAATGATCGGAAGAAAAATCAAACGTAAAATTTGGAGATTTAGAGGTATATACAAGGGTTTCTTTTCTCACTTCACTTACTAAAAATGGGAAACTATGCATAAAGAAATTTTTACAAAGAGTGTTGAAAAACAATATTTTTCCATTTCCTTTTTCATACACAATGCATTTATCTATGTAAAATATAACACTCAAGTTAACAATCTTGATATTAGATATCAAGTTGCTTGCAATAATAGGCACATACAAAACTTCAAGGAGATGGTATGGATTATCACTTAGAGTCTTAAGAATGAATGTTCTATGCCATGAACTAATAGATTCAAGTCATTCGCGCAAGAAACCATCAAGTTAAGTTTCGTAAATGTGACAGATGCAAACAAGCTAAGGTAGGAAGCGATGTGCTTGAAAGCATCTCTATCAAACAACCAAGCCACAAACTTTTCTAAAGATAAGTTTTTCCAAAGATGAGTGTTTTGAAGCTTTGGCAAACATAGAGTCTTCATCACGATCCGCATTCTATGGTGTTCAAACTCTTTACTCGATTTCTTATCCTCAATGTTCATAGAATTTTCAAAATCTCTTCTTCTTCTTCATTAATCTAAGTTCACACCCACTAATGTATTGGCCTAAGTCCTTAGAATAGAAAGTATTACTTCTCCTTTTACTAGGTTTCAATTTTTCAAAATCACTTTGTTCGTCATGATCTTGACTAGATTTAGAAGCAAGACTATAATTCAATTTTGAGCTAGAACTCTTTTCACTTTTGCCTTTACCTTTGCCTTCAGCTTTGGTAACTAAGGCTAGGTCTCTTAAAGATCTTTCAAGTCAAGATTAATCCTAGATTGCTTTTCCTATAATAGGAGATTCAACAACTTTCTGAAGGTTACAACTGCTTCAATGACAAAGAAAATTGTCAGGAAGGACATGTATGATTTTGACAAAGAGCTTAAAGTAATGGTAACAAGGTCATCATGTTCTATGAAAACATGATGTTCACTAATTGATCATCAAATGTGTACTTAAGTTGTGGCTTAAAAAACTTAAGGTTTAAATCCTTGGGACTCTCAAAATCATATCATCAACATAAATGATAATAATGATAAAGCATTTTGTCTCTGATTTTACATAGAGGGTAGGAGAATGAATCTTTTCATATCAATCTTGTGGTGCTTGTCTCAAACCATAAAGAGCTTTTATAAGCTTATAAACTAAGTGTTCTTTACATGACTCGTCAAAACCTTTTGGTTGCTGAATATAAACATCTTCATGAAGATCATTATTAAAAAAATTTTTCTTGATATCCAGGTGGTACACTTTCCAACTAAAGAGGGCAACGAGAGAAAGAAACTCATGACTATGGTCATTCTAGAAGAAGGTGCAAATGTGTCATCATAGTCTATACCTTTCTTTTGTGCGTAACCTTTGACAACTAACCTTGCTTTATACCTATCAATCGTACCATCTTCTTTTGAACTTTGTAATGAATCTTTGACACTATCTATTTCATTCTCAACTCAAGGAAGAGCTAGAATGTTATGAATCTCAAAAGGTTCTGCATAATCTACCATGTATGCACGATCTTCTTTGTGTAACTTTTTATCCTTCTTGTAAAGTTTTCTCTACCACTATCCTACATTGTATGAAAGAACCACTTTATAAGTGTCTTGAAAACTCGTGCAACATCTTGTTTTTCTATAGCTCTTTCCTTTGGAGCTCTTGAAGTCTCTCCAAGTTCATAAGTGGTGAATATTTACTAGGAGTTGTAACTTTCTCTTTACCTTTATCCAGTGAAACCTTTGGGGTTTAAGAAGGTTGAGTACACCCTGTATGGCTGAATGTAAGTATCTATTAAAAAAGAAATGCATAATCATGTGTTGTAATAAAATCTTGAATTTTTGCAGGTTTATCTTAAATTTGACTTTTTGCAACCTATGCATTGCATGAAAGTAGGATTTCATGTGTTTTTGGTACATAGAATTTGTATCCTTTGCTTTCAATAACATAAACAATATAAACAACTTTGATGGCTTTCACATCAAGCTTGCCATGATCCTTCTTCTCAATTTGAACATAAGATGGAGAACCAAAAACTTTGAAATAACTCACATTGGGATTCTTACCATAATAGGCTTCAAAAGGTGTAACGACCTTTAAAGCTTCTATGAAATTTCTATTTATAATGTGATAAGCTGAGTGTATTGAAGCGAAACAATACTTAGGTGCAAGGTAGATTCGGTTCGTCGAATTTATAGATTTTCCGGTTCTTCCGGTTCGGTGCCATTCGGTTCTTCCGATTCATCCGGTTCGCCGTTACACGTCCACTTTTTGTCTGGTTCGATTTGAATTATCCTAGGCCTACCAATGATCATAGAGTACGTTGAGTCCCCCGATTCCCCCGTAAGCAGCTGCCATGGCCCTTAATAGATTTACCTTCAGCCCATCGTGGCCCATGACCCATCGCCCCCCCTAGAGAGAGAGAGAGAGAGAGAGAGAGAGAGAGAGAGAGAGAGAGAGAGAGAGAGAGAGAGAGAGAGAGAGAGAGAGAGAGAGAGAAAGAAAGAAAGTGTTTTTACGTCTATTAGTAGGCCAAACTCGGCCTATGAGACAAATCAATGTACATGGGTGTATCTTCTGTCAATCGGAAAAGATAGAAGTGCTGAAAAAAAAAAGCTGGTAAGACTGATATAGATCTCTGTAGTATGCATGTAGAGATATCCATGAAAGTGGGAGGGGGGAATGGTGAATGGAGTGCTATATCTTTAGCCTATATGCAAAAGGGTAGTACAAGCATGATAATGCATCTGAATGACTAACTAGCTCCATCTTGTACTAGTGGGCGGGTGTAAGATGTGGTACATAGGTGGAGGTGGAGTCAAGGGTGCAGCAAGATCCGCCATCATCCGGGATTCGTTTCTCCTCCATGGAGCGATGATCACGAGCATGGATCTCTGCAATCTGGTGTCTGTGAAGTCTCTGGGCCCGATATCCCATAGCACGGGGCCGTCTCCTAGCTCGAGAGGTCTGAGCGTGCTTAAGAGTCACCCCTCTCGATGTGTGAGCTAAGGTGGGGAGGGCTACTGCACGTCGTGGAATGAAGAAGTCTGTGAGCTGACTCTGTCTCCCTCGTGTCTGGGCAGCCATAGTAGGCTGGAGGAGAGAATCTATGTGACTCTGAATCTCTAGTAAGAATCGCCCGAGCTGTCGCTGATCTCTAGAGCCGATGATCTATCGGAGGGTGGGCTGCCCTGTAAACAGAGTCTCGTATCTGTCTCTAATGTCATCATATGCGCTGCATCTGCAAACAAAGTGCTCCTCATCCTCGATCTCTACTCTGCATATCCTGCATAGCGCTCCTCTCTGAGAATGTCTGTGGTTCTGCCTATCTCAATCTCTAGTCGGTGTGATGAGACCCTCAACTGGCCAATGGCTACCCTCGAGCTATGAGGCATGTAGGTATCCATGTAGCGTGGTCGCTGGATGAAACCATCCGCTAGTATGTCCAAGAACTGGTCTCGATAATGCGATAGTCTCGATCCCATGTGAGAGAGAGAGAGAGAGAGAGAGAGAGAGAGAGAGAGAGAGAGAGAGAGAGAGAGAGAGAGAGAGAGAGAGAGAGAGAGAGAGAGAGAGAGAGAGAGAGAGAGAGAGAGAGAGAGAGAGAGAGAGAGAGAGAGAGAGAGAGAGAGAGAGAGAGAGAGAGAGAGAGAGAGAGAGAGAGAGAGAGAGAGAGAATATTGTGTTTTCGAAATTGATTCCTAAACAATGAACAATGGTTCCAACCATTTTCCATAGCCACATCTTGTTGGTGCTTCTTTTTGTATTCCATTGTAGTGTGCAATTAATAGTAGTACAAGAGAATCCTTAGATGCATAGCTGAGGAGCATGCACAATAAACATTGAAATCGATACATGTGTTAATTTTGCATGCATGCTTTTGCTCTTATTGCACTTATTTCAAGAAAATAAATACGAGCTCAAAGTAATGGCACACATGAGTGCCCAATTTTTGGGTCTTTCTTCTATTCAAAAAGAGGTAAACATTCATGCTCTAGACCTTTTCTTCATCTAAAAACTTATATTTATGTAGGGACAGAGACAATCTAAGTGCATAGAGGATTGAAAGTGTCATATTTTGGTAGAAAAAGATATCTTGTTACCTTTTGCACTCACATTCTGTAATTTATTATTTGTAAGTTTTAACATGCATAATATATAATATATATGTATATACTATATCTTAGATTCTTATGATTATATATGTATTTGTAACGACGCACCTTACCTTCGGATACCATTCGGTCCTCGCACCTTACACATACCGAACTGAACGCACCGAACACACCGGACTACCTTGCTTAGGTGAAAGCTTTTTTGAAGACATCATACTCTGCATCATTTTAAGAAGTGTCCTATTCTTTCTCTTTGAAAGATCATTCAGTTCTGTAGTCTAAGCAATACCGAGTTGATGAGAGATATCTTAGTCTGCCAGAAATGACTTAAAATTCTTAGACATGTACTCTCCTCCTCTATCACTTCTTAAAATCTAAATTTTACCCTGATTTTCATTTTCAACCATAGTTAAAAGCTCCCCGACAACATTAGCATGACTAATTTTGGACAACAAACATCTCGAAGGAATCTTTCTTTGAAACAAATTTATAACCATCTGATAAGAAAGTAAATTCTTCTTCGTTCTTGAATGTAAAGAACATTAGAAATAGTAAAATTTCCACTTGTTCTTGACTTCAAAGTAACTTCTCTATCCATTTGGATTCATACCACTTTGCAATGGAATCAATCCCCATGATATTAAAGTATGTTGCTTCCATATCGAAAGAATAGGCAAGGGGTAATATGGAGACAACAATGCAAAGGAGTTTCTTTCATAACATTGTCTTCCATTCCATTTCAATTGAGGTGCAGCCTGTTTGAAGCTTCAGAGCAAAACATTCAACGTAAATGAAGGAGTTCGCAATGGAGGATGAGAAAAAAGCTTGTTCCGAGCATCCGATTTCTAACTTCCCTTATAATGCACCATAGCATTTTCCATAAACCTCCAAAGAATAGGATTCCAGAGGGGTGTATGAGAGGAGGTAATGTGCAAGATAAAAGCTGCCCACCTCACCATTAGATGAGAATGAAAATATAGAATTCCAAGACCACCTTTGAGCTTGGGCGTGCACACATAATCCCAGCCAACATAATCCAAGCGATCGAAGATGACACTTCTTCTAATCCAATAATAATAAATAATACATAACCTAAGGCTATAAAAGAGCTTGCACTATCCTTATCATGACATGCAATGGCCACTGGGAAATGTGCCACAACTCCATTTTACATTTGATTTTACAGAATACCCAATGCATTTTGTCCTTGGTGGAAACATTTATACCCAGAGGGTATCCCAAATGTTGAAGATAGTTCCTCTATCAATTTTAGTTCCTTGCCAACGAAAGAACTCGAAGTGTTGACAAGTGTGATTTTCCCATATTAATACGTAGAGCATATCCCTCCAAGAAAGGAGTCAAAGAAGCAACAATATTTTGAATATCTTCCTCATCTGCATTTGTGAAAATGAAAGTATCATTAGTGAATCCAACTGCGATATGTTGAGTCCCATACAATGAAATGCCATGAATATAATTCAAGTTCATTCTAACCTCCAACAAATAAAACATTGGAATGGAGGCTAATGCATAAAAGAGAGGACTCAATGGACATCCCCGATGCACAAAACGTTCAATGAAAAGGGTACAAAAGGACTTCCGTTGATCTCCACATGAAAAGCACTATCTTGGGCTAAGATATAAATCAAGCGATAGAATTTAACCCCAAATCCAAATTTCTTTAGAACTACTCCAATGAAATCCTATTGTATGGGGTCAAAAGCTTTCTCAAAATCAATTTGCATATCAACCACTTCTTGATTAGAGGAAATAGCATGTTCCATCATAGTCTGGGTCACGAAAATGTTATCATAAATCGATCTTTTATGAATGAACCCAATCTGAGAAGGATGAACTACATTGTGGATAATCAGCTTCAGTCTTAGAGCAAAGATTATGACAAATATTTTATAAATAATATTCATCATTGTAATGGGTCTCCAATCTCCAATCCCCTTAGGGACATCCAATTTGGGAATAAGATTGATTTTACCGAGCTTGAACTTTGAAAGACTCAATAGCATTGTTTTCAATTAAGTGCAAACATCTGTAAGCATCACATAAACGAGTGTATTCCCTCTTAGAAAGTTGTTCAAAATCCACCTTTTGATTCATGGAAAGAATGATCTCTTCAACTTTAACTTTAGAATATCGGCAAAGTACTTTCCACATTCCCTAATCACATCTTGCATACCCGCCACAAGGAATTCCCATTTCATGCGGAAGTCTTTAATGAAAGTGCTTGCTGAATCAATTCCTCAACTCGATTTTAACAAAGACGTCTGGAGCCAATAACTATTTATTCTATGAGGCTAATTTGGAAAAGTCTTTGCAATTAATCCAAAAATTCGCTCCAAATAATATTTTCCTACGAAGAAACCAAAGAAGAAGAAGTTGTGTAGTCTACATGAGCATCCACCATATTAAAGTAAGCACTCATTAAAATACGAGCATCTCTTCATACTTGAAGATGTGCATAAGAATGAATAGAGTGTTGCATGTACCAAGTCTAGGGGATGTCTAATATCCATCTCCACAAGCTTGTCCACTTTCCATAGTGCCCTAAACCTTGAATATTCCATGTTGCTAACTTCATGACATCGGTAGAGCAATATGGGAAGAATCCATGTGAGCAAGTGGGAGGGTGAAATCTTGGAGACAATGTCCATATTTTCATAATACTTTGTCATATAGTCGTCAAAATGAGGTGCAAAATTAGCCTCATCTGCAAGTGAGGCTGAATAACCAGATTGGAACTTACTTTGTTTACCTTGAAGTAAAGCTTTCTTATAGCTGACTAGTGAAAGATCCCCAATTAGCTACCTTCCACTCTACTCCCAACCTTAAATAGCCCTTGCCCTTAGCACCTCTAGAGTCTTCTCTAAGGTCCAAACGCTCTTCATATGGCCACTCTAAGGAGATGGAATAACCTCGAAGATCCGTGCTAGAGCCTGGGCTCCCCCGAGCTCTCGTCCTTGACCCGGCTAGGGTCCTCGACCAAATGCAGGTAGACCAATGGTAGACCATGGAGGTCTAAATAAATCTAACACTCTCTCCCCCTTCTAGAGATCACTGTCCTCAGTGATCAAGGAAGCAAAGTGTTTGCGAATCAAAGCTTCTGATTCCCAAGTAGCATCTGTGAGTGGACGGCTAGTCCATGCTACTAAATACTCTGGTATAGAGCGATTTCTTAACTTCCGCTCCCTCTTATCAAGAGCCTGAAATGGAACATCTTGATGATGTGCTCTATTTTCTAAAGCAACCAAATCATCTACACAATTCTCATCTCGAAAAATGTATGGTCTCAACTTGCTAACATGGAAAACCGGGTGAACTTTGCAATTATCTGGCAATTGCAATTTATATGCGACATCACTCATCTTCTTGATTACTGTCCAGGGTCCACAAAATCTAGGGGATAACTTGGGTTTCTGACCCACTTTTAATGATGAACCAAGTGGAACCTGTAAAAACACACGATCGCCCTCTTGAAACGTTCGTGGTGTTCGATGTCGATCTACAAATGCTTTCATCCTTTCGACAGTTTACTCGAGATTGAACTTAGCTATTTTTAAGTTAGCTTGCATACCTGTCAAAAACTATGAAGCACTCGGAGATTTCCTAGGTAACCCAATGGTAGCTGCACTATGTGGAATAAATCCATAAATCACCTCAAAAGGTGCCAGCCTTGTAGTCTTCTGCTTCCAACTATTATAAGCAAATTCAACTAATTGGAGAAAACTATCCCAATCTGTTTGCTTTTCTGAAACATAGGTCCGTAGCATATCTTCCAGTATCTGATTCACTCTTTCGGTCTGACCGTCTGTTTGTGGATGCTCTCCACTACTCATCTTGAGTTGAGCTTGAAGCTTATTGAACACGTGTTTTCAAAAATTTCCTGTAAACCTGGGATCCGTGTCTGAAACTATAGATCTAGGTAGACCATGAAGTCTAAAAATATTCTGAATAAATAGTTCCGTGACTTGCGGAACCTCCACTGATTCCTTTGTAGGGATAAAGTGTGCCATTTTACTCAAACGATCAACCACTACAAGAATAGCATTCTTTTGTCGTGGTGTCCTAGGTAAACCCATTATGAAGTCCATGGAAATACTATCCCAACAATACTGTGGTATCTCCAATGGTTGTAGCGGACCTGGAGTACTAATCCTCTCTGCTTTATTCACCTGACATTTAAAACACTGACTTACATAATTGTTTACGTCTCTGACCATCTTTGGCCGCCAAAAGGTACATCTGATCAACTGCAAAGTTTTCTCAATACCAGGATGTCCTCCACAAGATACATCATAGTTCTCGAAAATAACCTCTTTTCTAAACTTCCCTTCTTGAGAATTTGAGAATGCCTTATCTCTATCATTTTGTGATAACTTGTTGATTATAGACAGACAATAATCATCTTTAATCTATGAATCTTTGATCTCTTGGATCAAATCACTATCAAGAACTGTGAAGCTAATTTGATGCAAAATACGAGATAATGCATCTGCAACTATATTCATTTTTCCTTTTCTATATAGAATTTCCATATGAAATTCTTGCATCAACTCAGCCATCTAGCCTGTCTCCCCCGAAGATCGGGCTTGGAACAGAAATACTTGAATGTGATGATCTGTGTATACTTTAAAAGTTTCACCATATAGATAGTGTCTCCAAATCTTCAAAGCATGGACTATTGCATATAAGTCTTGTTCATGGACATGCCAGTTTCTCTGAGCTTAAGAAAGTTTCTTACTTTCAAAAGCTACTGGTCTTCCATCTTGAATCAAAACTGCACCAACTACGATGCCACTAGCACCGGTTTCTATTTCAAAAGGTTTTTGGCGATCTACCACCAAAAAAATTGGAGCACTTGAAACTGCTTGTTTCAATGTGTCAAAAGCTTTATGTTGTGCACTACTCCATACAAACTTTAGATTATTCTGTAACAAATCCGTCAATGGCGCACCTATGTGCGAATAACTGGCAATGAATTTCCTATAGAAGCCCGATAATCCTAAGAATGATCGAAACTACGCTCATTCTGAGGAATCAGCCAACCAAGGATCACAGAAACTTTCCGTGGATCCATTCTAATTCCATCTGCAGAAATTATATGTCCTAAGTACAAACCTCAGATAAACATACATAGCTGTGTCTTTTCTGGGTTGACGTACAAAGTATTGTCATCCAACATTTGAAAAACTGTATGCAAACGACATTCATGTTCTTCCAAACTTTTACTATAAACCAACTGATCATCTACAAAATCAACCACAAACTGACCAATAAAAGGACGAAAAATATCATTCATGAGCATCATAAAAGTAGCTGATGCATTAGTTAAACCAAAAGGCATTACAAGATACTCATAATGACCAAATCTAGTACGAAAAGCTGATTTATATACATCATCGTCCTTGACTCTTATTTGATGATAACCACTTTTTAAGTCTATTTTACTATATAGAATAGCACCTCCTAGTGCATCCAGAATATCATCAATGCGAGGTATCCATATTTTATTTAATGCTCTAAAGTCTATATACATATTGAAAGATCCATCCTTTTTGCGAATCAAAAGCACTGGTGCTGCAAAAGGTGAATAATTGGATCTGATGAGTCCTTTGTCAAGATACTCCTCGACAGTACGACGTACTTCTTCCTCCTCTTGCAGACTCCTTCGATACGGCTGTCTGGCTGGTGGATGAGGTCGTGGTACTAGCTCAATCCTATGCTCCACTTTTCTGTGAGGAGGAAGACCTGAAGGTAACTCTGAATGAAACAAGCGTTGGAATTCAGTTTTCATTCTAGAAGCTAGCTGAGCCTCCAGACTAGTTTGAATTGGTAAACTTAACTACTCTTTATGCTCAAAATATAAGAAATACAAATACTTACACTCTGCTTTTACCCTCGTAGAGGTAGATGCACGTCTGTACACCTTAACGTCCGGCTCTCCGCTGATGATAATGCGGCGACCATTATGATTGAATTGATATATGTGAGTTTTGAAATCAATAGTTGGCTTCTTACATGTATGCTACTGTTTACTGAGGACCAGATCAAATCTAGCCAACCTGGCGATCTCAAAATCTAGCTCATCTCTATAAGTTTGTATATGGACTGGTAATCCGACAACTCGTGGATCCCAGGTCTCAGATCCCTTCCCATATGCCAACTCTACTCTGCAGGTGTATGCAGATGGAGTAGTCTTCAACTTTAGTTTCTTGACTAAGGAAGAGTTAATAACGTTATGTGTGGATCCTGTATCAAATAGAACTTTAACGAGATGCCCATGAACTTCCCCACTCATGACAACCAACTCGGTGTCTAGAAACTGATACCCTTTTCTCAACTACTGGGGATAACACCACATCTGGAACATTCTTAATCTTTTTAGTGACTCTTATATTTAAGATGGGTTGTTTATCTTTAGATGGAGGATCCATCTCAGTGTTTGTAGCTAGAAGATCAAAATCCAAAGGAGATGATGGAGTGGATGACGAGGACTGCTTCCTGTCTACCACCATCGCTGCAGATATCTTCGTCTTTTTCTTAGGACACATCCTGTAAGCATGCCGACCTAGGCATTCATAACAAAGACTCTCATGGCGAACCTTTTCTTACTGTTGATGTGTCAAACTGGATCTATGAAAAGCTCTATCTACCATGGATGCACTTACTTTTCTCTTCCCACGGCGCGAAGTCTGAATGACATTCATCTATCTGTTAGATGCTTGAACTGAAGCTATGGGCTTCTTGAATCTTGTCCAAGTGTTCTTTTTTCTAGAAGGTTGCAATCGAGAGCGTCGCCCATCCTCCAGCACCAAGGCAAGTTCTACTGCCTCATTTAAAGTGTGGCAGGGCTCCTTGCGCACAAGTGGACGCAACGTCTCCCTAAGCCTAAGAACAAATTTATGCACCTGAAGAAAATCAGGCACCTGATCTTGAATCTTCAATAAGATTTCCCTATATTTGTCTTCATATTCTTGCACTGAAAGCTGTCTCTATTGTACGAAAAACCATGCATCTAGAGTCCTGGTACGCTCATCTGGAGGAACTATAACTTTAAATTCTTCCCAGGTGGCTGGTTCTATCTTATCTTGCTCTATTTTCCTCCTCCACCAATGAGCAACATCCATCAAACTGTAAGTGGCATGCTGTATTTTCTGTTTTTCGTCCTCAATATTACAAAGCCGAAAACAGTGTTCCCACTTACTTATCCATTGCTCCACCGCATGTGCCGTCTGGCACTAACTTGTCCGTGGTACTTAGGTGGATTTAAATCTTTCACTTTCCATATGATATCTCTACTAGAAGAAGCCCCCACATCTGTCAATGGTATTTATGAACTAGATGGTTCAGCACATGGAACTTCCACCTGCATAGGTGTGTCGATGGGTGGAACCTCTAATTTGTTAATTGCTTGGAGGATCTTCTGAAGGGTATCCTGCATGCCTCTAACTTTAGCATTGAGATTCATAATCTCCGTAGTATAAGGTCTCTCAAGCTCGACCTCTTCCATGGGAGTTACAACCTCATCGGGATTCATTCTAAAAAGAAAAACAGACAACAACTAATAAGTCATGTGAATGCAAAAGGTAATACCTAACTAATAATATTCCTAATCGATAGGTCGCTCGTGTAAACATGAATTACAAGATGTACTCTAGATCCTCTCTCAATCCCATATATTGATCACACAACAAAACCCAAGTCCTATACAATTCTACATGATGATAATACAAGCAATGGCAAATTCCTAAAATACATGCGGCAATAAGTGCCAAGTATAAGCTATACAAACTAATAGATTTCCAAAATGCTAATAAATGATCCTATACAAATTATCAATCTATTATATGTTAAATTCAAGTGATTTTTCTCTAAAAGTTACAATTTAAAGTCTTTGATAACTTTCTCTAACTTCTTATGTCAAAAAGTGCAGTACCTGCAAAAAGACCAGAACATTAGAAGTACTTACATATATTAAAAAATAATGATTTTTTGTATGTACCTAGCTCTGGAAGTTAGCTTTCACCTCCAAGTGAAATCAAATGAATTGGATCTATGATCATGAATTTATGACCAAAACTCTCCAAATGTATACCTATGTACAGGATGTCCTGGGAGTGAGACATAGCTCCCAAGCTCCACTGAGTAGACCTATCAAATGAACTCCAAATTTGGTGAAATTTGGGTCATTGGAAAGCTTAGCTAAATATCTATCTATACATCAAGCTTCACTTGAATATCACTCTCCAACCGAGAGAAACAAGCAAAACGGTGTTTGCAACACCTGCACATTTTGCACTACTCAGAAATTAGACCAGAGAAAAGATTATAATCATAGACTCCCTAAATGAATCCCAAATGACTTCAAATTTGGTGAGCACTAAGGTAGCATAGCTGGCAAAATTGTTCAAAAGAGTTTACCCTAATTGGACATTCCGTGAAAGAGAAATGGCATAATCATCAGACCTCTGTGCGGTTCTCGGGCGAGTCCTCGCCTGAGGGACAGAGAGCTAAAATAGCCTTTACACTCTTCAAAACTTATCCAAATCATATGAAAATTATATACCTCTATTGGAACACCATGCTCCAGCACATACCCAAATTTCATATCATTTGGACAAGTGGTGTGAGAGAACCACCTAAGTTTCTGTACCCCTGCAACAAATTGCCAGAGAGAATTCCCTGCACAATGACCAGAGAGAATTTCATTTTCCTCTTAAGTCATAACTTCAAATGTAATGAAATTTGGAGGACAAAAACTGCAATAGGTAAGCTTTAAAATCCAATAAAAAGCTCTCCAAATGGATACTTCCACAAAGAGATATGACTCTGACAAGACACCCCTATCAACAATTCAGAGGGTGTTCCAAGAAACAACAGCTCTGAAGTATTGGAATCCTTTGACCTATTACAATAACTCCAAAAAACATAAAAAATTGATGAGTAGGTTAACAACTATATCAGGTACCACCATACAAATTTTCATGGCAATTGGAGCTTCCTACATGACTTTATGATTAACAAAACATGCAACAATACCATTTCAAGTTGCACAAACAACAAATTAAAGATACTTTTGATTAACAAAACATGCAACAATACCATTTCAAGTTGCACAAACAACAAATTAAAGATACTTTCATGCTTTTTGCTATGCATTTGAGCTAACTCACCTATACTAAAACCATATAATGAAGTGATATGCATAAATATGGTTTCATGAGTAATAAAAAGATTCATGTGCAACAAATCATTCATCATGAATTTATTTATTTACAAGCAAATTATGCATTGGTTCTAGTTCTAACAAAACACACATAGGAAATTCTAAATGCTTAAATCAATAGAACTATATGTGTGTATATATATATATATATATATATATATATATATATATATATATATATATATATATATATATATATATATATATATATATATATATATATATATTTATTAGGATAAATTATTTGGTTAGTGCATGCAAATTGATGTCCATAGATTACTAAAATCATATTTTCTTTTTTTTTCAATGCATACACACTCGTTCTCTTGTAAACAACTAGTTGTAATACTAATTGTATCTTCTAATTCATACAACTAAATTTTAATGAAAAGAATAATAATAAATGCATTAATAAACTTCCATGTACAATTGAGTATTCACTCTTTATTCAATCCATAAACTCATTCAACAAAAATCAATCAATGAAGAATTTCAACATCTAATGTATCCTAATAGAGTAGCTATGAACAACAATCTCTTCCTTTCTTCTACTTCATTTTCTATAAAAAATTTAAGATTTGACATGCTTTTTATGATCTTAAATGAAGATAAATATGAGAGAAATTATCTCCTATGAAAAGAAACCATGTCCAAAAACATCTAAGAAAGAAATAAGAATTCATTCATGCCTAAAGAGTCCCTCACGATACTATTCAGTTAACTTCCAAGCTCTGTACAAATGGTCATATCTACTCAAAATCTATCAAATAACCTACCAGTAAGCTCTTGAAGCAAGGAATCTATAGGATTTTGAATTTCTCAATTTGGACATTCTTAGACAAAGTTATGGTCAAATTAGTGAGCCTAGGTAGTGAAATTTATGGTCAAATCAGAGAAAAAAAATGACCTATCGACTTTTTTCTCTCTTTCTGAGCTTGTGCAGGCGGCGGGAGTGGGCACAGGTATATCAAGGATGTGGCGTAGTGAGTAAGGCACATGCCTTCTACTAAGAGGTTTGGGGTTCAATTCCTCCGAGCTTTACCCTTCATATCCTTGGATATAAGGAAGAAAAGAAGTATATACTTACCTCTTGCACATAACAGCCGACAGAGACAACTTCTTTTTGCCCAAACGCTAAGGTCTGTATGCGTCCCCAAGACAGCCACGCCCCCAATTGTTCCTCTAATTTCCCACGCGAAAAAGCTCCTTCGACTCCACGCCAGCTCCACGATTTCTCTTCCAAACTTGCTTGCCAAAAAACTCTCCAGAAGGTGATGAGATGGCTCTCTCTCAAGGACTTTCCTCCTCTCTCACTCTGGCTCTGGTACCAAATGAAAGATCCCCAAATAGCGACCTGCCACTCTACTCCCAACCTTAACCCTTGGCACCTCTAGAATCTTCTCTAAGGTCCAAACACTCCTCATATGGCCACTCTGAGGAGATGGAATAACCTCGAAGATCCGTGCTAGAGCCTTGGCTCCCCCGAGCTCTAGTCCTTGACTCGGCTAGGGTCCTCGACCAAATGCAGGTAGACCAATGGGAGACCATGGAGGTCTAAATAAATCTAACAACTAGAGTAAATCCATCCTTATCAATAACTCTTTCTTCTTTCCCTCTTCTCTGAAGAGCATCTTTGTTCGTACCCGCTCCCTCCCTCCTCTTATATAC
>CM035409.1:21049656-21067156 GCA_020310875.1 Ceratopteris richardii | reverse complement strand
CATTTTAGTGTACTTGTGAGACTTTGGTTAAACATCAACATTCAGAAGTCAGTAAAATGTAAGGAACAACTATGTGTATGGATAATGCAATTAATTGTGTGAGAGCAAGATTCTTGATTTGAGGAGCGATGGGCACACATTTTTTATTCTAGTTGCAGTTACCATTGCATTGATGTCCTCCTTGGGGATATTAGCGGACTTCTATGGGTGAATTCAATATTGGCTCAAGGTGTAAAAATTATCACTTTTGTTACCACGAAGCACACCATTCTTGTTGTATATGGAAAATTCAGAAACAAAGAGTTCTTTAGCCAGCCCAAACAAAGTTTGGTTTATATGTTTACATGCTCTCAAATTCGATTGATGAAAGGGTGTACAATGGATTGCGTGCCATGATTTTTCTATTGATTATACTATGAAAAGAGGGTCTAAAAGCAAAAAGGTAGAATGTATGTTTTCAATTATAGGAGCTCATTCTTTATATATACATACACACACATACACACACACACATACATACATACATACATACATACATACATACATACATACATACATACATACATACATACATACATACATACATACATACATACATACATACATACATACATACATACATACATGCACACATGCATAGATACATAGGTAGGTAGGTAGGTAGGTAAGTAGGTAGGTAGGTAGGTAGATAAGTAGGGTAGGTAGGTAGCCACCTACCTAGCTAGCTACCTGCTTAGCTAGCTACCTAGTTATAGGTAGGTAACGAAGATTTTTAACATCTATTAGAAGGCTGAACTCGACCTATGAGACATAATCAATGTACATAGGTTATGTCTTCAATCAATCGAAAAGACAGTGTGTTGGAAATAAAAAGTGATGCTAATACAAGGAAAATCTGAGTCTTCCGAATAGAGTGGGAGAGAGTGGGCAGCCTTGCTTAATACCAACTGTGGTAGTAAAGGCTTTTGATAATCCCCTGGGGCATGGAACCCTCCTAGTCACTTGCTCATAGAGTGTGTAGATGGCCCAAATCATCTCCGATGGTATCCCCAAGCTCTGAAGACGTCGAAAAAGCTTCTCTCGTGGCATTGTATCGAAGTTTTTGTAGAAATCCAGAAAGCAACAATATAACTTCTTCTTCCGCACCTTTGCCCCATCAATGAGGCAACACAGAATGAAGATGTGATCAATAATGGAGAAATCCCGTCGAAAACTTGCATGACCATGTGCTTGTAGCCCCTCCTCCTCTGCATATGAGCTTAGCTCTGCCTCAAGAACCGCCCCGTAAAGCTTGGCCATGGTGTGACCAATCATGATAGTCCTGTAGTTCCTTGGGTCTAGGGTGTCGCTAGATTTGTGGATGGGTATAAAGGTGGTTCTTTGTCCTCTCCTCTGGGAAGCCCCCCCCCTATAGCTTGGTTTAGAACATGCGCAATCAACAAAGCTATAGTGGAGGCAGTATATATGAGATGCTTACTCTGCAATCTAGCATGGTCAATCGAGTGCCCATGCTGTAGCCACGCAATGGCCCTCGGAATCATCTCTCCTATGAAGAAAGAAGAGCGGGGTAGGGCAAGGTCTAGGTGGGTGGGGGATGGGTGGTTGTCGAGGTACCTCATATAGTCTCCCCTACATTGGCAATCAACAAAGCTATAGTGGTGGCAGTATATATGAGATGCTCACTCAGCGATCTAGTGTGGTTAGTCGAGTGCCCATAATTGCCCTCTGAATCATCTCTCCTATGAAGAAAGAAGAGCGAGTAGGGCGGGGTCTAGGTGGCTGGGGGATGGGTGGTTGTCGAGGTACACCTCATATAGTCTCTCCGCATAGTCATGCGAATCTGTGAGTGTCCAATAGGTGTGGTCGATCCTGGCTCTCGCAAAGTGCACCATGCAACAGGGCAATCCCTACCCATGAGTAGGCGGTATAGCTCAAGCTCTTGTGCCTCCTCAAAGCCCGTCTCTTCCTGGATGTGAGCATCTTCATGTCTCCTAGCTTCCACCTCTGTGATCTCTCCCAGTGCTCTTTGAGCTCGTAGTCGACTATAAAGACTCTTGCACTCATCGTCATACCAGCGATTGTGTGGCATGGTTTCAGGTGTGTGATCAGAATGGGTGGTGTGTGGGAATGAACTGATGACATATGTTTGAAGGATGGATGCTATGCGTGAGGTGAGTATAGGTAATGTGGTGTCGGGATGAAGCGAAAGAAGATTTTCCTTAATCTAGGCAGAGTATATGTGAGCAAGCTCGTGTGCGAAGTGGATGGTGGTGTGTCGGGGGCATGTCACGGACGTGTGTGTGTGGGTGTCCTCTTTCAGGGATAGTGCAAGATGGCGTGATCTTCTCCAATGTGTATAGGAAGGAACCTGAGAAATGTGGGTGGCCTCCTTGGGTCCCATGGTATAATCTACGATACTCCCTCCTCAATCTGTTATTGAGTGTGGTATGCATGTCAATCCCTCTGACATAGGTCACTGACTCATCCCGTTATAAATAACGAGACGATGTGGGGATTTGTGTTTGAGTAGGTGATGGTGTTTGAGTAGGTGAGTACCATAGAGTGTTTGTAGAATTGGCCGAAACTTGTGCCATAGATCCCTCATGTATAGTGGGTGATATGAATGGATCTCTTGGGTCAAAAGCCTTGCACTGGTCGCTACCCGTCTTCGCATTGAAGTCTCCCATGAGGTAGACTTTCCCTAGTGTAGAGTACTCCACGATCTCCTTTGATAAGCAGGTATAAAGTGAGCCCTCCTCTTGATCAATGACGGCGAATCTTGAGCGAGAAGGAGCAAAATAGCATAGTGCAATGTGAATGGCCCTCTCTCGTGAGAGTTGTAATCGAATCCAAAGGTATCTGGCCTGTGAGTCACGTGCGACGATCTGTATCATGCTCTGAAGTCCATCTCAAAAGAGTATCGCTACTCCCCTTGATCCTTTCGTAGTGTGGTGGCATGTACAATCTCTGTGTGTAGACTCCTACTGGAAATTGTGCACCTGGGGTAGACTCCTATAGAGGCTCTCATGTGTCTCTTATAGTAGAATAATATCCCCATCTCTGCTTACCTCTTGAAGCCTTTGTGGATGGGTCCATAAATCACCATTGCAATTCCAAATTGCTAGATGTATCTCCTTGATTGTCTCACAGGCCGTGAATCTCTACAGGATGACGTTGCCATCAATGATGTCCCAATCGTCTCTATATGAAGCCTTCTTCCCTTCTTTACGAGCCTCGTGTACTCTTTGCATGCATGCACGGCGATGTGCTACTTGCATGGGTGTGAAAGTGTCATCTATGTAAATAGGGGGGACCTTCAAGCCCTCTCAAAATCACTCTCTTGCGAATGAAGGTGGTTCTTACCCCTTTGGAGGGGAAGTGTAAAATGAGAGCTCTCTTCTTCGAAAGAGCTCTCCCCGCTCCAGGATTTGATGAATGGGAGGGCCTCATCTTCCTTGTAACTGAGCTTTGTACATATTGTCTTCCCCATTCATCTCGGGGGAGAGAGAGAGAGAGAGGGAGGGGGGAGAGGGGGGGGAGAGAGAGAGAGAGAGAGAGAGAGAGAGAGAGAGAGAGAGAGAGAGAGAGAGAGAGAGAGAGAGAGAGAGAGAGAGAGAGAGAGAGAGAGAGAGAGAGAGAGAGGGAGGGAGGGAGGGAGGGAGGGAGGGAGGGCGGGCGGGCGGGCGGGCGGGCGGGCGGGAGGGCGGGAGGGAGGGAGGGAGGGGGAGAGGGGGAGGGGGAGAGAGAGAGAGAGAGAGAGAGAGAGAGAGAGAGAGAGAGAGAGAGAGAGAGAGAGAGAGAGAGAGAGAGAGAGAGAGAGAGAGAGAGAGAGAGAGAGAGAGAGAGAGAGAGAGAGAGAGAGAGAGAGAGAGAGAGAGAGAGAGAGAGAGAGAGAGAGAGAGAGAGAGAGAGAGAGAGAGAGAGAGAGAGAGAGAGAGAGAGAGAGAGAGAGAGAGATCTTTGTCGATCAGGATCGGATGATGGGAAAAGGCATGGTTTCAAAAGGGAGGCATCTGCAGAGAGAGATCTTTGTCAATCAGGATTGGAGGATGGGCATGACAAGGATTATGGGGTCAAGAAAAGGCATGGTTTAAAAAGGCAGGCATCTGCAGAGGATATCTGCATGGAGAGTAGCATTTGGAAAAGACTGAAGGAGATCAAAGTCTAGCAGGAGTTCATGAAGATCTATTGGAATGAATCCCCGACACTTCCAATCATCCTTCATATATTATGAGTAGGCCTTGGATTACGATAAAAATCCAACATCCATCTTCACACACATCCTCCCCTTTTCCCAAACAACCCCCAGCAACGGAAAAAGTAAGAAAAAATGGGGAAAAAAAGCCTCAAGCTTGTTGGAGAGCGTGCTGGTTTGTTTTCCCTGTTTTTTTTGAAGGGGGGACTGTATTATGAGAAAAACTTGTACTTTGGCGTAATGTTACCGTGATTTGGAAAACGTTTGATCTGCCATGGTTTCGTGTTGTTTTTTTTTTTAATGCATTGCTTAATAGCGGCTTGTAATTATATGAAATCAAGTCGTTCCTTTCCTATATCTTATTTGAAGTGTTATTTTCTTAAGTATCTTTCGTTGCATGGGTGAGTGCAAATTGTACTCTTTTGTCTGCTGGATAGACAGGAGTCTGCGGTTTGTTTCATTTGGGCAGTCGCCATAGGCATGAATTGGTGGCGTATCACAACGATAATGCAATGATGTTCTTTTTAAGATATATGGGTGCTCTCTGTAGATAGTCTATTTGTGAGGGCATGGAAAATCAGAATTCAGTGGCTGATGTGGGCTGCATTTGGCAAAGATTATCATCGAAGTTTGAAGCTTTCTCCAAAGAATCTTGGATAATATAGTTTTTACACCCCTAGAGTGTTTGTTAACGCTCAATTTTCTATGGGAATTTCTCTAATGGACTCGAGTAGCTCATTATTGATCTAAGTAGAACTCGATCCATTGGCTACAGTCATATGACTAAGTGAATCCGCTATTTAATTCTCTCAGCCACTATCTTTCCTTGCGTAGGCTACAGGTCTGTCTTATACACACAGGAAATTAGATTGTTTTATTGACTGCATTCGCGTTTTGATTTGAGTTATTTTATTTCATATCTTAAAACATATCAATAAGTATGTGCATTAAAACATATCAATAAGTATGTGCATTTTGATCCATTTGCATTTTCATTCGAGTTATTTTACATTTTTGCTGCGGGGCTCTCGTCGCAGCAGCCACATTTTTATTTTTCAAAATTGGACAGCAGCCATATGCAATTTCTGCAGTATCGGGCGTTTGTTTTCTATTGCACATTTGTAAGGCTTCCATGTGAGGAGAAGTCAACCATGAGTTATCCCATTAATAGAGACCCAATTCACATGCTGGATGGAGGTCATATTGGACAATTTATGACTAATACATGGTTTTGGATATACTGAGCTCATTGGGAGATGAGATTTTGGTTAGAGTGATTTATAGCACAAGTTAAAGTTAGTGGTATTTTAACTTGCAAGCTCCACTTTGAGGTTCATATGATTTCAAATTGTAAATTCGAGCTCAATTTTTTTCTCAAAGCTGTAAAGGGCTCATTTTGTACGATATTATTGATCATGAAGTTGTTTAATCTGTTTGATACATTACACATCGGTGGATCTTGTGTATTACCCAAGTCCAGGTGACAATGTACTATGCGAACAATGATTGTCCACATACAATTACTTGTCTAGATGACCAAGTAAGACCATACCTCTCCATTGACCCATTTATATATGATTTTTGCACCATTACAAATATAAAATTGAGCCAACATATCTCTACCTTTGGTAATCTCCTATTTACAGGTGTCTAGATCTCCATTTAAGATCTACCTTGAGAGTGCATACATGGAAAACATCATTTTCTTTTGTAGAAAGAAAATTTTTAATTTCTATTATCTTTGTTCGCTTTTCTTATGTTGCATCATCACTTTTGCATAATTGCTTTCTCAGAGGGTATAAGAGATTTGAGGTTCCTATAGTTGAAAATGGTGCTATTTTTATTGCACCACAATATCGACCACTTGGTTTCATTGAAGGGAAGCTTGATGAAACAAATTATATTCTATGGAAGTTAAAAATCTCATCCATTTCGGATATTATAATGGGGCCCAACAAGGTCAGATCTAGAGCCTCTTTTGATGGAAGATAAATCCACAAATAAGAATTCAATTGGATCCGAATCTTCGTGGATCTTGGAAGAGGTGGAGTGGAGGTGTTTTATGTGCAATTGTTATCCGTATAAATGGTTCAATAGTTTAGTACAACACATGACTAAAGTGGAGAATGCTTGGGACATATTGGTTTGCCAAATATGAGACCAATAATCACACTCTAATCCAAAAACTTGAGATCCAATTGACAAATGAGAAGTGTCTTGATTTAGAGAAGACCAGAGGCATCATCAAGTGAATCAAACATTTACAAGTTCAAGTAGTTAGTATTGGTGTTATAATTGAAGGATCGAAGGTGTATTGAAATTCTTTCTACAAAATATGATGGGCTAGTGATAGTTCTCAACACTCATGTTAGACCCCCTACCCTATCACTTTTGAAGAGTTTTTGTGCAATGTTGTTGGAAGCGGAAATGTATTTAAAGAATCATCAAGGTTCAAGTGACGTTGCATTTTGAGCTAATG
Source organism: Ceratopteris richardii (assembly GCA_020310875.1). NCBI lineage: Eukaryota > Viridiplantae > Streptophyta > Polypodiopsida > Polypodiales > Pteridaceae > Ceratopteris > Ceratopteris richardii. The sequence goes on along the minus strand of CM035409.1, from coordinate 21,060,482 downwards.
CAAAGGGAAAAGGCTCTTTTGGTAGCTCAAAGAGGAAGACAAAAAAGAAGAAGTTGAATATAAGTTATTGTTAATGCAAAAAGAAGGGTAATGCTATCAAATATTGTAAAAAGAAGCTAGCTAGTGAGCGGAAAGCTACTGCAAATCAGAAAATAATAGAGAGCTTGAATCCACTTAAAAGAAAAAAAATAAAAAAATAATAGAGAGCTCGAATTATGTTTTTTCATAGAGTAAGAATTCGTATAGTTCCTTGATCCATCTATAGAATACTGTCAATGTAGTGGTGCAAAACTAATCAAAATGTAGCTACCATTAGTATTGAAAAAAAACCTTTTGACGTTCTGTATGTGCTTACGTGAAGAAGAAATATGTTATTGGTTCTTATCATAATAGATCGTGGTCTTGAAGTATGTTTCAAGAAGCATGGTGCAAAAATTTTGGGCAAATGAATTAAAAAAGATGAACTCGTATGAATTGAATGCCCTCATTGCTATAAAAGACAAGATACCAACAAACTTTGACATCAATGTTTTGGGCATCATTGTACTCAAAGGTGTGCAAAGAAAAAGGGATGGTAGTATATTTTCCAACATTTTTTAGAGTCGCAAGGATTGTGTGAAGGTCGCATGATGTGCAAGCAAAAAAGAAAAGCATTTCCAACAAGAATAGTAATCGAGCTCAATCTCCTTGAGAGATTGTACATGTTGACCTTTGTGGTAAAATGTCTATGCTTACTTTTGGAGGATCTCTTGATTTTTTGCTATGCATCAACGATTAAGGTAGAGAAATGTGAGCATATTTAATTTGGGAGAAGGTTGATGCTTTTGAAAAATTTAAACTGTGGCATAATATTATTGAGAAATAAAGAGGTAGAATAGTGAATAAGTTTCACACTAATCAAGAGAATTCTTTTTATTAGAATTGTACAACTATTGCAACAAGCATGGAATCATAAGGAAACTCAATGACGCTCATACACATCAAGAAAATGGTGTTGTTCAGAGACATAATACAACATTGGTTGAAATGTAATATTGCATGCTAAAGGGTCAAGATACTCCTGCTTCATTTTGGGTGAAAGGTCAATATAACTATATACATTCTAAAAAATAACTTTACAAAAGCACTACAAGACATTAAAATTCAAGAAGTGTAATTGAGTTAAAATCCTTCACTTATACATTTGAAGTTTTTTGGATGTTTCTATTATGCATATGTATAGGATTCTACAAGAGGTATGTTAATTCAAAAAGAAAAAGTGTTTCTTCATAGGATATAGTGGAAGTTTAATGCATATAGACTTTGTGATCTAGAGGTAGACAAGAGTATTGCCACACATGATGTGGTATTTGATGAGCGACCACACCTATTGGAAAACAAAGGTCAATACACTATCTCATCAATTGAAGAAATAACTTAGCTTGTGCCATGTCATAGACAAGTAAAGCTCAAGGAAGAGGAGGATACATCAAATATTGAGGACAAAATCCAACTTGTTGTTGGTACACAATATAAGCCACTACCAAAGTAGGCACAATGATGATTGCAATCCCCAAGTAGATATTATGGAGTCATCTACAAATGGATTTCTTAAAAATAAAAAAAAATTGAGGAACAAGAAAGAGCCTCAAAAAGCACATTGTTAGTATAGATCTTATGATAAAAAATCACATGATTAGTATAAGAACCCATAAATGTCAACATTGTAAGCTTTGTATCACAACATACTAAAAAAAAACACCTAAGAGTGAGTTAATTTGTTGATAAAGAAATAGGTAATATGTCCCAAGTGGATTTAGAAAGAAAAATACAAAGGAGGTGGTACTTTAGGAGAATACAAATCTAGGCTTAATGCACAAGGATTCTCACTAGTGGAAGGATTTGATTTCCAAGGGACATTTTGACCAATAGATTTTATGTCTACCATTCACATGGTACTTGGAATTGCTTTACATTAAATATTAATTTTATTTTAGATGGATGTAAAATCAAGACATCTAGATGGATACCTAAACTAGGAGATCTAGTATATCTCAACCACCAAGATTTTAGATACCTGATAAAAAAAAGGGTTTATAGATTCAACGAGGTTTTGTATGGCTTTGAGCAAGCTCCAAAAGCTAGGTACTAATAGACTTAGGACTTTTCAAAAGAATATTCTTTCAAAGAATTACTTATGATGCGAGACTATATGTTATGAGACCATTAAAGGGGATCATGTAGATTTCATCAAATAACTTTGTGGTAGTGTAGAAATGAATTTGAGATGAAAGATCTTGGGCTACTCCATCATTTCCTTGGAAATGAAATATGGAAAAAAGGAGATGGAATTTTCATATCATAACACCATTGAAATCCATAAGGCTTTTGGGATGTTATATTGTGAAACCACTCGTACACCTATGGAAATAAACCTTAAACTTCCAGGGGATGATGATACACCCAATGTAGATGCCAAGAAGTTTTAAAAGTCTTTCCAAAGTAATATCTTTTTGCACAACACTAGATGTGATATTTATCATTTTCTTGGAGTGTTGGTAGGTTCTTGAACAAAACAAAAGAAAGACATTGGAATTCATACATGTAGATTTTAAGATCATCGCAAGATCATTAGATTTCGGTATTTTGTTGTATACTTCAAGTGATGCTCTTCAAGGGCATTGCGATCAAGATTGGAAGGACATTGTGGCTCTAGAAACTCATTTTCTTAATATTTTTCTCACTTGGTTAATTTATCTATAATAAAATCTTATTTAAACATTGTTCTCTTAAAGCAAAATGAAAAGTAGATTGAATAAAGATATCTCTTGATGATCTATTTTTTCATTATTGATGGAAATTATACTTAAATGTGATAATCAAATTTGTATGGCCATTTCAATGAATCTAGGATTTTATGATCCGACAAAAGACATAGTGATACATAGAGACATCAAACTATGAACATAGTGATACATAGAGACATGGAAAGATAGACTACTACATACATAATAGAGTCCATAGATAACAGTGGTCACTGTCATTTGTAAATGTTTCCAAAATTTTCACCCCTTTATATAGGTGTTATCTAAAATGTGTCTAATGCATAAATGATTATGATTAGATTTTTGAGATGTTGAAACTAGTGATCTATTGAATGCATTGACATGGTGGGTGCTCTGATGCACTGACAATGATGACACACTAAGTGTAGCGATGAACAACTCAGATGATAGAAAGCTCATCACTTATATCCATGGATATTAAGACTTGGACACATTATCATTAATGTGGTTGAAAATGTACATGCAGAGACAACAAGATTCAATCTTATGAGATTGAAGTGAAAGAGAGGTAGTTGTTGAATCACTTTAGTGAAGTCCCTCTCTCTAGTGCCCTAGAGATATCCCATAGGATTTCAAAACTTCATTTGAGCTTGCACCAAATTTCTCCTTAACTTCGATCTTAAAAGTATTCACTGTAATAATTTCTTTAGGTTCTGGTAATTACCTCTCGAAAATGCTTCACACTATACTTTGTGTTGTAATTTTTGATACTAGATATGGTAGACAAAATTTACCATATTTGATCGGCGTTTGACCTCATTTGATCATAATGTCCAGTGCACCACCATTTTTCAGTACTTGGAACCAACAAGGGTCATGCAAGGTCTTGTTGTTGGTGTTACTTGAAAAGGGTGTGGCATTGGTCCTATCTAATATCCCTTGTCAATGTTCACCTATAACTGAGCTACTCCCTTGACCCGACACAAGGGTGCTCCACATGAGATTGAAACTGGTCTCCAAGAAATGCCTTTGTGAAGATCTCATCCACATTTAGGCATGATAAATAATAAACTATATCCATCAATTCATCTTCCAAGGGTTCTTGCAGGGATTGAAAGTAGACCTCGATGTGTTCATGCATGCATGCATGCAACACTAAGTTCTTTGCTATCACCTTGCAACTTTGATTCTCACATCATAGCTTCGTTGACTCTTCATAGCACATACCCAAATGCTAAAGGATTCATTTTAATGAGCCAATCTCACATGCAACAAAACATGATGCCTTGTATTCATCTTTGGTGGAAGGTAAGGTCACCATAGGCAACTTCTTACTAATCTAAGAGAGGATTCTTTACCCAAGAGAGAAACAATATCCAAAAATTGATTTTTCAGAATCTACATCTTTCGCCCAATCCGAATCACAATATCAAGTGAAGTTGAGATCAAATGACCTGTAGGTAATACCACAATCTAATAAAATATAACTAACCACATGTATTCCAAATTTCTAAAGGTTTTCCAATGGAGATTTGAGAATCTACTAAGCACCCTAACCATCAAACTGATATCTAGTCTAGTATTGAACAAATATATTAAGATGCCGACCAACTTTCTCTAATCATTCACATCAACAAGAGGTGAAATGCCTTCCAGATATAACTTTGAATTGACCTTCATGGATGTAATTGCCAGTCTACACTCAGTCATCCCAAACGCCTTCAAAATTTCCCAAGCATACTTTCACAAAAAAATGAAAACATGTCCTAGCCTCTTCCAAACTTCAATCCCCAAATATTAGTGTGAGAGAACCAAGTGTGTCATTTCAAAATCTACATCTAAGGCACTTGGGGTATCCTAGATCACATCATGTAAGTTACATGTAAAGAGAAGTTCATCTACATATAGTGTGATGATTACACACTTAGCTTCATGCACATAAAAAATACACATCCCAAGGAATCCGCTTGAATTTTAGATTTTCAAAAAGTTTATCTACCAGTTACTACCATGCTCTAAGAGCTTGCTTGCTCCCATATAGAGCCTTCATCAATCAGCACACCTTGTTTTTTGAATATGGGGCCTCAAATCGGAATGACTAATCCACATATAGCCTTGCTTGAGTTCACTATTCAAAAAGCCAATTTCATGTCCTTTTGGTACACGGGCCACTTTTCTATGTAGCCACAAACAAAACCGTATGGGTAATGATCATCCTATACATTTATGCAAAATAATCCTAGAAATTGAGTCCTTCCATCTTCCGAAAACCTTGTGCAACAAGTGAAGCCTTGAACTTTTCAAGATTGTCTTCATAAATGTACATTTTCTAGATCAATGTAGTGCCTATAACTTTTTTCTTAGCTATTCAATCCACGACCTCCCAAGTACCATTTTGCATGATGCTTTGCTACTTAGCTTGCACCATTGCCTTCGAGCTTGGATTAACTAATGCTTCTACAAGCTTATCTAGTTCCTTGGCCTCCTCAATAATCTCTTCATCAATGCGATATCACTACGTCTAGAGAGCCTTTATGTTGATCCTCTATTAAGCTTGATTGCTTAGGTTCATTTGTATTATCTTTGGTTAGATTAACCTTAGGATTCTTATCATCATAGAACGATCTCTCCTATTGTGGGAATTGCTTCTTCGATGGAGTGACAACAAGTTGGCCTTTCAAGTCCCCATCTTCATTTGAAAATGGTTTTTCTTCAAGTAGAGGGACAATGGTTGGATGATGTTCCAAGTGGATTACCTACAAGGAAAATAATAGAGGTAGTTTATGGCTCTTAAAAGAAAATTTGCCCAATAAACTATAGAGTAGAAGCAAGAAAATTTGATAGGTTTGCGCCTCATATAAATTATGTGTGACTTCTATCGTAATGTTTTGCCAAGTTTTTGTAGAGTTCCATGTGAATGGATAATTCTAATGAATTTATAGGATCTTGAATTCGCCCAATAAACTCTAGAGTAAATGCAAGAAAATTTGATAGATTCTCCCCTTTCATATAAATTATATGTGACTTACTGTTTCATTAAGATTTTGTCAAGTTCCATGTATATTTGGGAGATGAGTCTTATCCTCTCTCCCTCTCACTAGTTCTCCTTCCTTGGAGCTCACGTGCAAACACGATTTGGTTGGGCATTTACCTCGTATATGCTTTAGTTTTGTGGTAACATACAAAAGGAGAACTCACCTGTCCATTTGCTCCAACAACCAAGGGAGCTCTTTCAAGGAAGACTTCCTCTCCCACTTGTGCTTAAGCATGGACAAGAGAAGATAAAAAAATGATCTATCTCTTTTCCTCTTGTTTAGTGAAAATTCATTCAGGGTTCTCTTATGCATTGCACAAGCAAGATTGTAGGGTGTCCATGATCAAGTTACCACCATGCATATGGGATTGAAGGGAATGCATGTTGCAATTTGTGAGAGATGAAGGTATGCTATCCATGAGCTTCTCAATCCCTTGCATATGGGATTGAATGGGACCATACATGCTTCCTCAATGTCTCATACATTTATGAGCTAGGATCCCCTTGATGGTGTCGAGACTGAAGATACCTAAGCTCCAAAGACCCTGAACTTCTATATTCCCAATGAAAGGTATCATAAATATTCCCGAAATACTTGATCCTTTCCATGAAATATGTCTTGGAGATTTTCCCATATTTATATACTTTTAAGTTAAGGAAGAGCTCTTATTTTTCTGCTTGATTACCTCTCTAATTGATGATATGATACATACCTTCTTACTGTCCTCTACTATATGTGATTGTTCTAGGAACATCACATCCTAGCTTCTGATTACTTCCCACATCTCTAGATCATACAAACTATATGCCTTCTACTCTTTATTGTCTCCAAGTAAAATACATCTTTAGCTTATGCATAACATTCACACCCAAACATCTTGAAAATGAGTTATCAAAGGATTTTTACTATATGATGTCTTACCTAGAAGTGCTTTCATGAAATTCTGATTGAGAATGGAGGCTTTCATTCATAGTCTCAACCCGAAATGTGTTTGGAAGATCTGTTCCTCTTACCATACAATGGGTCATCTCCACAATGATATGGTTCTGACATTCGACAACATTATTTTTTTTACAGAGTACGTAGTGTGGTGAGTTGTCCCCAAACACCCTTCTCTTTGCAAAAACCTTCAAAAACTTCCTCCATCTATTTGAAGCTTCTTCACCTTCATCCCCATTTCATCCTCAACATGGTATAACCACTCTTTAAATTTACCAAAATCTTGAGACTTATCACAAGCTATAACCACTCTTTGAATTTATCAAAATTTTGAGCCTTACCACAAAGGAAATATGCCCATCATTTTCTACAATTTAAGTTTTATAATTCATCTTTAAAGTATTGCTCAAAATAAATAAATTAGTAGTAAAAGTTTATACTTATTAGATTCTTATTCTATAGATAACCCTATAAATTGGGGTGAGAAGTTAGGCTTCTTCGATTTGCATATGATAACGTATCATATATTTTTATTATGCACGCACATTCACAAGTCTAATTTGGAAAAATCTCCTACTTCCAATGTATTAAACTCAAACAAGTTTTTCAATGATGATTTCTATAATTAAGGATCATATTAACTTTACTTCAAGAAGTTAAGGATATAATTAAATAGAGTCATAAAAGACACATATAAAATGATAATAAGAAATAAGTTTTAAAATAATTTAATGAAAATTATATGGTAAGGTTGTGCATTATACTAGGAAGGCTTGAAAATGTTAAACATAATCTTAAAGTAAAATTAGCACCATGATATTATGGCCCATTTAGGATCATAGAAAAAATTAACGAAAACTTTTAGATAGGAACTACCTGAGGCGAGAATATACACATATCTTTTCATATAAGTTTTCTAAAGAAATTTAAAGGAACTCCTCCCATTACTATTATTAATGAAAATCTAGCATGACTTGGAGAATATGCCTAAAATTTAATACATGAGAAAATATTTGATTATGATTCAACTACAACACACATTGGTCTTCAATATCCCAAATCTTTAATAAAATAAAAAAAATCACTATGTAGATAAATCACAATAGATTAAGAAAAACATCACTTATGTCACATTATTATCATTTGGTTGTTGCAGATCATTCATCAAAATTTTTTGGCAAAATACAATGTTCTAATTACACACATGTGTTTTATTTATTACATAAAGCATGCTTATCACTTTTCAATGATGTGACATGTGATTGGCCATGCTTTTTTGATTTATATTCTCAACGTAGGGCAATTTCTTTGCAATTAAAGGCTATAACATCCTTTATGAAAATAGTGGAATTTATTTATTCTATTTGATACATAATAATGAATTGTTCATGAGCAAACATATGACATTGAACAAATTATGCTTTGTTAATAGAGAAATTTAATGCGGCCTATTTTTTAATTAGAAATTCAAGGATCATGTGGTCATAGGCATAGTGACTAAAGGTTATATCTAGTTTGCAATTATACCAAAAATTTTTTATGTTTAATTGATTAATGTTTGTTCATGAATTTATGGATATTTATTTTTAAATAGAAGTGCAAGTTTGATTTTTGAGATTATGCCTAGTATTGTGTACTATATGATCTCTATTGCTGAGTTCTATTAATTTTTCCTATATATTCCTTGGTTGGTGTTTTTCAATGTCATCAACGTGACCACATTTGAGATTGCTTCCACACTATAGCTACACATCTGCATGTGAACACAACCATGCAATATTATTGATGCATTTATGTGTTAATTCATGGAAAATATTTATTTTCTTCAACACCCTTAAGACTAAACCCAGTAGTCTAAAATTGGGTACCATAAATTTTAATTATATATGAAACAAAATAAGTATTACCATATTGATAAAATTACGCAAATCAAATCCTTATTCTTTCAGCAAGTGCATGCCAATACGCAAAAGTTTATAGAAAAATAAAGTGTCTTTCTATGCATAGGAAGTTTGGATAGTAATCATGCGTTCAAGATTTGTGTCATATAAGTTTTTGTGTAGTACATGAAAAACATGTATGTTGAGATTTTATCATGCAACTATATTCCAAGTCATGATTATATTCACACACTCTCTACGATGTAAACATTTCAAATACTTCAAATTTCAGTTTTGTAGAAGGCAACATCTTAAAGTCATTTGAATGATCTCAATATATTAGTAAAATTTCCTAAGTTGAAAAGGAGAATAGGTCTATTTTCTTCATGTATGAAGAAACAATCATATGTAAAGAATTCATGTATGTGATCTATTTAATTGAAGTTAATATGAGTCAATTCTTATATATCCAAGAAGGACACACCTAAAAAGCCAACTTCCATATGCTCGTCTTCTATATTGAAGATATAATAAATTTTATAGCCTCTCTTTTCAAATACCCTAGTTAACTTTTCTTTCCAATTACAAAACAAGTCTTTCTTATAGAACTCATTGTATCTGGTTCCCTTCTACGAGAGAATTAGGTGACACCTATTATTTTCACACCTATAGTTTTAAACTATATATCAAGCTCAAAATTTTAAACGTAATTTAAGTAGGAGATATCTTCCAACACAATCAATGAACTCATGAAGCGGATAAAGGTCACTTAATTGTAAGTATTCCTTATCACTTTATGATCTACCTTATTAAGCTTCCTATACTTTCATTGAGTTACACATGAGTCAAAAGATATGAAGTACTGACTCTCCATCTTCATGTCACTTAAACTCTTCCCGCTACATTCATGCTTTATGAAATATCATAATGTACATGTAAAGGTATGTTTCATCTTGTTTCAAGGTAAAAGTACTTCCATCGATTTCTTCCATATGAAAAAATAATAGCTTTGGACTATAAGAAAGGAATTATGCAAGAATGATGACTATGGTAGAAGAGAAGAAAATAGATATAGAAAAAATTGGAAATTTTCTTACTAACAAAAAAATAGAAGAACGATTGCATTGTCCACCCTTGCACTCTTAAGGTAGAGACTAAGCAGTGATTTAGACAACTCTAGATGGGAGATTACAAGGTCCAAGTATGCTGACTCAACCCAATGTCTAGACTAGTGCATAATTCATCTATCAATATGCCAATGGGGAGGTGTGGTTTTCCTTGGTCGAACAAACATGGGTAGTTGTGTGTGGTAGTTCACTACCTGCATAGTGGACTCCCACCCATACACATGCAATTCATGGGGTTTAATGACATGTAATGTATCTAACCAACCAAATAACTTCATGATCAAGAATATCAAATAAAAGGAGACCTATCGAGCCTTGAGATCAAAACTGAGCTCAAATTTGTAATCTAGAATTATCTCAATCTCAAAATGGGACCCAAAAATTAAAGCACTGCCAAGATTAACTTGTGTTATATACCATCCCCACAAAAATCTGATTTTGTAATAAGCCAATTCTTCCTAAAAAATATAATAACAATAAATGGTCCAATACAACCTTCATCCGACATGTAAGATTGGATTCCTGCCAATGGGTTAATGTCAGATTGGCTTCTCATCATAGTAAGGGCCTAAAGAATGTGCAATACAACATAAACACATGAGGAGTAGACTGTTAGATAGGCTCAATGTCACACGCTTGTGAAGCAACACCAACAACAAGACCCTGTATGAATCCTATTTAATCCAAGACAATGGTGGTGTAATTGACATTATGATCATGCAAGGTTGCAAGATGAACAAATATGGTAAATGCTATGTATTTGATCAATTATTGTAATCTTTTGGAGTTGAAAAATAGTACATATTTGTGTATTATTTCCATGTGGTTTGTTCCTCTACTTAGTCCTATGTATTATAATAGTTGAGAATCTTTGTGCATCTTTTGTTGCATGACTATTTGTGCTTTCCTACAAGGTATTAAAGTGTTAGTAGTTTTGAGGTCTAGCATAATAGACTAGCATGAAGAAACTACAAACGTAACTTATCTTACTAGATTTAAATGGCTTCCTTGAACAATATAGCTTGGGCAACATTGGTGCTATTGTTGGATAAGGTGTCTCCTTAAATGTATCTAATTCTA
>CM035409.1:21029656-21034656 GCA_020310875.1 Ceratopteris richardii | reverse complement strand
GAGAACCAGCCCTTACAACAGAGAGCAAAATATTTCCAACAGAGCCTACACAAAGAGAGAGATATCAATCACACAACTTCACTAAAATGAATGTTGCTCCCAGCTTACTCAGAGAATGCTCCAGAGAATTGGTAAGCATAAAATAGACTCTTATAGCTATCCAATGAGACAAGAATTACATCAAATGGATACCATATGAGGGAGAACCAATGCTAACAACTCAGGGGTAGAGAGTTGCAACACTGCCTGCGCACACACATAGATATGCCTACTAAAAGAAAACAAACAAGCAAGCAAGGGGGTTGCTTAAGCAAGGGGCTTGCTTATCACAACTCCAGCACTTAGTGCTCACTTTACATGAGCTAAAACTCCAAGAAGATGGCCCAAAAGAAGTCGGGATACATGCTCCTTTTATAGTGAGAGGTGTGCCCCTAAAATCTAGGAACTACCTTTCCAAATCAGCCTCCTAACTTGGAGGAATTAGTTGAGATGACTTGGGGAGTGGTTGAGTGACTTTTCTTGATGGAATCTCGTAGCTTTTGGCTTCCTTTGATTGCTCCACATGTCCATAAAAGATTCCCCACGAATTTTTAGCTTGAAGCTTGACTTTTAACACTCCCCCTCAAGCTTCAATTCTTCATCCTCATCCAAGCTCCTTCATGTTGATGCATTGCTTGAATTTTGAAATCTTCATCCCATCCAAAGCCTTTGTAAACATGTCCGCAACTTGGTCCTTAGTACCAATATGATGTACTGAAACTTCCTTGGATATCACCTTTTCCCTTATGAAGTGATAGTGCACTTCAATATGCTTGGTTCTAGCATGATAGACAGGGTTCGATGCTAGATGAATGCTACTCATGTTGTCACAAAAAATTGGATATGTATCAACCTGCAAATTAAGCTCCATAAATAACTTCTTAATCCACATTAGCTCACATGTGACTTGAGCCAAAGCTCTATACTCAGCCTCGGTGGAAGATAATGCCACCGTGGGTTGCTTCTTTGAAATCCATGAGATGATCTTGCTACCTAGCATGACTAGGTAACCACTTGTACTCCTTCTATCTTCCTTCGAACCGGCCCAATCGGCATCGGAATAAGCTTTGACCTGCATATCATCATCAAATGAGTAGAACAATCCTTCATTTATAGTGGCTTTGAGATATCGCAACATTCTTCTTGCAGCTTGCAAGTGTGTAGTCCTTGGACTATGCATAAATTGTGATAACACTCCAACTCCATATGCTATGTCAGGCCTGGTTATTGTGGCATAATTGAAAGAGCCTACAATAGATCGATACAAAGTTACATCCTCTAATGGCTCTCCATCAATGGAGCTTAGCTTTACATTAACTTCCATGGGATTTGAAATAGGCTTGCAATGTAGCATCCCAAACCTCTCAAGTAGGTCTAGAATATACTTCCTTTGTATGAGCATAATACCTTCTTCTTTGTATACAACTTCAATGCCAAGAAAATACCTAAGATCTCCAAGATCAGAGATCCTAAACTCCTTTCCAAGCTTTGCCTTGATCTCCTCAATGCCCTTTGTATCATTACCTGTAATGATAAGATCATCTACATACACACACATGTAGACCACAAGTTCTCCTCTTTGTTTGATGAAGAGAGATGGATCCGCCTTGCATTGATTGTAACCACATTTGATCAAATAGTCCACCAATCTTTGGTTCCAAGCCCTTGGAGCTTGCTTTAGGCCATAAAGTGCCTTCTTCAACCTACAAACATGATGTGGAAACTCTTTATGAACAAAACCTAGTGGTTGCTCCATGTATACCTCTTCTTCCAAGTCTCCATTGAGAAAGGCATTCTTGATATCCAATTGGAAGAGCTTCCATCCTTTGCTAGCAGCCATTGCAATGAGTGTCCTAATGGTGCTCATCTTTGCCACGGGGCTGAATGTCTCTTCAAAGTCCACTCCATAGGTTTGTGCAAAACCCTTAGCCACCAATCTTGCTTTGAACCTAGAAATAGATCCATCTGAATTCCTCTTTACTTTATACACCCACTTATTACCTATTACCTTCATGTTCTCCTTCTTGGGCACTAGAGTCCATGTTTGATTTTCCTCAAGTGCGTCGATCTCTTCTTGCATTGCCTCTTTCCATTCGGTGTACCTGCTTGCATCTTCATAGCAATCGGGCTCATGATCTTCTACTACTTTGTTCATATATGCATAATGTGTTGCCATGTATGAATCATAAGTAAACCTTTGAGTTGGATACTTAACTCTAGAAGACTTCCTTTCTTCACCTTTTGGAGGAATAAACCTCCTTTGCCTTGGGAACTTGATCTCTTTCTTTGACGTGGCTTCTTTCTCCATCATGTGTCCTTCATCATCTTCAACTTCATTACCTTCTTCATCCAACTCCACCAATGTTGCTTTGCCTTTGTTGATTGATTGTGCTTCATAGCTTGATGAAGCTCTCCCCCTCCATGGTGAGTTCATGCTTGAACTATCTTCATTGATGGAACACCTTGGGCCGCTTAGCTCTAGGTCGATTTGTTCTTCATCATGTCCATGCTTTTCTTCTTCATAGTCCTGCATACAATCATACTTCTTATACCAAGGGAGTAGCTCATCAAATGCTACATCCCTTGATATCCTCATGTCCTTTGTATTTGGGTTGAAGCACCTGTAACCTTTATGATCATTTGAATATCCTAGAAACACACACTTTTCTGCCTTTGGTTGTAGCTTGTGCCTCAATTCACTTGGCACATGTACATAACAAGTACATCCAAATATCTTCAAGTGGGAAAGATCAGGTTTCTTACCATAATAGGCTTGATATGGTGTCAAGCCATGGATCCCTGAGGTAGGAGCCCTATTCATTAGATACACGGCGGTATTTGCTGCATCACTCCAAAACATGTTAGGTACATTCATCTCATTAAGCATTGCTCTAGCGATCTCGGCAATGTATCTATTCTTTCTCTCTGCTACTCCATTTTGTTGGGGTGTGTACCTGCATGTTACTTGCCTCTTGATGCCTTGATCCATTAAAAAATCAGAAAACTCATTTGAGAAATATTCTCCCCCTCCATCGGACCTTAGCTTCTTGATATATGTACCTGTTTCCTTCTCTACCATTGCCTTGAATGCTTTGAAACATGTAAACACATCTGATTTGTTTTTGATGAAATAAACCCAAACCATCCTTGTGCAATCATCTATAAAAGTGACAAAGTACTTGTTACCTCCAATGGATTGCTCTTTCGTTGGCCCCCACACATCTGTATGTATCAACTCCAATGGATGTTGGCTTATGTAGCCACTCTTCTTGAATGGAAGTCTCGCTTGCTTCCCTAGTTGACAAGATTCACATAAATGCTTCATACCTTGTCCTTGGAAGTTGGGAAGACCTTCAACCAGCCTCTTGAATTGCATTTCCTTCATTCTTTGTATGTTGATGTGACCTATCCTCTTGTGCCACAAGTCCAACTCCGAAATCCTCTTGTTTCCATATGTGAAGTAGACATGTTGAGTAGAATGAGAATTTACCTCCAAAGTGAAGAGTCTCCCTTGCTTCTTTCCTCTTGCTATGACCTTGTAACCTTGCTTAGGGTTCTCCACAAAGCATCCACCTTTGTTGAACCTTACTTGATAGCCTCTTTCAACCATTTGCCCAACGGACACCAAGTTCTTTGTGATGGTAGGTACATGCAAGACATCCTTGAGACATCTTCCTTCCTCCTTGTCATCCAAAGCTACATCTCCAACATGGGAGATCTCATGGGCTGTATCATCACCTGTTTCTACATGTCCTTTACCTTTGGGAACATGTAGATTAGTAAACCAAGAAGCATTGCAACTCATATGGTTGCTACATCCACTATCAATATACCAAGTGTTATCTACTTTGCTTGAATTCCCATTCATGTGCATCATCAAGAGATTGTCATTTTCTGAACTTGTAGAAGCATAATTACCTTGGCCTTTGTATGAAGAACCTTGATTATAGTTCCTTTGGTTTCCTCCTTGGTAGCAATCTCTAGCATAGTGGCCAAACTTGCCACATATGTAACATCCTTCGCCATCTTGATTCCTGTTTTGTTGATGTCGTCCTCCTCTTCCTCTTGATCTTCCTCTCCCTCTTTGTGATGAGGTGCCTTGGTCATGTCCTTGATTTCTTGAGTGGCCTTGCCTTCCTCCAAACCTTCCTTTGCCCCTTCCTTGTCCTTGTCTTCCTTTGCCCCTTTGATTACCTGCATAGAAAACTTGTGCATCTTTGCTTTTAGTTGAACTTCCACCTATGTTCATTTCTTCGGTGACCATGAGAGCAACCAATTGCTCAAAATCGGGAAGATTATCCCTTACATAAACTGAAGTGGTAAAGGGTTTCCACTTCTCATCATCTCTCAAACCATTGAGAGTATAAGCCACAAGATCGTCATCGTCTACGTGGCTTCCAATGGATCCCAATGCATCTGATAACTCCTTGACCTTAAGTATGTAGTCATTTATGCTACTCCCTGAGCTCTTCCTAAGGTTGTTGAGCTCATTCTTGAGTTGGATCTTCCTTGCTTTGGTGCTTGTTGAATAAAGCCTTTCAAGTGTCTCCCATACCTTCATGCTTGAATCCAGGTCTTGGATATGGCCGATCATGCTATTGCTAATGTGTTGGGAAAGAATAAAGATAACCCTCTTGTCTCTTTCATTCCATTCCCTAAAGGCCCTTCTCTGGTCATTGGTTGGATTCTCATCCAACCTAGGTCTTGGTTCACTTCCACTAATCAACCCCCAAAGGCCCTTGCCCATAAGATAGTTGGAGACCCTAAATCTCCATGGTTGATAGTTACCTTTGTCTAGCTTTTCAATTTGAGTGTTGAAGTCTCCCATATCTAGTCTTTGATACTTGACCTAGCCCTTGGCTAATGCTCCAATGTGTGTAAAATGAAAATGAGGCTCTGAGGTTACCTCAATCCAAAGCTTTCCTTAGATGGACACCTTGTGCTCTTGCAAATTTGAGTAG
>CM035409.1:20754656-21022156 GCA_020310875.1 Ceratopteris richardii | reverse complement strand
CATTGGACTAGAACATCCAACAGTCAAGTTTGAAAATGGAGCATACCTGGACAAAGAAGAAGCCATATACGTAGTCACCAGCCACCCAGATAGGACAGACGAGTTTGGTAATGTGATTCTAGAAACGGACATAGGTGACCTAGAGCAAGGGAACATAGGTGGAGAGCCTAAAACCCCTCGAGGCAAATCAATACTTACTAGAATTATCACTCCAGAGTGGATTCCCCAAGACAATAAGAGCATAGATTTGCTCTTGAATAGAGAGACTGATGAAGCTTTTTGGAGGTATAAGCCTGACCAGAAGAATGAGATAGGAAAGATCACGATCTATGAGTTCAAAGACCCCGATAGCCCAGGCAAAGTGACCTATCTAGACAACACTTCAAAGAGGATCTTTGTGGTTACAGAGCATGGTAGGCATGCTTACACTTGGAAGGGAGAATTTATTTTTCCCAAACCAAGATCTAATGTCTCATTTGGCCACCAAGGAGCTGGAACATCCCAAGCTCATGGAGCTCAAAGGGACAGAAGTAGAGACAGACCAGAGGTAAGTTTTGCCAATCCCCTGGGAAGAGAAAGGATGAGAACGGAAACAGATAGAGTGGAACCTGAGAGACTTAGAACTCCAAGAAATCCAAGAAATGTAGATGAATTCCCTCTACCAAGACCTAGAGAGCACACAAGGACTTTGAGACCTACACAGCTAGTTAAGTCCATGAAGAATTACTTCGATGGCACTGGAGATCCATACGATCATGTGGCCAAATTTAGGCAAGTCTTGAGAGCTGAAAAAGTTGAGGACCTATTCATGCAGTACAATGCTTTCGGCCTCACCCTTAGGAACACAACCCTCACATGGTTTCAACCTCTAAATGAGAGAGAGTTCAGAAGCATAGACCATTCATTACTGAATTCTCTAAGAGTGGCATAAGGCATAATACTTCTTCACTGATTCATAGCTTCAAGCAGACCCCCAAGAGACGGTGAGACTTGCAGGAAGAAGATTTAGGCAATATCTAGAGAGATGTCCTGTTCTTGAGTTACCCACACTAGCCAAACAAGTGGCTTTATTCCTAGATGGACTGGTGAGTACAAAGTTGAGATCATATGTGTACTTGAAAGATCCTAGGACCATAGAAGAGTGTGTATGCATGTGCATCAACATCGAGGATAACCTAGGGGAGGAATTAGAACTTTCAAAAATCTACAAAGATTCAGATAGTTAAACTAGCCTCTCTTCCTCACGATCCACATCTATTGAGGAAATCGCGGAGAAAGTAGCTAAAAAACTAGGTGTCTCTAGCAAAAAAATCCCAAGATTTGCCCTAGTTAAGCGGTTCTATACTTGTGGTGGTGACCATATGGCGAATGTCTGTCCCATTATGGCTCAACCCCAGGTGAATCCTAGTAGCCAGTACTGCACCATCGAATGGAGATACATGAATCACACCGCTCAAGATTGCCCATACAATAAGCAAGCTGTTAGGCAACCTTATCCACAGCCATATTCCCAGCAGGGAAGATACCAGAGCCAGTACCCACCACAACAATATGGCAGGCCACAGCAACCTTATCAGTAGCCCTACCAAAACCAGCAAAGGCCTCAGCCTGTGTTAGCTCAACAACCTCCTCCTCCAGCCAATGTGATTCCCATAAAGTATGCAGGTACAGAAGAAAATTTGAATAGAGCTATAGTCCCAGTGACTCCATTACTCTCGGAAAGTGATCCCAGTGACCATAGCTTTGATTCTACACATATTGATAGCCCCCAGACTTACTACATGCAGTCTCCTCAACATGGTGAATCCTACTATAGTGAAGAACCGAGTGAACCTAGTTGGGATCCAGAGTATGCAAATATCATGTACACAAATCCCAACCCTAGACCTCAATCTAGGCAAATAAGACCCCCATTCCCTAGAGGGCCATGCTACAGATGTCAGGGAGATCACCTTATTCGTGATTGCCCTATGACTGCACCTACGTAGCCCCAATCGGTAACCATTCAAGGCTTTTGTTCGGATTGTGGGAAGGAGCATCTCTTATGAGATTGCCCAAAGAACCCCAATAACATGCCAAAAATCACTCCCATCAATGTTTCTGGGTTAGTAGTAGACTCTATAGGAAGTGTCACTTCCACTGCATCGGTACAAGTGGTCACTAGAGCCCAAGCTTTGCAGCAAAACCAGGGCTTCGACCAAGAAAAGAATTCTGAGATTAGTGAGACTGAGAGCACAAGTAAGAAAAGGCCTAGAGCTTGGAGAGATAGCCACGCCACGAGAGAATGAAAAGACAATGGGCAAAGAAGATGAGTGAACTCGAGGAAAGACTAAGAGAAACAAAAGCCAAGATAATTGAACTTACATCTCAAACTCCCTCTCACATTAATCCACCACCACCATTCCCATCTCCATCCAAACCAACACCTTTCAACCCACCTCACACAATTCCACCACCCCCTAGAGTAGGATCAGTCCTAGCAGATCCCACTCCTGAGGACCTTAACATGATGCTTAAGTCATATCAGGCCAGAATCCAAGAAGGGCCAAACGTAACCGATCATGAAAAGTGTTACCCTAGAGCGGAACTAGAGCTTGAACGAACCAAAATTTGTGCTAAGATGGTGGAATTCTCTTAAACCATGTTTGACGCCAGTCACCTCTAACATCTCTAGTTTAGCTAAGATGCAGTTGCACTTTGATGGACTGCTAGAAAGATTGGAGAGGCTAATTGCACAATCAGAAAAGGAACCCGCCTCTCAAAATAAGGACAAGCAAAGTGAAAGGCTAAGCCTTCCTGCCGAGGAAGCCTATGTGCCCAACTCCACAGAGCCAGACACATCTTCTTCTATAAATCGGTACTCACCCGAATTCCTATGAGAGATTCAAGAAGAGAAATGGGCAAAAGAGAGTGAAGTCCCTCCTCCCATTGAACTTGTGGATGACACACATGATCAATTCCCACAAGATATTCCTTCCATTTATGAGGAGCAAGAGAGTACCCAGTCTCAGGAGAGATTAGACTTCGAGTCTAATTCCTTGCAAGAGCTACCCCATTTCTCAGGCCCATGGGAAGCTAAGTCTACTTGTATGAGAGCACCCACGGTTATGGTACGAAATGAAGACTCAGTCATACCTAGGAATACGGAGGTAGTAAAGAACACTAAGGTGCAGTGCAACCTCACTTTAGAAGAGTTGCTCAAGGTTAGGCCGGAACTGTGGAAACATGTAGCCAAACAAGTACCAGAGGTAGCTAAACTGCGTTCCCAGGTAGGTTCTCATAACAGTGCCATAGATACCTTTGGACAAGATAGGAGACATGAGCAAAGGAGAAGAAGGAAACACCTATCTTCCCATCACACATCAAGGATACACAACCAAGGCAATTTTGGACTCAGGCGCAGGAGTGGCCATTGCTACCACTTCCCTATGGAAGCGTTGGGGCAAGCCAGCACTCAGGCCCATGAGGATGAAATTGCAGATGGCTGACGGTCATATAGAGAGACCCTTAGGGCTGCTAGAAGGAATAACTCTCACTACATGCGGTGTTGAGTTTGAACATACGTTCGCCATATGTGATTTTAGCAAGAACCACGCCTATGAGATGATTTTGGGAAGACCATTTATGCGACAATTACGGGTGGTACAGGATTGGGGAACCAATTCTGTGTATTTGCAACACTTAGGTGTTATGACCAAAGTGAATCTCAAAGATTACTCTCATAGAGATGTCCCTCCTATCCAATGGAATCCCATCCATAGAGCCAAAGATGATAAAGAGTCAGTGTGCTCCATAGGATCAGGATCCTCATGGATGCATGAAGACACCCACTTATGGATGTGCAAAGTGGCAATAGAAGAGGAGAAGAGAGAAAAAGCCAGAGAGGTAGGTGCGAAAGAGACACATAGATCAATCCAAGACCCAGCCTATGCACCTGTAGTATTCCGTGATGAAGAATTTGAACCTCACGGTTGGGCATAAATTTTAGCAACAATGGATGTAGCCATCAATGAAGAACAATGGACACCCCATTGTGACGAGGATGGCTATGACATTTCAATCTTCTCCATAGAGTCAATCCTGGGTGATTCGGTTCTTGAAGAATGTGAGCCTAGCACTGATGCATTTGAGGATGCAAGTGACTCCGATCTAGAGTCAATCATTATGGACCCACCATTTGCATCAAGTGAAGAATACTTCTATGAAGTTGAAGCTCACCCTCATAGACATGGAGAGCTCACAAATGACATAAGGTTAACCACACAAGTGACCCCTAAGGATGAAGGAAAGAAAAGAAAGAAGAGAGAAGTCACACCTGAGGAGGAAGAATCTTTGTTTGAGGTCCCTGAAAACTTTAAGAAATATGAAATAGACGATAGGAGAGTCATGATAAGAATGCCAAAATGTGAGGCGCAATCAGGGGAGGCCTATGATAACAAAGAAACCACCAAGAAAATAGTTGTAGCCATAGAGGAAGGAGAAGACAGGTGCACCTACATAGGACATGACCTGACGGAAGAAGAAGAGCAAGAGTTGATAGCCTTGCTAAGGGAGTACAGAGATGTATTCGCTTGGGGCTACAAGGACTTAAAAGGTATAGACCCTGACATATGCTCACACACAATTCCCATGACCTCAGATGCCAAACCGTCCAAGCAGAAGCCATACACCTATGACGATAATTATGCTGCTAAGATCAAGGAGGAGATAGATAGACTGGTAGAAGCTGGATTCATCTATGAGATTTCACACACGAACACATATTCACCCATGAGCACTAGTAGAATCACTTGTAGATGGGTCCTTAAAAAGCCTCATTTCCAAGCAGATACTCTCACAAAGCCCTCGAGAGTCTCCACAGAACCAAAACCGAAAGCCATCCACAGTATTTGGCTGCCCAAAGCTTGTAATAAACCCCCCGACCCCTAGTTGTAAATACACCCCCACCTACTAACTGCATCATTCTCACACTGCATCTTTCCATTTAGCTCTTAGGACGACAATTCATCCACTAACTACACCCACTATCACCAAGCACTCATTGACTAACTAACTTATCACTAAAAACTCATGTTAATGTTGTAACGGGGACACATGACCACTTTGTGTCCATTCGCAATGTTAACCTTCATTTGTATATTCTCACAGAATTGGTGACCAGTCCCTTCAATATGGCCGAGGCTGCAGGAACTAGCTCCCAGGCAGGCACCAGCCCTCAGATTGTGGACATTCAAAGTCTCCCCATTGAGGAGGAGTTGAAGGAAAGACCACTGGCATTGAGAGCATTACATGCCATAACCGTTCAAAATCCTCCCCAGGGGCACACATCACCAGTAAGCAAAAACTCGCATTGGTTCAGTGATGTGGCAAGACCTCTTGGAGAAGGCACTTATTTGTGGGAGGCAGAAATAGAGTTCAACGGACGCTGGGGTCGGTATCATTTCTTTACCAGAGAGTTTCAGAGGCTTCAAAATAATGAAGGGTTGAAACCGATATGGAAGGAGGCGGGACTATATGATTACTTCAAAGCCCACTTACCGAAGCCGGACTTTCTAAGGTGTTCATACTTGATTAGCACCCTCACTCCCAGTAAAGAGAAAAAGGGGTATAGCACCTTTGTCCTACCATCTCTTACAAGAGGTAATGAACTCAAGCGCTTCAAATTGACTAACAATTTGGTAAGGGAAGCTCTCGATATGAGAGGCATGCATATCCCCACAGAGAAGGAGACAATGGTCCCAGACAACATGAAGAACAGGAACCTGACTAAACTGAAGGACATGGTGGCAATGACACCAACTATTGCCATTCACCTCCAAATGTGCATGCAACATTTCGTGTTCCCTGCTCAAGAGAGATTCACGATGCCACCCAAGAAGATCTGGTTCAGTCTATATTTAGCAGATGCCTTCAATTTGACAATCAACATGCCTCATTGGATTATTGACCAAATACACTTGGCACATCAACGGTGGTATAAGAAGCAAAAGTCAGTACTTTATGGATGCTGTGCTCTCACAAGGATTGTTTATCGATGCTTGGCATATGATGTGCCAATTCAAAGGGCACTTGTTTGGACCAGGGTGCAAGAATTTCAACGAAGACTATCAGCCGTAGGGCCTCCATCCAAGAAAATGAGGGGAGCAGTTCAAATGCCTTGTGCACAGGCTCGAGGCGCTACACTGACACCGGACACAACTCCACGACTTCCAAGGCGCGTGCAACCCTTTACCATCAGACTACCAAGGAACAGTGCAGAAGGGCCAAATCTAGTATTTCCACCTATACCCACCGACTTAGAGTTCCCTCATGGATTTACACTGGAAGATCTAACTGATGAGGAGGTAGCCAGAATAATTAATGCTACTAATTTGGAGGTTGAGGCAGAGCAAGCAAGCAGGAGACAAGCCGTCACGGACCAACCCCATCCAATCCAACCAGAAGTCGTCGAAGTAGATGAAGATGAAGAAGAGACTGTAGAAGAGGAGCAATAGGATGAACAAGAAGGACTATCCGACAAAGAAGAGCATGAATATGAGCAAGAAGTTGTACCGGAACTTGAAGGTGCCCCTGCTTATACGAAGCAATTGAAAAGACTGTATGATACCATCAACCGAGTTCAAGAACAACACAAACTATCCCTGGCAGCAAGAAATGCCCTAATGAACCAAATCTTGGAAGATGAAGGTGTGGACGAGCAATACAGGGCAACCCTTGACATGATTGCTGATGCATTGGGGGTACCTGAGATAGTGCATACCGCTCTCGCACACTCGTGAAGATCGGAGCGAAGATACGGCAGACGTCCCCCTAGACCAGGGAAACAAATGAATGTTTTGGTATCAGAACCATAGGGCACTACATCCACCACCACGGGCACAACCCATACCATTCACCACACTGATGAAGCCCATACCTCAAGTGCACCCCCGTCACCCCCTTTAACACCCTCCCCTCCAACTCCACCACCTTCACCTCCTACCACCACTACCACCACCACCGTCACCACCACAGATTCCACTTCCCAAAACGAAGCACAGACTGTGAGTCAACCCTCACAATCCGCACAACCTATCACCACCCCTATTGTAAATGCCACCACTGACATTGTAATTCTAACTGTCGCCACTGGAAACCCCATTCCCCCTATCACACTTCTTGGTGGTTCATATTCACAACTAAACACACCACTTTACATCTTCACGACCATCACCACACCAACAATTCCCATGTACACAATCACTCCCACGACCGCATCCACATATGACTTCATGGACATATCACCCACTTCTGCACCTCTCCCTCCCCCCATATTCCCACAATCTCCCATTCCCCCACCACCCACTTCACCCTTCTCAAGCACAACATCCACACTCCCTTTCCCTTTCCCCTACCCTCCTGCATTCAACACCTTCCCAACATCCACTCCTGTTAATAATGTATTTAATACTTTGTACCAGTGTATGTCTTAATTACAACAACATTACCAACACCTAGATGCTCAACATATGAGCCTGTTCAGAAACCATGAAACACTACAAGAAAGATTCATTAATTTAGAGAAGGAAAAGAGGCTTTTACAACAGCAGTTTAATACCTTGCAGGCACAACATAATCAGTTAGTAGCCAATCCACCCCAGCCAGATACCGAAGAAAAGCAACAACTCGATGATATGTTACACACCCAGATAACGGATAATCTCAAGCTTTGACATAACCTTGCCTTACTACGAAAGCACATGTCCACAACACTTGAAGAAAATAAACGACTACAGAAACAGAACGAAGAAAACCTGGAAGCAACAATGGAGGGTTCACCGTAGGAAATCAACCCAGAGAATTTCAAGGCCATCCCATCTGAAAATATGCAAATCGTATTGGAAACACACGCCGATCTCTTAGAAGCCCACACAGCCTTAGAAAAAGAGAGGGATGACCTACTAAAGCAACTGGCAGCTCAGCAAGAGTCACCAAAAGAAGTCACAGCCGCAGCAGACACATCTGAAGAAGTCGCAAAACTCAGAGCATAACTGGAAGAACTACAAAATAAATTTCTTCAATACGAGCGTCAACCCTCTCCCCTCGTGGAGCCCGAACCTGAGGACTTAGTTCCAATTGAAGTTGAGGAGACTTTTGAAGACCCATACGTACCCATGCCTGCACCAAGGGGTAAGCAAACAGAGGAAGGAATGCACACAATTGAGATCGAAGCTCCTGAATGGATGCAAAAGCTAGAGAAGGTTGGTGCAACCCATGATGAGAGAGTTGTAGTACAGATACAATCTATGTCCCGATTGGAAGAAGTCGTCATGAAATTGGATTACTTCAAAAACCTCTCCCATCATCGATGGATTGGCACGTCGGATGATTTGTATGTCCCATTCTGTGTATTAATGGGATCAAGCAGCGAACGATAAAACAACCAACCTCGGCCACACAATTTGCACCCGACGACATCCCTGCAAGTGCCACGCATGGGAATATATTTCAACCTACTTGGAGAATACGCCTACTTGAAACATATCCCGAGATGGTACGCACTTGGAATAACATGCCATTATACATCAAGTATAACCCATGCTACTGCCCTGCCTTTCGACGAAGATCATGGCCCGACTACACCAAAACAGTTTTGACAGTTAAAGGGTGTGAAAAGTGGCTAAACTATGTGTATTTAGCACCCCCTCGTGGCCAACCCACGGTCGGCTACATGATTTCAACCATCCGAAACTGGGCAGTCAGATTCAAAAATGTACCAGATATCATGGCACATATGTGCCTCAAAAGATTTGAGCTAATGTTGATCACATTCAGAAACCTTTCGAAATGTCAAAGAACCTCACCTCTCGGCTCTCGGATTCAATGAAGGCAACCAGGATCTCGCCTACGATATGAGCACAACACTACCCATCAACGTTGTCTATGCAAGGCATGCTCGTATCAAGTATCTACCAACCTGCTTCAAGCAAACATTTGAGGAAATGTTTATCACAGGGTTCAGGGAATATCATTCCGAGATATTCATACCCAGACCATCTCATCTATTACAGTTATTTGTGGTAGAATAGACACTCCACTCAAAAAAGCTACGCATACCACATCCGGAGGTACCGGGACCAGTTGACTGGGATGCCCTACTTACTGATTTGGCCAAAGGGTTGAGAATAGCAGAACATCATTTAGCCACAGATGTTGTGGAGTACTACATCCAACGGTCCACTCAACAAGGGTCTGTTAGAGACGACAGACGCGAGAGAGGGGGGAGTGTTGGCAGTGGTTAGGGCAGTCAAGGACTTACAAGACAAGGGAGCCAACATGAAGGGCCAAGCAGGCAAAGCAGTCAAAGAAGATCTAGCAAGTAGGCCATCATTTTTCATGAAGCTGAAGGTCAAGAATAAATCACAGGAGCACATCAAAGAGGTGGACACACAAGAAGAAGGAGCAAGTAGGGAGCTCCAGGAAGTGTATGTCAAATTGTTAGAAGAAATCCCTACAAAAATAGTGATTTTCATCACTAAAAGCCATTGTAAATACCATTTCATATTTTTGTAGCTCCATTTTGTGCAAGCCAAGGAGTCCTTGAGCTTGATGAGCTTTAGAAGAACCTACCTATAAATTTTCACATTTTTTAGACTCCATTTGAGCCCCCAAATAGGCCCTAGAACCTAATTTTTAACTAGGCCATACACTAGGTCTAGACAGGGCAAAAACTAGTCAAAAACTATAAAAAGAGCTAGAGAGCTCATTTCTGAGGTTAGCTTGTTGTAGAATTGAACTTGTAAGAGCACTTTTTGAGTAATCTAAAGAACTTCATTGTCCCTCTCTTTGTTCTTGCCATGTGTGCGTGTGTGTGTATGTGTGTGCATGTTAGTGTGCTTCTCACTCACACACTAATGCCATCACTTGTTCGAGGTCTTCATACCATCCTCACGTCTTCCCGGATTGACATTAAAGGAGGTGCTACTCATCACTCCGCTACACATATACACATACATATACATATACATATACATATACATATACATATACATATACATATACATATACATATACATGTACATATACATATACATATACATGTACATATACATATACATATACGTATACATATACATATACGTATACATATACATATACGTATACATATACGTATACATATACATATACGTATACATATACATATACGTATACATATACATATACATATACATATACATATACATATACATATACATATACATATACATATACATATACATATACATATACATATACATATACATATACATATACTGTTGGAATTTGGGGCCCTAGGATCGTTCCAATACTAAAACCTCTTGAGCATACACAACTTAATTGACAAGATGATAAGTGAGATAGAGAAAGAAAGAGATCTTGAGACAAGGATAGGGAACGTAAGCTGGATGCTTACTTCACTAAAAATAATAGATGTCCAAATTACAACATGGGAGTACTACTCAACCATATAAAGTGGTGCACTCACTAATGGAAGAATAAGAAGATGATGATACAAAATTTAGATTATGTCGAAATAATCTAAGTGTGTGTGTGAAGAGAATGAAGCAACGAAGCTAACAAAATAGTGTAATGAAATTGTAAATCAACCAAAAGGTTAACTCACAAAAGATAGTTACCACCACCTCGTAGAAGACTTCCTGCTGCAATGAGAGTAGCCTCTCCTTCACCAAAACTTCACCTCCTTCAAGAGTGTGAGAACATTCTGTCTTCAAGAAGATCTCCAAGCTCTAGATCTTTGAGTGAGTGATTATACAAGGAGCCAAGGCCTTGTTTATATAGTTGTTCTCCTCCTTTAGGAGCACATCAAAAAGCCCCTTCGCTAAAGCTACGATCGTAATTGAACGTGTACGAAAACTCCATATCAGGCAGCGCAGCCGTCCGTGTGCTTTTTAAGAAAGCAAATAATAAAAGAACAACTACTTCGCTGTTGCGTTTAACAGGATTTGAACCCGGATCTACTGAGTGAGCTTTTGAAAGCTATGTGCTAGACCAAGTCGACGCCCGTTGGCTTTGTATGTAAACATATAAAATACACACTATATAGCAGAGTTGGCCCGCCTGGAAAATAGTATGAACTTGAACTATTGAACAATTGTTGGACCATATGATATTGACTCCAACAATCCCTCCTTCAATGTCATATTGGTACAAGATTCAGTAACCTGCAAATCTTCTCATGACTATCTCTAGTCAATGCTTTGGTAAATATATCTGCAACATTCTCACTAGAAGGAACATAAACTAGCTCAATGTGTTTCTTAGCTATCTGCTCTTGAATATAGTGGTAGTGTACCTCTATATGCTTTGTCCTTGCATGATGCATTGGATTCTTAGCTATAGCTATAGCACTCTGGCTATCTGAAAATATCTGAATGGGTTGATGTACTCTTACATCAAGATAACTGAAAATCTTCTGCAACCATACTGACTCTAGAGTAGCTGTAAATGCTGCACGATATTCAGCTTCACACAATGAAGTGGCAATAATGGGTTGTCTTTTTGAAAACCATGAGATAAGACAATCTCCAAGATAAAAACAAAATCCACTAGTACTTCTTCTTGTGTCTCTATCACCTGCCCAATCAGAATCTGAAAATCCTTTTAGTAACAAATGTGTAGATTTCGAAAATACCATAGCATAATTTGAAGTTCCCTTCAAATAACGAAAGATCCGCTTTACTGCTTTCCAATGTAACATTGTCGGATTCTACATGAACCTTGATACTTGAGAAACTACAAACTGTATATCAGGACGTGTATTACAAAGATAAATCAAGCAACCTACTGCTTGACTATATAGAGTAGCATCAAATGGCTCTGCATCTGCTACCATTTGTAAAGACGTGTTCTGATCCATAGGTGTTTGCATAGGTTTAGAATCACCCATCTGAAACCTTTTCAAAAGTTTCTCAATGTACTTCTGTTGTGTCATGTAGATACACTCATCTCGAAACAGAAACTGAATCCCAAGATAATAATGTAGAATGCCTAAATCATTCACATCAAATGTTTGCTTCAGTTCTTCTTTGAACATCTGCAAATCTTCATCTCTGGGACCTGTGACTATAATATCATCCACATAAATGATTGCTATAATCATCATACCTGTTTCAGCTTTGACATAAAGAGTTGGAGCCGCATCTGAGTTATGGAAACCAATGGATAAAAGATATGTATGTATCTTTTCATACCATGCTCTAGGTGCCTGTTTTAAACCATACAAAGCTTTTATAAGCTTACACACTAAGTTTTCTTTACCTGTCTCTTCAAAACCTTCTGGCTGTTGAATATACACATCTTCGTGTAAATCACCATTTAGAAAAGCAGTCTTGATGTCAAGTTGATATATATGCCAACCAAAATGTGCTGCTAGAGCAAGTACTGACCTAATAATAGTCATCCTAGACGTAGGAGCAAATGTCTCATCATAATCAATACCTTTTTGTTGTGCATATCCTTTGACAACCAACCTGGCCTTGTATCTATCAATAGTACCATCTGCTTTCCTTTTGATTTTGAAGATCCATTTTACACCTATAGCCTTCTTTCCTTCTGGTAACTCACATAGCTACCAAGTTTGATTCTTATGAATAGAATCAATCTCTTCTTGCATAGCTTTTCTCCAAATAGGAATTTTAAGTGCATCTTTAACACACGCAGGTTCATCTTCAACAGTCGTAAGTGCCAAAATATCATGAATCTCGAAATCTTCAGCAAAACTTACATGATCTTTTTGCTGTCTAGTTTGACTTCTTGTTCTTACATGATCTTGTTGTTGTTGTCTAGTCTGACTCCTTGTTCTTCCAGTAAAAGTCTTTATACTGATGGAGAGTGTTAATCTCCAAAAGAACAAGTTAACCTTGAATTTAGATCACCTCTATATCAAGATCAACTTTAGACTCCACCTAATTTAGAGAATCTTCACCAAATTATCAGAAAATTGATTATTCTGAAAATTTCAGTTTCTTCAGAAAAGTCTGCTGCAGATTAGTCACTCATTGACTAATCAATCCTGTAAAGTTTTTGATAAAACTTTGCACAACACTTCGCCTTAAGGTTGCGCAACTTTGCCAAGTTAAATCTCTCAAAAAGATTAAGTACACACTGAGAAATGTGTGAAACACTTTACCTATGTCTGAAAGTGCTTCTCTGCAATGGCGACTTTGACACCTGCAACTTCTTAGCACTGGTTCTCCCAAAGTAAATCCCGTTTGATCAAGATCTTTTAGCCATAGATAGCTTACCTTCCAACTTAGATTTTAAGCCCTCATTTGTGTAAAACTTTACACTGTAGACTGAGCAATGATCATTTCATTGAAGATGAAATGTGCGCCAGATTTCTCGACTGTTAGAACATTCTTACATATGAATGTTCCTAATCAAAATTCTCACAGCCTGATTACAATTAACCTCTCAAATTCTAGACATAGATAGATTAGCTATGGACTTAGATATGTGCAAAAGGATTTCTCAAAAGATTAAACACAGAGAGAGCAGACAGCAAAATATCGGGCGCAAAATTTTTCGATTTCTCAGGAAAAATACATCTAAGTGAGGATGGACAATTTACTCACTCTTCATGTGTCTAATGACACTAATTTCTCTCTCCCTATTCTCAAATCTTCTTTTGCTCTCTTTGCCCGACATTTTCCAACATATTTATAGATGAATATATACAAGTGTATGACTTAAACAAGGGTATAAGTCAGCTAATGTACATATGTGTACATATCTTTGAGTTTTCTGAAAATGTCCTTCCTTCAACCATCTGACTTTGTTTCCTTCTTGACTCCTTGACTTTATTTCTCCATAATCCTTCAATTGATGATTGTCATGCACCAACAGCTCCCCCTCAATCATTAATTGAGGTTCTTTTCTATCTTCTTTACTCCAGCCATATCCTTGAATCTTTGTAGTTTTGGTCCATCTAGACTTTTAGTCATCATATCTGCAACTTGATCTTTTGTGGGAGTGTGTATGACTTCAATTTCTTTCTCAATGACCTTCTCTCTCAGAAAATGATACTGTATTTCAATATGCTTAGTTCTAGCATGAAATACAGGATTAGCTGCCAATGCATGAATTGTGAAAGCACACCAACTGCATATGATAAGTCAGGCCTTGTCAATGTAGCATAAATCAAGCTACCAACCAAACTTTGATAGAGTTTCATATCTCTGAACTCTTCTCCTCCAAACCTAGACAATTTATGGTTCACTTCCAAAGGTGTAGGTGCAACCCTGCAATCTTCCATTTTAAATTTGGTTAGCAAATTTTTAAGATACCTTTCTTGGGTCACATATACTCCATGTTGAGTATAAGTGATCTCCATTCCCAAGAAGAATGATAGGTTCCCCAAATCACTGATTTTGAACTCTTTCTCCATCTGCTTCTTGATCATTTGTATCCCCTTATCATCTGTTCCTGTAAGTATTATGTCATCAACATAAATACACACATAAATGAACCCATCTTCACTTGCTTTGACTAGCAAGCTACTATCTGCCTTTGATGCTTGAAAACCAAGATCATTCAAGAATTTTACAAGTCTATAATTCCAAGCCCTTGGGGCTTGCTTCAACCCATACAAAGCTCTCTTGAGCTTACACACATAATTTGGACTCACTTGATCTTTGAATCCATCTGGTTGCTCCATGTAGACTTCATCTGAAATGTAACCATTCAAGAAAGCATTTTTAACATCTAATTGAGACAACTTCCAACCTTTACAAGCAGCAATTGCAATGAGTGTCCTGATGGTTGTCATCTTTGCCACAGGACTATAGGTCTCATCATAGTCCACTCCATATGTCTGTGCATACCCTTTCACAACAAGTCTAGCTTTGTACCTAGACACACTTCCATCTGCAAATCTCTTTGTTTTGTAAACCCACTTACATCCAATGATCTTCTGACTGTTAGGTTTAGGAACCAAATCCCATGTTTGATTCTCTATCAATGCATCATACTCCTCTTGCATAGCATCTTCCCAATTCTTCTTTCCTTTGGCTTCTTCATATGTAGAAGGGTCTTCATCTGCTTTTACCAAATAAGCATAATCTTTAGTAGTCAAGAATGAAGTGTCATAGCTATACCTTGTAGGTTGCCATTTGTGCCTAGATGATCTCCTAACTTCTGCACTTCTTGAGGTCTCTGGTTCATCACATTCTGGATCAAACCTTGGCCTCTCTTCAACTTCAATCTGCACTTCATTACTCTCACTTTCATCAAGTAATTGAACCTTTGCTTTACCTTTTCTTTGTTCCACTACTTCTTCATCATCTGCATGTACATTATATTTACCTGCATACCAAGTACCTTGCTCATCAAATGTAACATCCTTGGATACAATAAATTGCTTTGTGGATGGACTCCACAACCTGTATCCCATTTGCTTATCATCATAACCAATGAATACATACTTCTCTGCCTTAGGCTCCAACTTATGCCTCAATTGAGATGGCACATATGCATATGCCAAGCATCCAAATATTCTGCAATGATCCAAGGTAGGTTTCTTACCCCACCAAGCTTCATATGGTGTCATACCCTGCAAAGCTTTACAAGGCAATCTATTAACCAAATATGTAGCTGTATTAACAGCCTCAGCCCACAAATAATTTGGGCAATTCTTCTCTTTCATCATGGACCTTGCAAACTCAACAATAGTCCTATTTCTTCTTTCTGCTACCCCATTTTGTTGAGGAGAGTACCTGCAAGTAACTTCTCTCTTTATACCTGCATTCCACAAATAATCATTGAACTCATTTGAAAAATACTCTCCCCCTCCATCTGACCTTAGTCTCTTCAATTTTTGACCTGTAATCCTTTCTGCATATGCATGATAGTGTTTAAATGTATTAAACACTTCTGACTTTTCCTTAATCACATAAATTGTGATCCACCTGGTAGCATCATCAACATATATGACATAATATCTTGAACCATTTATACTAAAGTCCTTTGAAGGACCCCACACATCTGTATGCACCAATTCAAGTCTTTCTGAATACATAAATCTATGCTTGGAATAGGATTGCTTATGAGCCTTACCTAATTGACATGCCTCACATCTGTATGTCATGTGTTGACCTGCAAAGTTAGGCATTCCAAGCACTGAATCATTGTTAATCATTTCTTTGATACCTCTTTCATTAAAGTGTCCAAGTCTTTTGTGCCAAAGATCCAATTCTGACACCTTCTGCTCTCCATATGTGAACATAGCATGTCCAACATTTCCTTGTACCTTCAATGTGAAAAGCCTTCCTTCTTTCTTTCCTGCAATAACTTGTTTATACCCTTGACTAGGGTCTTCCACATAAACTCCATCATTTGTAAACCTTACCTCATAACCTTTTTCCACAATTTGACCTACACTGATCAAATTCTTTGGAATTGTGGGAACATAAAGTACCTTACTCAGAAGAGTGCTCCCATCCTTAGCTTTGACTGAACCAATTGACTTTACCTTATGCTTTGTATTATCACCTGTCTGCACTGTATGATTAATTGCATTATGATCTAGGTTAGTCATCAAAGCAATATTTCCACTTAAGTGATTACTACATCCTGAATCAATATAGAACACTCTCATGTCCTCATGTGAGGTTTCACATGTATTCATAATGAGAGTCGAATCCTCCTTTTGATCTGATGCATAGTTGTAGTAGGTGTTATTATAGGATTGACTTTGGAAGTTTCTTCCACCACCTCTTCCAAAAGAATTCCAACCACCTCTACCTCTGAAATTTCCTCTCTGAAATCTACCTCCTCTTCCTCTTTGATTAAAGTTCTGATAATTACCATTGTTTTGATTATTATGCCAACAATCATGAGATAGATGATTGGTCTTACCACATATCCAACAAGCTCTTGCATTCTCTTTGTTGTTTCTGCCTCTTCCTCTACTTCTGCCATTTCCTCTTCCTCTTATGAAATTTGCTTGGTTTGATGTACCTTCTTCTTCACCTGATTGTTGCTTCCCTTTGTTGACTTTCTTCTTGTCTTTAGAATACATTGCATGACCTGCACTCTTATCAACATCTCCTTTGATATCATTCTCAAAAGTTAGCATATGACCTAACAATTGATTCAAATCAGGAGTAAAGTGATCTAATGAAAGTTCTGTAGATAAAATGAAAGGCTTCCATTTCTCATCTCCTCTTAGCCCTGTGAGTATTTGTCTTACCAATTTGTCTTCTTCAATATCTTCATCAACTGCACCTAAAGAATCTGCAATGTCCTTCATCTTTGTCACATAATCAGAAATTGATTGTGAGGCCTTCTTCTTGAAGGTAGTAAACTCTGCCCATAGTGAAGCCTTCCTTGATTTGGTTGTATTTTGGAAATGCTCTTCCAAAGCATTCCAAATGTCACAAGCACTCTCAAGTCCTCTAATGTGAGGAAGCAAATAGTCATTGACTGCCATGTAGATGATGCTTCTTGCTTGAGCATCCTTCTTCATCCAATTCTTCAAATCTGCAAGCTCCTCCCTAGTTGGAACACTAGGATCTCTGAATTCTGGCTTTTCTTCATCTCCTGTGATGTATCCTATCAGATCTTTGCTCATAAGGTGAGCTTCCATCCTCATAGACCATGCAGGATAGTTCTCTCTATCCAGCTTCTCAATTTGGAGACTATCTCCCATCTTTACTTCACCTGTAGCTTCAAATCTTTAACCTTTACAGATAATAAATGTACCTTTACTTCGAATGTTGCTCCTTCTGATCCTTTTGATGCTCTTTGTATGTCTTCCTTTGATCTTTCTTCAACCTTTACCCTTCTGCACCTTCAAAATGTAAAGTTTTGTATTTCTGCAATAGTCGGAGTCTTCTTCACTTCAATTTTGACACAACCTGCTCTGATACCACTGATGGAGAGTGTTAATCTCCAAAAGAACAAGTTAACCTTGAATTTAGATCACCTCTATATCAAGATCAACTTTAGACTCCACCTAATTTAGAGAATCTTCACCAAATTATCAGAAAATTGATTATTCTGAAAATTTCAGTTTCTTCAGAAAAGTCTGCTGCAGATTAGTCACTCATTGACTAATCAATCCTGTAAAGTTTTTGATAAAACTTTGCACAACACTTCGCCTTAAGGTTGCGCAACTTTGCCAAGTTAAATCTCTCAAAAAGATTAAGTACACACTGAGAAATGTGTGAAACACTTTACCTATGTCTGAAAGTGCTTCTCTGCAATGGCGACTTTGACACCTGCAACTTCTTAGCACTGGTTCTCCCAAAGTAAATCCCGTTTGATCAAGATCTTTTAGCCATAGATAGCTTACCTTCCAACTTAGATTTTAAGCCCTCATTTGTGTAAAACTTTACACTGTAGACTGAGCAATGATCATTTCATTGAAGATGAAATGTGCGCCAGATTTCTCGACTGTAAGAACATTCTTACATATGAATGTTCCTAATCAAAATTCTCACAGCCTGATTACAATTAACCTCTCAAATTCTAGCCATAGATAGATTAGCTATGGACTTAGATATGTGCAAAAGGATTTCTCAAAAGATTAAACACAGAGAGAGCAGACAGCAAAATATCGGGCGCAAAATTTTTCGATTTCTCAGGAAAAATACATCTAAGTGAGGATGGACAATTTACTCACTCTTCATGTGTCTAATGACACTAATTTCTCTCTCCCTATTCTCAAATCTTCTTTTGCTCTCTTTGCCCGACATTTTCCAACATATTTATAGATGAATATATACAAGTGTATGACTTAAACAAGGGTATAAGTCAGCTAATGTACATATGTGTACATATCTTTGAGTTTTCTGAAAATGTCCTTCCTTCAACCATCTGACTTTGTTTCCTTCTTGACTCCTTGACTTTATTTCTCCATAATCCTTCAATTGATGATTGTCATGCACCAACATATACCACTATCTTTCCAAGTCTGATATAACCACGTAGGTGTATCCTTGAATAGTGGTGAAACTCTTTCGGAACTTTCAGCTTCCACAGGTTCTGGAATTTGTCCTGCCGAGGTACTAGGACTTTCTGGAACTTTAACTTCTTCCATTTCTGGAATCAAAGTTTCTTTTGGATCTGACTCTGTAGAAGGTTGTGAAATTCCTCTTTCTTCAATTTTTTCTTGAATACTAGGAATTTGAGGTTTAACTCCCTCCTGATATGGCTGAACATCTACATCCAGAATCTTTCTAAAAATTCCATAGTCATTTTCACTAATGAACTCCGGAATTTCTGCTTCTTTATCATAAACCTTATCTTCAGCAATATAAGCATTACATGAAAGAATAACTTCACCTGTCTCTGGAACATAAAACCTGTATCCTTTGCTTTCAACAGGATATCCAATAAAAACAGCTTTCTTTGCCTTTACATCTAGTTTGCCTCGGTCCTTTTTCTCAACATGTACATAAGAAAGTGATCCAAACACTTTGAAGTAACTCACATTAGGTTTTCTACCATAATAAGCTTCATACGGTGTGATTACCTTTAAAGCTTTTGTAGATGACCTGTTTAAAATGTGATTAGCTGTATGTACTGCATCAAACCAGAATTTTGGTGAAAGCCTCTTGGACGCCATCATGCTCCGCATCATTTCAACAAGCACTCTATTCTTTCTTTCTGCAACACCATTTTGCTGAGGAGTATAAGCAATAGTAAGGTGTCGAGTAATACCTTTCTTATCGAGAAATGTCTGAAACTCATTT
Organism: Ceratopteris richardii; assembly: GCA_020310875.1. Taxonomy (NCBI): domain Eukaryota; kingdom Viridiplantae; phylum Streptophyta; class Polypodiopsida; order Polypodiales; family Pteridaceae; genus Ceratopteris; species Ceratopteris richardii. Next base: position 21,002,423 of record CM035409.1, on the reverse strand, counting down.
GACAAGTATTCTCCACCTCTATCACTTCTTAGAATCTGGACAGTTTCCTGACTTTCATTTTCAACCATAGCTACAAACTTCTTGAACATAGGAAAGACTTCTGACTTCGACTTAAGACCATAGATCCATGAGTATCTTGTAAAATCATCCACAAATAGGAAAAAATACCTGAAACCCTGAATAGAGTCTGCTCTCATAGGACCATTCACATCTGAATGAATAATCTGCAATTTCCTAGTAGCTGTAATATGACCATGTTTTTTGAAAGGTAGTTTATGCATCTTACCTTCAAGACAACCATCACATATATCTGAATCATCAGGTAGCTTGAATGAGGGTAAACTCTCAACCATACCTCTATCTTTGATATTCTTGAGAGCTCCAAAACTGATATGTCCAAATCTTTCATGCCATAGCTTCATATCTTCCACCGGTGACGAAGATTTGACTGCATATGCTTGACTGATTTTTGACAAAACAAAGATCCCTCCTTTATGCTTACCTTGTAAAAGACACTTGTCTTCTTTATGTGATAAGATCTTACAAAGATCTTTCTCAAATACAACTTTAAAACCATCACTTAAAAATGCAGATATAGATAGAAGATTTATCTTCATTTCAGGTACATAAAGGACATCTGAAATTTGAAAATTACCACCTTCTCTTGACTTTAGGGTTACTGTACCTATTCCCACAACATCCAAATCATTGCCATCTGCAATAGTAACTCTTCTTCCTAAAGAATAGGAAAGAGAAGAAAATACATCTCTACAACCTGTCATATGCTTTGTAGCACCTGAGTCCAATATCCAAGGACTTGCTGAAAGAACTTGTAAAGCTGCTTGATCAAAAGCTACTTCCTCAATAGTGATACAGGCATAAGAATCACCTTGAGATTTCCCTTTTTTATCATCTTCTGCAACATTACCTGATGCCTTTTTCTTTTCTGCTGCAATCCTTTTATAACATTCTGACTGAATATGTCCACGTTTCTTGCAAAAAGAACATATTTTTACCTTCTTCTTAGAAGACTTCACTTTAGATGTCGTAGATACAGAATCTGAAGTAGAAGGTGAGAGGGATCTACTTTCCTTCTTGGATTGTTTTTCCTTCTTCTTATCCTTCTTCTTCTTACCCTTTGATGAAGATGAAAGCGCTTCTTCATTCTCTTCCATTCCCTTTAATTGATCTTCATCTTGAAGCAACAAGAACTCTAACTCTTCAAATGTAACCTCTCTATCTCTTGTGGTAAGAGTAAGAGTGGTTATGAAAGATCGATATGAAATAGGAAGTGAATTAATCAGCGTGTTTACCATTTCTTCATCTGATATCTCAACTCCTACATTTAGAAGTTGATCTCTCAAGTCAACGAGTCTTGTAATGTGGGTTTGAATTGACTCACCAGCTTTCATCCTTGTATTTGCTAGTTGTCTCCTCAACTGAGCTTTCCTAGCAGGATTTCTGCTCTGAAAAAGATTCTCGAGCTTTAACCAAGCTTGACTAGAACTTCTGCAAGATCTGATCTATGGTAGAATATGCTTTTTGACGCTCATTGCTATGAATGAAAGTGCTAAAGCATCTCTAGCATCCCATCTTGCCTGATCTTCAGTAGGAGGAACTCTAGGTAAAGACCTAGCAGTGACTCTGGATGTCGAAGTGGTTACCTCTTCTTCTATTGGTTCTGTAAAAGCAATTCCAGTACCTGTTGAAGCTGCTGTAGACCCTCCTTCGCCTTCTCGTCTTGGTCTTGTTAAGGATCCATTGACGATACTCCATAAATCCTTTGTCACTAACAAGTTCATCATCATGAAACTCCGCATGGGATAATTAGACGATCCATCCAACTTGTCTTCAATCTCAATTCTAATCTCACTCATCTTATCTTAAGTGTGTATGTCAATTATGTAGCTCTGATACCAAGTGTTGGAATTTGGGGCCCCAGGATCGTTCCAATACTAAAACCTCTTGAGCATACACAACTTAATTGACAAGATGATAAGTGACATAGAGAAAGAAAGAGATCTTGAGACAAGGATAGGGAATGTAAGCTGGATGCTTACTTCACTAAAAATAATAGATGTCCAAATTACAACATGGGAGTACTACTCAACCATATAAAGTGGTGCACTCACTAATGGAAGAATAAGAAGATGATGATACAAAATTTAGATTATGTCGAAATAATCTAAGTGTGTGTGTGAAGAGAATGAAGCAACGAAGCTAACAAAATAGTGTAATGAAATTGTAAATCAACCACAAGGTTAACTCACAAAAGATAGTTACCACCACCTTGTAGAAGACTTCCTGCTGCAATGAGAGTAGCCTCTCCTTCACCAAAACTTCACCTCCTTCAAGAGTGTGAGAACACTCTGTCTTCAAGAAGATCTCCAAGCTCTAGATCTTTGAGTGAGTGATTATACAAGGAGCCAAGGCCTTGTTTATATAGTTGTTCTCCTCCTTGAGGAGCACATCGAAAAGCCCCTTCGCTAAAGCTACGATCGTAATTGAACGCGTACAAAAACTCCACATCAGGCGCAGCCGTCCGTGTGCTTTTTAATAAAGCAAATAATAAAAGAACAACTACTTCGCTGTTGCGTTTATCAGGATCTGAACCCGGGTCTACTGAGTGAGCTTTTGAAAGCTATGTGCTAGACCAAGTCGACGCCCGTTGGCTTTGTATGTAAACATATAAAATACACAGTATATAGCAGAGTTGGCCCGCCTTGAAAATAGTATGAACTTGAACTATTGAACAATTGTTGGACCATATGATATTGACTCCAACATATACACATACATATACATATACACATACATATACATATACATATACATATACATATACACATACATATACATATACATATACATATACATATACATATACATATACATATACATATACATATACATATACATATACATATACATATACATATACATATACATATACATATACATATACATATACATATACATATACATATACATATACATATACATATACATATACATATACATATACATATACATATACATATACATATACATATACATATACATATACATATACATATACATATACATATACATATACATATACATATACATATACATATACATATACATATACAGATACACATACATATACATATACATATACATATACACATACATATACATATACATATACATATACATATACATATACATATACATATACATATACATATACATATACATATACATATACATATACATATACATATACATATACATATACATATACATATACATATACATATACATATACATATACATATACATATACATATACATATACATATACATATACATATACATATACATATACATATACATATACATATACACATACACATACATATACACATACACATACACATACATATACATATACATATACATATACATATACATATACATATACATATACATATACATATACATATACATATACATATACATATACATATACATATACATATACATATACCTATACATATACATATACATATACATATACCTATACATATACATATACCTATACATATACCTATACCTATACATATACATATACATATACATATACCTATACATATACATATACCTATACATATACATATACCTATACACATATACATATACATATACATATACCTATACATATACATATACCTATACATATACATATACCTATACATATACATATACCTATACATATACATATACATATACGTATACATATACCTATACATATACATATACATATACGTATACATATACATATACATATACATATACATATACATATACATATACATATACGTATACATATACATATACATATACGTATACATATACATATACATATACATATACATATACGTATATACATATACATATACATATACATATACATATACATATACATATACATATACATATACATATACATATACATATACATATACATATACATATACATATACATATACATATACATATACATATACATATACATATACATATACATATACATATACATATACATATACATATACATATACATATACATATACATATACATATACATATACATATACATATACATATACATATACATATACATATACATATACATATACATATACATATACATATACATATACATATACATATACATATACATATACATATACATATACATATACATATACATATACATATACATATACATATACATATACATATACATATACATATACATATACATATACATATACATATACATATACATATACATATACATATACATATACATATACATATACATATACATATACATATCATATACATATACATATACATATACATATACATATACATATACATATACATATACATATACATATACATATACATATACATATACATATACATATACATATACATATACATATACATATACATATACATATACATATACATATACATATACATATACATATACGTATACATATACATATACATATACGTATACATATACATATACATATACGTATACATATACATATACAGATACGTATACGTATACATATACCTATACATATACGTATACATATACATATACATATACATATACATATACATATACATATACATATACATATACATATACATATACATATACATTTACATATACATATACATATACATATACATATACATATACATATACATATACATATACATATACATATACATATACATATACATATACATATACATATACATATACATATACATATACATATACATATACATATACATATACATATACATATACATATACATATAGGAGGAAGTGGCAAAGGTAACATAGGTAGTTCAAGAGGAAGAGGAAGAAGCAACTACCAACAAGGAAGCCAAAGCTATCAGGGGCTTCAATCAAGCCAAGACAAAGTTCAATCATGAAGAGGAAGAGGAAGAGGTAGAGGAGGAAGATATGGAGGCAGAGGTTACTCCAACTCAAATGGATGCTTCAATTGTGGGAAGCAAGAACACTATGCCAAAGATTGTTGGAAAAAGAAAGGTGGGAACAATTACAAAGGGAAAGGTAATTATGCTAAGTCCTCAAAAAATTCAGAAAATGAGTATTTGTTAGCTATCAAGCATAGTAGTGAAGGTCAACTACATGAGGAGGTGTGGTATGTTGGGAAAGATGGATGAACACTCCAAGAAATGAGTAGGTACAGCCAGATCCTGCATAGTACCAGCTCTTAGTAGCTTTAGAGTTTAGTTGTGGGCCCTATTAGCTTTCCAATGGCACTATATAATTGCCCATGTACTTTGGAAATGATGTGAGAAATGAGTGAACCAAAACAGACTGCTTCCAAGTTGAAGGATTAATGAAAACCTTCTATTTTTGTTCACACACTTGTTGCTTGTTATGCTCAGTGCTTCCAGTTTAGTAGGAATTTAAAAACTTCCTTTTAGAGGTTTCTAATTAGCTTAGCTAATAATTCCAAGTTGAATCACTTAAAATGATGCACTATACACTGAGCAATCAACTTCACAATTGAATCATTACCCCCAATTTTTTAGGACCTCTACAGAGTTTGACAAGTGAGTTCTTTGATGCACTTTTATCCAAATTGGCTGAAAGGATTGTTGTCAAAATTTGTAAGCATGTAGATAACTTGGAGTTGAATCCAACAAGCTATAGATCATTGAAAATGGTGGAGAAATGACTGCGATATGAGCAGTACAAGTTGACAGTTATGAATGACTATAACAGAGAGATCATAGATGAGAAATGCAGATCTATTGTAGTAATGAACAATGTTGTACAAGATCATAGGCTTGAGAATCATAGCCTAATGATGGTGAGTAGTGTAGGCTACAATGTAGACGTCACTCTCTTACAATATGGCAATGGAGAACTCGGGAATGGAGTCTTCTACCTGTGACTTTTTCAAGCTACTTTTATAAGTGCTACATTCAATTTTGAATTTGAATTCAACTTTTGGCTCTCTCTAAAAGTAATCCACCAATCTAGGAGATATTCCTCAATTGAAGTCGTGACTTTTCAACTAATAAACTCCATGAGTTTAGTGGTGGTTACAATGATTCTCCTAAGTCAAAATGACTTTTACAAATGGTAAAGATAAAATCTTCCTAGCAATAGTTTCCATGGAGGTTCAACTTTTCATGAATCTTCTAGCAAAATGTGTAGGCTTGAACTTTGCACCAACATCTCCCCCTTAAGCCAAACAATTTGGCTTGTTCTTCTTCTTCAATCTTCATGAATATCTTGCAATCCAATCATTGGCTTAAACTTGCAAAGTTTTGTACCATCTAATGCTTTAGTCAATAAATCTGCACATTGCATATTAGTTGATACATAAGCCATCTAGATTTCTTTGCTCAATAGCTTCTCTCTCATATAATGATAGTGGAACTCTATATGCTTGGTCCTAGCATGATAAATAGGATTTGCTACAAGATGTAATGAGCTTGTATTATCTCCAAAAATCATTGGAGATGTAGTATGCAAACCTAAATCTATGAATAACAATCTGATCCATATGGCCTCTTGAGCAGCATTGGTCAATCCTCTATACTCTGCCTCTGTAGAAGATAAAGCAACAACACGTTGCTTCTTTGAAGACCATGATATAGGTTTATCACTTGCAAAGGATAGGTATCTTGAGGTACTCCTTCTATCATCTTTGCATCCTGCCCAATCTGCATCTGAATATATCTTGATGTCCAAGTCTGTAGTATAAGGAAAATATAACCCTTGAATTTGAGTGCCCTTAAGGTACTTCAAAATCCTTTTGGCAACTTCCAAATGAGGTGGCCTATGTTTGTGCATAACTTGACTTAGAACACTTACTCCATAAGCAATATCAATCCTTGTTAATGTAGCATAGTTCAAGCTTTGCACTATGCTTTGGTAACCTGCAATGTTCTCAAGTACATCACCTTCATGAGCACTTAATTTTAGGTTTACCTCCATTGGAGTACTTGCAACTTTGGCATCCTGCAAATGAAATTTCTTCAACATGTCCTATATATAATTTCTCTGAGTGATAAATTCCAGAGTTAGTATAGACTAACTCAAGTCCAAGAAAATATTTTAGTGATCCAAGGTCACTAATTTTTAACTCCTTCATCATCTGATTCTTGATCTGCTTGATGCCATTAGCATCATTACTTGTGAGTATGATATCATCAACATATACACATAGGCATATTACCTCTAAATTACTTCTCTTGATGAACAGAGAAGTATCTGCTTTACTCATGATAAAAACTTGATCTTGAAGATATGTAATCAACCTATGGTTCCATGCCCTAGGTGCCTACTTCAATCCATAAAGAGCTTTGTTCAATTTACATACATATGTTACCTTGTTTGGGTCCTCATAGCTAGGAGGTTGAGACATGTACACCTCCTTATTAAAAGTCAAGCTTCAAGCTACAAATTCGTGGGGAATCTTTTATGGACATGTGGAGCAATCAAAGGAAGCCAAAAGCCACGAGATTCCATCAAGAAAAGTCACTCAACCACTCCCCAAGTCATCTCAACTAATTCCTCCAAGTTAGGAGGCTGATTTGGAAAGGTAGTTCCTAGATTTTAGGGGCACACTTCTCACTATAAAAGGAGCATGTATTCGGACTTCTTTTGGCCCATCTTCTTGGAGTTTTAGCTCATGTAAAGTGAGCACTAAGTGCTGAAGTTGTGATAAGAAAGCCCCTTGCTTAAGCTAGCCCCTTGCTTGCTTGTTTTTTTTCTTTTAGTAGGCATATCTATGTGTGTGCGTAGGCAGTGTTGCAACTCTCTACCCTGAGTTGTTAGCATTGCTTCTCCCTCATATTGTATCCATTTGATGTAATTATTGTCTCATTGGATAGCTATTAGAGTCTATTTTATGCTCACAAAGTCTATGGATCATTCTCTGAGTAATCTGGGAGCAACATTCATTTTAGTGAAGTTGTGTGATTGATATCTCTCTTGGTGTGTAGTCTCTGTTGGAAATATTTTGCTCTCTGTTGTAAGGGCTGGTTCTCCTTCTCTATGTATCCATTTGCTATGATTTTGGTGTCATTGGGTAGCTATTAGAGTCCTCTAAATTTGACCCAAGTTTGAGATTCATTCTCTGCATAATCTCTGAGAAAAGTTTGCTGGAGTGAAGTGAGGTATCTGCTTGACTGGCAGTTGTGAGCATTCAGCTAGTTCATGTTGTAGACATTGTTTCTCCTTGTGTAAGCATCCATTTGAAGTGAAATTTGTTTTTTTGGAAAGCTCTTGGTGTCTTCTACAGGTCTACAAAAGCTCAATGGAGTTCTCTGCATAAGATCTGAGTAAGAGCATTTTTAGTGTGCAGAGGTCAAAGAAGGATACCTGTGGAGGTCATTCACGCTTCGTCATTGCTTAGGGGTTGAGATACTTCCCCCATCAGTGGTATCAGAGCATTTGGGCATCTTGGAGGTATCACATACAAACAAGAAGACCTCTTGGAGTTGGTGGTTGAAGATTTGCATCAACAAAAGCTTCTTGGAGGTAGCTCACATCAAGGGGGAGCTATTCTACTCAAAGTTTCAAGAGCACAAGGTGTCCATCTAAGGAAAGCTTTGGATTGAGGTAACCTCAGAGCCTCATTTTCATTTTACACACATTAGCATTAGCCAAGGGCTAGGTCAAGTATCAAAGACTAGATATGGGAGACTTCAATACTCAAATTGAAAAGCTAGACAAAGGGAACTATCAACCATGGAGATTTAGGGTCTCCAACTATCTTATGGGCAAGGGCCTTTGCAGGTTGATTAGTGGAAGTGAACCAAGACCTAGGTTGGATGAGAATCCAACCAATGACCAGAGAAGGGCATTTAGGGAATGGAATGAAAGAGACAAGAGGGTTATCTTTATTCTTTCCCAACACATTAGCAATAGCATGATCGGCCATATCCAAGACTTGGATTCAAGCATGAAGGTATGGGAGACACTTGAAAGGCTTTATTCAACAAGCACCAAAGCAAGGAAGATCCAGCTCAAGAATGAGCTCAACAACCTTAGGAAGAGCTCAGGGAGTAGCATAAATGACTACATACTTAAGGTCAAGGAGTTATCAGATGCATTGGGATCCATTGGAAGCCACATAGATGATGACGATCTTGTGGCTTATACTCTCAATGGTTTGAGAGATGATGAGAAGTGGAAAACCTTTACCACTTCAGTTTATGTAAGGGATAATCTTCCCGATTTTGAGCAATTGGTTGCTCTCGTGGTCACCGAAGAAATGAACATAGGTGGAAGTTCAACTAAAAGCAAGGATGTACAAGTTTTCTATGCAGGTAATCAAAGCGGCAAAGGAAGACGAGGACAAGGAAGGGGCAAAGGAAGGTTTGGAGGAAGGCAAGGCCACTCAAGAAATCAAGGACATGACCAAGGCACCTCATCACAAAGAGGGAGAGGAAGAGGAGGACGACATCAACAAAACAGGAATAAAGATGGCGAAGGATGTTACCTATGTGGCAAGTTTGGCCACTATGCTAGAGATTGCTACCAAGGAGGAAACCAAAGGAGCTATAATCAAGGTTCTTCATACAAAGGCCAAGGTAATTATGCTTCTACAAGTTCAGAAAATGACAATCTCTTGATGATGCACATGAATGGGAATTCAAGCAAAGTAGATAACACTTGGTATATTGATAGTGGATGTAGCAACCATATGAGTTGCAATGCTTCTTGGTTTACTAATCTACATGTTCCCAAAGGTAAAGGACATGTAGAAACAGGTGATGATATAGCCCATGAGATCTCCCATGTTGGAGATGTAGCTTTGGATGACAAGGAGGAAGGAAGATGTCTCAAGGATGTCTTGCATGTACCTACTATCACAAAGAACTTGGTGTCCGTTGGGCAAATGGTTGAAAGAGGCTATCAAGTAAGGTTCAACAAAGGTGGATGCTTTGTGGAGAACCCTAAGCAAGGTTACAAGGTCATAGCAAGAGGAAAGAAGCAAGGGAGACTCTTCACTTTGGAGGTAAATTCTCATTCCACTCAACATGTCTACTTCACATATGGAAACAAGAGGATTTCAGAGTTGGACTTGTGGCACAAGAGGATAGGTCACATCAACATACAAAGAATGAAGGAAATGCAATTCAAGAGGCTGGTTGAAGGTCTTCCCAACTTCCAAGGACAAGGTATGAAGCATTTATGTGAATCTTGTCAACTAGGGAAGCAAGCGAGACTTCCATTCAAGAAGAGTGGATACATAAGCCAACATCCATTGGAATTGATACATGCAGATGTGTGGGGGCCAACCAAAGAGCAATCCATTGGAGGTAACAAGTACTTTGTCACTTTTATAGATGATTGCATAAGGATGGTTTGGGTTTATTTCATAAAAAACAAATCAGATGTGTTTACATGTTTCAAAGCATTCAAGGCAATGGTAGAGAAGGAAACAGGTACATATATCGAGAAGCTAAGGTCCGATGGAGGGGGAGAATATTTCTCCAATGAGTTTTCTAATTTTTTAATGGATCAAGGCATCAAGAGGCAAGTGACATGCAGGTACAGACCCCAACAAAATGGAGTAGCAGAGAGAAAGAATAGATACATTGCCGAGATCGCTAGAGCAATGCTTAATGAGATGAATGTACCTAACATGTGTTGGAGTGATGCAACAAATACCGTCGTGTATCTAATGAATAGGGCTCCTACCTCAGGGATCCATGGCTTGACACCATATCAAGCCTATTATGGTAAGAAACCTGATCTTTCCCACTTGAAGATATTTGGATGTACTTGTTATGTACATGTGCCAAGTGAATTGAGGCACAAGCTACAACCAAAGGCAGAAAAATGTGTGTTTCTAGGATATTCAAATGATCATAAAGGTTATAGGTGCTTCAACCCAAACACAAAGGACTTGAGGATATCAAGGGATGTAGCATTTGATGAGCTACTCCCTTGGTATAAGAAGTATGATTGTATGCAGGACTATGAAGAAGAAAAGCATGGACATGATGAAGAACAAATCGACCTAGAGCTAAGCGGCCAAGGTGTTCCATCAATGAAGATAGTTCAAGCATGAAATCACCATGGAGGGGGAGATCTTCATCAAGCTATGAAGCACAATCAATCAACAAAGGCAAAGCAACATTGGTGGAGTTGGATGAAGAAGGTAATGAAGTTGAAGATGATGAAGGACACATGATGGAGAAAGAAGCCACGTCAAAGAAAGAGATCAAGTTCCCAAGGAAAAGGAGGTTTATTCCTCCAAAAGGTGAAGAAAGGAAGTCTTCTAGAGTTAAGTATCCAAATCAAAGGTTTACTTATGATTCATACATGGCAACGCATTATGCAAATATGAACAAAGTAGTAGAAGATCATGAGCCCGATTGCTATGAAGATGCAAGCAGGTACACCGAATGGAAAGAGGCAATGCAAGAAGAGATCAACGCACTTGAGGAAAATCAAACATGGAATCTAGTGCCCAAGAAGGAGAACATGAAGGTAATAGGTAATAAGTGGGTGTATAAAGTAAAGAGGAATTCAGATGGACCTATTTCTAGGTTCAAAGCAAGATTGGTGGCCAAGGGTTTTGCACAAACCTATGGAGTGGACTTTGAAGAGACATTCAGCCCCGTGGCAACGATGAGCACCATTAGGAAACTCATTGCAATGGCTGCTAGCAAAGGATGGAAGCTTTTCCAATTGGATATCAAGAATGCCTTTCTCAATGGAGACTTGGAAGAAGAGGTATACATGGAGCAACCACTAGGTTTTGTTCATAAAGAGTTTCCACATCATGTTTGTAGGTTGAAGAAGGCACTTTATGGCCTAAAGCAAGCTCCAAGGGCTTGGAACCAAAGATTGGTGGACTATTTGATCAAATGTGGTTACAATCAATGCAAGGCGGATCCATCTCTCTTCATCAAACAAAGAGGAGAACTTGTAGTCTACATGTGTGTGTATGTAGATGATCTTATCATTACAAGTAATGATACAAAGGGCATTGAGGAGATCAAGGCAAAGCTTGGAAAGGAGTTTAGGATATCTGATCTTGGAGATCTTAGGTATTTTCTTGGCATTGAAGTTGTATACAAAGAAGAAGGTATGATGCTCATACAAAGAAAGTATATTCTAGACCTACTTGAGAGGTTTGGGATGCTACATTGCAAGCCTATTTCAAATCCCATGGAAGTTAATGTAAAGCTAAGCTCCATTGATGGAGAGCCATTAGAGGATGTAACTTTGTATCGATCTATTGTAGGCTCTTTCAATTATGCCACAATAACTAGGCCTGACATAGCATATGGAGTTGGAGTGTTATCACAATTTATGCATAGTCCAAGGACTACACACTTGCAAGCTGCAAGAAGAATGTTACGATATCTCAAGGCCACTATAAATGAAGGATTGTTCTATTCATTTGATGATGATATGCAGGTCAAAGCTTATTCTGATGCGGATTGGGCCGGTTCCAAGGAGGATAGAAGAAGTACAAGTGGTTTATTAGTCATGCTAGGTAGCAAGATCATCTCATGGATTCCAAAGAAGCAACCCACGGTGGCATTATCTTCCACCGAGGCTGAGTATAGAGCTTTGGCTCAAGTCACATGTGAGCTAATGTGGATTAAGAAGTTATTTATGGAGCTTAATTTGCAGGTTGACACATATCCAATTTTTTGTGACAACATGAGTAGCATTCATCTAGCATCAAATCCTGTCGATCATGCTAGAACCAGGCATATTGAAGTGCACTATCACTTCATAAGGGAAAAGGTGATATCCAAGGAAGTTTCAGTACATCATATTGGTACCAAGGACCCAGTTGCCGACATGTTTACAAAGGCTTTGGATGGGATGAAGATTTCAAAATTCAAGCAATGCATCAACATGAAGGAGCTTGGATGAGGACGAAGAATTGAAGCTTGAGGGGGAGTATTAAAAGTCAAGCTTCAAGCTAGAAATTCGTGGGGAATCTTTTATGGACATGTGGAGCAATCAAACGAAGCCAAAAGCCACGAGATTCCATCAAGAAAAGTCACTCAACCACTTCCCAAGTCATCTCAACTAATTCCTCCAAGTTAAGAGGCTGATTTGGAAAGGTAGTTCCTAGATTTTAGGGGCACACTTCTCACTATAAAAGGAGCATGTATTCCGACTTCTTTTGGCCCATCTTCTTGGAGTTTTAGCTCATGTAAAGTGAGCACTAAGTGCTGGAGTTGTGATAAGAAAGCCCCTTGCTTAAGCTAGCCCCTTGCTTGCTTGTTTGTTTTCTTTTAGTAGGCATATCTATGTGTGTGCGTAGGCAGTGTTGCAACTCTCTACCCCTGAGTTGTTAGCATTGGTTCTCCCTCATATTGTATCCATTTGATGTAATTCTTGTCTCATTGGATAGCTATTAGAGTCTAGTTTATGCTCACAAAGTCTCTGAATCATTCTCTGAGTAATCTGGGAGCAACATTTATTTTAGTGAAGTTGTGTGATTGATATCTCTCTTGGTGTGTAGGCTCTGTTGGAAATATTTTGCTCTCTGTTGTAAGGGCTGGTTCTCCTTCTCTATGTATCCATTTGCTATGATTTTGGTGTCATTGGGTAGCTATTAGAGTCCTCTAAATTTGACCCAAGTTTGAGATTCATTCTCTGCATAATCTCTGAGAAAAGTTTGCTGGAGTGAAGTGAGGTATCTGCTTGACTGGTAGTTGTGAGCATTCAACTAGCTCAGACATTGTTTCTCCTTGTGTAAGCATCCATTTGAAGTGAAATTTGTTTTGTTGGAAAGCTCTTGGTGTCTACTACAGGTCTACAAAAGCTCACTGGAGTTCTCTGCATAAGCTCTGAGTAAGAGCATTTTTGGTGTGTAGAGGTCAAAGAAGGATACCTGTGGAGGTCATTCACGCTTCGTCGTTGCTTAGGGGTTGAGATACTTCCCCCATCACTCCTCTGAAATCCAACCATTTAGAAATGCAGTTTTTACATCCAAATGATACATGTTCCAATTCTTTGATGCAGCCACACTTACCAATACCCTGATGGTTGGCATTTTGGCCATAGATGAGAAGGTTTCTTCATAATCAACCCCTTGGGTTTGTGCAAAACCCTTAGCCACAATTCTAGCTTTGTACTTGCTTCTTGATCCATCAGAATTCCTTTTAATCTTATAGATCCATCTAGAACCAATTACCTTCATAGACTCCTTCTTTGGTACTAGTTCCCAAGTATCACTCTCCTTGAGTGCTTCAATTTCCTCATTCATAGCTTCCTTCCATTATGCCCTGGTCTTTGCCTCTTCATATGATGATGGCTCTTCAAATGACAATTCTTTTGCAAGATAAACAGAGTGATTAGTAACTAGAGAAGTGTCATACCCATATCTGATTGGCTTCTTGCTCTCCCTTTGTGATCTTCTGATTGCTTGGTTGGATGATTCAGGTATATCTTCTAGCTTCGTCATCTTGAATTTTCCTTTGGACTTCCATGCCTTGAACTCTTCTAGGTTGATGATGTCCTCATCATCTGAGTTGATGTCTCCATTCTGAGTAGGTTCCTCCTTAGTGAGGCTTGGAAACTCCTCTTCCAAGTCATAAGGTAGCTTTACTTTCCTGCATTCACTATCAAACCAAGAGTCATTCTCATCAAAGACAACATCTCTACTGACCATGAATCCTTTGTTTAAAGGATTGTAGAACCTGTATCATTGATGATTCTTTGTTTAAAGAATCATCAATGAAAGATACATAATACCTTGATCTAGAGATTGAGGGATTTTTTCACTAGGCTGACCACTAGGTCTGAAATCGGCCAAAACTAGTAAAAAAACTATAAAAAGTGCTAGAGTGCTCATTTTTTGGTTAAAAAATTTAGAGAAATAGCTTCTTGAAGATTGTAATCGAGTTATTGAGAATCAAAGCTTCCATTGTTCCTATCTTTGTTATCTTGCCTTGTGTGCATGTGTGTGTGTGCATGTATGTGTGTGCATGTATGTGCTTATCACTCACATTTGCTCGCCACATTTGCTCACGATCTTCATATCCCCCTCATGTCTCCGTGGATTGAAAAGTAAAGGAGGTGGTGTGCATGCTTGGGCTGCACCAAATTTTGGCACCATTGCCAAGGAGCGTGCTCGAGACGAGTGTTGTGATGGTAAGATACATAGATTTGTGATGTTGGAAGGTAAAAAATAGTCTTTTTGTGTTAATTTTCTGATTTTTTCTCCATATATATATATATACACACACACCATACTTTCACCTCATTTCTCTTTCGTAGTTGTGTGTGTGTGTGAGAGAGAGAGAGTTTGTGCGTACAAGTCTTTATGGTTTTCATGATCGTTCAAACATACGGAGCTTGCCACAACCCTCATCATGACGCACATGCCCTCAATGCTTGATTTCAAAGTTCCCACCAAAACTCTCAAAAAATCGTGATTTTGTGGAAAAATTCACGACTTTGTGGAAAATTCAAAATTTTTTAGAGCATTGCAATCACCTTAGTATTGGAAGTTCCTGCCTACAATCATTCACAAAATTGAGATTCTCTAGTTGTCACAACATTGCAATTGTCTCACAACATCGGGATTGTCTCACAACATCATGATTTTTTGACTTTCACAAAATCATGATTCTCTGGTTGTCACATTTTTGTGATTGTCTCATAGCATCAGATTTTCCGACTTTCACAATTCTTTGGTTGTCACAACATCATGATTGTCTCATAGCATCATGGTTGTCTCATAGCATCACAATTGTCTGACTTTTAGAAAATCATGATTCTCTAGTTGTCATGACAACCGAAATCACGATTCTTTGGTTGTCACAACATCATGATTGTCTCATAGCATCACAATTGTTTGACTTTTAGAAAATCATGATTCTTTGGTTGTCACAACATCGTGATTTTCTCATAACATCCCAATTTCCTTAAATAATCGTGACATTTTCATACAATTGCACCTACCTTAAAAAAGATTATAAATATCTTGAGAGGTTATGTTTATCTGTTTGACCCCTAGGAGTTTGAATTGACATAACTTTTTCATCCAAAATCCATTTTGAGCTTGTTTTGAATCGCACTTGACCTCAACTGTTTTTCTTAAAAATCATGTGCTGATTTTTAGATAGGGTATTTTGAAGTTGACCTTCAAGTGGGATTAGGAAACCAAGGGAGCCCTAGAGGATTTTTTTAGCAATACAAGGGGCAAAATGGGTCTTTAAAAAATGTCTAAATTAAAATTTTCTATTAAATAGATTAAAGGTAAAGCTTGATCTAAACTTGGGACTTTTATAGGTCCATTAAGAGCCATTCAAGGGTGTCTAGAGCAAGGTGAAGTGCAGAAAAAAGCAAGGTTTGAAGAGCATGCTTATTGGAAATCAAAGCCCTTTTCAAAGCACCAAAGTTGAGGTTGGAAGAACTCTCAACCCCCTTAGTCAATTTTTAGTATAGGCTAAGTGTGATTAGTGGTAGTGATTAATTAGGGTGATGCTACACACAAATCTGTTGATATATTTAGGTAGTGATGTGTGTGAACACTCTAGGACCGCCGGGGCACTTTTTTCCCTCTTTAGGAGGTTTTTTTCCCCCGGCTTGTATATACGCCTATTGCCCTAATGGGCTACTTATCTTTGTACATTCTCTAGTAATATATTCAGTCTTGTGTGTTGTGCTCCAAGCTTCTTCTTCTTCCTTGTGCTGTTCGCGTGCTTCCGCAGACGTCTAACTCCAACAATTGGTATCAGAGCAGGTCGTTGCTTCTTCTAGGGTGCCATCGACACTCCTCCGTTTGCAGTCTCAGATTCGCACAAAATTTGGTGAGCATACTCAAGGTGTTTCCGAGATCAAAACAGCTTCGCTATGTGGTGCCGAAATCGCGATCTGAGCTCGTTTTGGCCTCCGAACGCACTATCGCAGTGCTTGTGCAGGCTATTTCGTCCTTTTGTGCCAAAGGTATATACCAGTTTCTGTTCGCCAGTTTAAGCGTCTCGAAGTCTACTATAGTTCTAGCAGAACTCGTCTGGGCAGTTCTGTTCAACTTTTTGAGATACAGTCAATTTTTTGCATCAAGGTATTTTAGTCACCGGCCATGGCTGAAAGCAGTGATGTATTCCGTATGTTGGCTGTTGAGGATAAGTTGGATGGTACCAACTACCCATTATGGGCTTATATGATGCGACATGTACTGGTTGCAAAAGGATTGTGGAACATTGTGCAGGGTGTTGAAAGACGTCCTTTTACACCTGTAATGACAGGTACTGCAAATACAGTTGTTAGAGCTGATGAAGATGGTGTCAAAGATGATATTCTGCAGATTCCTATTCGTGCTGCTGTTTCTGTTGCACCTACTGTAGAGCAGATTCGTTGGGATGGCAGAGATACCCAGGCACATGCATTGATAGCTTTGTCAGTCAAACGTGCCATTATTCCTCACATTCGCTCTTGCAGAACAGCAAAGGATGCTTGGGATACACTTACCACTTTGTACCAGGCTAGGAATGAGGCTCGTGTTGCTTACCTCCGAAAATAGTTGGAGAGTGAGCACATGAATGAAGGTGATTCGATGGACAGTTTTCTTACAAAGATCAAAGACCTGAAGGAACAATTGATTTCTGCTGATGAGGTTATACCAGATAGCTCACTTGTGCAGACCGTTCTGAATGGCCTTCCTGATTCATATCTGAGTTTTGCCTCTACTCTTCGATTGATGATGAAAGGCAATCCGAATGCCTTGTCATTTGAGGAATTAGTCTCTGTTCTGTTGCAAGAAGATCAGTCCAGGCAGAACAGGTCCATTATGCGTGTTGCAGATCAAGCTTTCCTGGCTAGTCAGAAGGGCAAAGGAAAATAGAGCTCTTCTACTAGTAAGCAGAAATCTGCAAATGCTGCACAATCGAAGAACCAGGATAAAGATGAGAAGAAATCAGAAAAGCAGAAATTGTTCTGCAAGTACTGTAAAGGAAATGATCATATTATAAAGAACTGTCCAAAACTGGCTGCTAAAGAGGCAAAGAAGAAAGAGGCTGGAATGGTTGTTGCAGAGGCCTCTACACCAAAAACAGAGTCTGCAAATCTTGTGCAGGAAGAAGAATGGGCATTTAATACTGTCTGCAGTTTTGACCCATCTTCTCATGATCAGTGCATGTCTGTAGTAGACTCAGATGTTTGGTACTTTGACAGTGGGGCGACCAAACATATTACCTCGCAGCGCAGTTTCTTCTCTTCACTCGAGCCTGCCCCTACATGGAATACTGTCACATGCGCCAATAACTCCTCTTATCCTATTATGGGAGTTGGTAAGATCATTCTGACTACTGCTGATGGTAGTTCTTTCACTTTGTCAGATGCTTTATTTGTGCCAGGGATCAAAAAGAACCTGTTATCAGTTTCTGCATTAGCCAAGATTGGCTTGGTTGTGAAATTCGTTGATGACAGGTGTACAGTCCATGATCTCTCAAATGGCGATGTGATTATTGCTTCTGGAATTTTATGTCGTGGGCTGTATAAGCTCATAGACTATGAAAGATCTGTGAATGATTCGGCATGTGCAGTTCATGATTCTTAGGCTATGTAAGATGCAAAGCTTTGGCATGCACGCTTTGGTCATCTGAATTTTGCTAGTTTGTTACGCCTGCAGAAATCTGAAATGGTGTCCTCTTTGCCCAAACTTGAGGCACCTGGAAAACATGTTTGTGAAGGCTGTATTTTGGGCAAAATGCAGCGTTCTTCCTTTCCAAAAGATGGTTCAGTTCGGGCTATGCAGAAATTGCAGCTTGTACATAGTGATGTCTGTGGTCCTATGCAGACACCCTCTTTTGGAAATTACCTTTACTTCGTGACTTTCATTGATGATTTTTCCAGGCATGCATGGGTATATCCACTCAAAGCAAAGTCCGAAGTGTTCATGTGCTTCAAACAGTTTTTGGTTTCGCTGAAAATCTGTCAGCATGTAAAATGGGCACCCTCCGTTCTGATCGAGGGGGGGAATATATGTCTTCAGATTTTAATGCATTTCTGGCTGAACGTGGGATAAAACACCAGTGTACAATGCCGTATACACCTCAACAGAATGGAGTTGCTGAACGAAAGAACAGGTCACTCATGGAGATGGCGAGGTGCATGGTCAAAAGTCAGGCTTTACCACATAGTTTCTGGCTTGAGGCTGTCATGTGTGCAGCATATGTACTGAACAGGTGTCCCACCAAAGCGTTGCAGTCTATCACTCCATATGAGGCTTGGCATGACCGCAAGCCATCTGTTGCTCATCTGCGTGTTTTTGGTTGTTTGGCATATGCATTAGTGTTTGAACAACATCGCAGAAAATTGGATGATAAGGTAGTAAAATGTATTTATGTTGGGTACAGTTCTGAAAGTAAAGGCTATCGTCTGTATCATCCACAGACTAAACACATTCTGGTTAGCCATGATGTTGTCTTTGTGGAAGATGCTATTCAGCCATTGCTTTCATGTACTAAGGAGACATCTGTTAGCTCCAAAGACATGTATGATACTTTGATGCCTCTTTTTACAGGTGGACAGGCTAGCGCTGGTCCTAATGAGGCAACTTCTCAGCCTTTGCAGGTTTCATATGATGATGCAGATCATTCCATTTCTGATGCATATTTACATGATGCACTTGTTGATGAGAGAGCTGATATTGAACAGGCAAAAACTATGCCGAAATGGCTGGTGCAGACTTTGCGTGACAGGAAATTAGATGCACCTTTGTCATATCGTACTCGTTCAGGCTCTCATAGTACCTCCTTTGCATCAGATTGCTATGCTATGGCTGCATCTAGTCTCTGTGATGAGAATGAGCCTGTTTCTTTTGATGAAGCACAAAATTCAGAAAATTGGATGGCTGCTATGCAATCTGAATATGATGCTATAATGAAGAATGGTACATGGTCTTTATGTGACTTGCCTCCTGGCAAGAAGGCCATTGGCACTAAGTGGGTATACAAGCTGAAGCGTAAACCTGATGGTACAGTTGACAGTTATAAGGCTAGGCTTGTTGCAAAGGGTTATGCGCAGGAAAGAGGCATTGATTTTGATGAGACCTTTGCACCTACATGCCGTATGACTACTGTTCGGAGCATTTGTGCACTTGCAGCCCATCATGAATGGAATGTACATTAGTTGGACATTAAAACAGCATTTCTGAATGGTGACTTGCATGAAGAAGTGTATGTTTTTCAGCCGCGTGGCTTTGTGCAGAAAGGGCATGAAAACCAGGTGTGCAGGTTAAAGAAGGCGTTATATGGTTTAAAGCAAGCACCACGTGCTTGGTATGAGAAAATACATGCCTATCTGATTGCACATGGTTTTGAGAACAGTCCAACTGAAAGCACCTTATATGTTAAGCGTGCTAATGATGTGCTTTTGATCATTGTTGTCTATGTAGACGACATGCTGCTCACTGGTCCTCTTGAGAAGCATATTGCTGATTTCAAGGCTGATTTGCTTGCCTCATTTGAGATGCCTGATTTGGGGCATTTGCATCACTATTTGGGCATTCAGTTTATGCAAGTTGATGGTGGAATGGCTTTGTGTCAAACGAAATATATTGACACATTATTGCAGCGTTTTGGCCTTGAAGACTGTAAGCCTATTGCCACTCCTATGGAGACAGGTTTACGATTGAGTCTTCATGATGCTGGAGATGCATTTGATGCTGTTCTCTATCAGCAGGCTGTTGGATGCTTGATTTACTTATGCATTACTCGGCCAGATATTCAGTTTGCTGTCTCACAGATGAGCAGGTTTATGCATTGCCCAGGAGTCGCGCATTGGAAAGCGGTTAAGCGCATCTTTCGCTACTTGAGTGGTACTCGACTACTTGGGTTGTTTTATCCCAAGGGGGGATCACTACCGCTAGATTTGCATGCTTTTTCTGACTCAGATTGGGCTGGTTGCTATGACACTCGTGTGTCCACCAGTGGTTTTTGCTTCATGCTTGGTAGCTCATGTATATCTTGGTTGAGCAAGAAGCAGCCTACTGTGGCCACTTCCAGTTGTGAGGCTGAGTATAGGGCAGCTTTCACAGCGACTGTTGAGTGTGTGTGGCTCAGACGCCTTATGGCTGATTTGGGTGTTGGCCAGTCTTCTGCCACCACCATCTTCACTGACAGTCAGAGCGCATTGGCAGTTGCGAGGAACCCTGTGTTCCATGCTCGCACTAAGCACATTGAGGTGCATTATCACTATGTCAGGGAGAGGTTCTCTGCTGGGGAGATCAGCTTGGCATATGTGCCCACGCAGGAGAATATTGCAGACCTTTTCACGAAGGCTCTGCCTAGGGAGAAGTTTGAAGCTTTCCGCAAAGCTTTGGGCTTAATTCATTTTGTGGAGTGATTTCCACATAGCTCGGCACTTCCTTATACATGAGTGCCAGCTCCTTGTTCACCGCATCACTCCCAGGGGGGGATTTGTTGATATATTTAGGTAGTGATGTGTGTGAACACTCTAGGACCACCGGGGCACTTTTTTCCCTCTTTAGGAGGTTTTTTTCCCTCGGCTTGTATATATGCCTATTGCCCTAATGGGCTACTTATCTTTGTACATTCTCTAGTAATACATTCAGTCTTGTGTGTTTTGCTCCAAGCTTCTTCTTCTTCCTTGTGCTGTTCACGTGCTTCCACAGACGTCTAACTCCAACAAAATCAAGTCCAAGAAGCCCTAATTACTCAAGTTCAAGCATAGCTAAGATAATATTGCTACAAACCCTAAGGGAAAAGAAGAAAAAATAAGTAATCACACTTCGAGTGGTGATAAAAACTTAAATGTTCATAACAATGCAAATTAGTGGAAAGGACAAGTGGTTGATACAAAGGAACACAACAACAAGGTTATACTTGGGAAAAAGTGGGTTAATCAATAAGTCTTATGAACCTTAGATCAGGCAAACATCTAAGCTAGGATAGACAAAACATTAGATCCTCTGAGGCTAGTGTCAATCACACAACTAGATTGTGGGCCTAACAACTCAGGTTTCAACCATTAAACTCATAAATGGTTGTCACCTTGACGTTTCAACCATTACATCAATGGCAATTTAGAAGCATAGACCAATTATTGGAAGCCTTCATAACCGAGTTCTCCAAGAGTGGCATCGCACACAATACCTTATCCCTAATTCATAGCCTTAAGAAAAATCTTCAGGAGACAATTAGGCTTGCACGTAGATGATTTAGACACTTTGTGCAGAGATGCCCTATTCTTGAGTTACCCACACTAGCCAAAAAAGTGGCTTTATTTCTAGATGGATTATTAAGTGCCAAATTGAGATCTTACATGTACCTAAAGGAACCTAGAACCATAGAGTAGTGTGTGTATAAGTGCATAGAAATAGAGGTAGAGGACAACCTAGGTGATGAATTGGAGCTCTCAAAAATCTATATTTTGATGATTCTACAAGTTTTATTTCCAAGCCATCCACTTCCATTGAAGAACTGGTAAAGAAGGTAGCTCAAAAGCTAGGAGTCTTGGGAAAACACACACCTAGAATGGTCTCGGTGAAACAATGCTATACATGTGGAGGAGACCACATGGTTAATGTTTGCCCAGTCACGGATCAACCCCAAGGAAACCCTGATGGCCAATACTACATGATAGAGAGAAAATACATGAACCACATGGATCAAGATTGTCTGTACAACAGGCAAGCCATCCAACAAACTTATCAACAACCTTACCAACAAGGTAGGTATCATAACCAATACCAACAACTATATTATCGGCCACAACAATGATATCAACCTCAATACCAACAACAATATGAAGCACCATATTGGCCACAACCAGTCCTAGGAAACCAACCACCACCTCCTGTCAATGTGATTGTAATTAAGTATGCAGTGGTCGAGGAGAACCCTAATAGATCATTGGTGTCGATGACCCCTTTGGTCTCAAAAAATAACCCTCATGCTTAGAGTTTTGACTACACCCATGAAGATAGTCCATGAGCTTATTACACAGAGTCACCCTAGCATAGTGAGAATTATCTGTATCAATATGAGGCACTACCTATGGAACCAAATTGGGAGCCATAATACTCCAATGTCATATATGGTAGGCCTTGAACATCATATCCAAGCCTTTTGGGGTTGGATCCGTGAGAACATACCTTAGTTGTGGTCTATTCACAATGAATGATGGGTGGGATGAAGTGGAGTTGATGGATTTTCAACATGCAAGGGGTTTTGAGATGCAATGTCTACAATTTTTTTTTTTTTACGTCTTTGAGGATTTCTTCTAGTTTGGATAACTTTCTAGCCCACTTACAATGCCTTCTCCCCGTTATCCTTCCATGTTCTTGTTTTTCTCTTACTAGGCTCTCATAAGTCACTTGAATCTGATTGTTCAACTGGTTTAGCATGTTTTAAGGCTTGTGCCCTAGTGGCTGCCTATATAGGAGCCACATTAATGCTACTTGAACTTGAATCCTCCACTAAGCCTACCACATTAATTGGTATAACCTTAGGCTCACTAGATGGGTTCTTTGGACAATCTCTCAGGCAATGTTATTTGTTGCAGTACGGACAAAAACCTTGTATTATGATGGTGTGTCCTTGTTTCGGAGCCAGTAATGGGGACATTCATGATTGAAATGGTTGCACTATCATCTTAAACATGGTTCTCTAGGGGCTTGTTGTTGAAATGAAAAAGGACTACTCCTACTCTACTCACATACACACAACTAACAAGCTATGGAGGAATGAACAAGAGATAACAAAATATGATGAATTAAATAAAATGGAGATGAATTACATAAGATGCTCTATGAGCATGAGAACTCCATGAGGAGAGTGAGGACACTCTTGCCAAGAGCTAGAGTGAATGGCTTATGAGGAGTGAAGGGAGGCCTCGTTTATATGGAGTTTGGGAGAATTCCCTTGCATGTGGGGATAAATGGACTTGCATGTGAATGATTCTAGCTTTGGATGAAAGGGTCCATGGAGCATGGAACTCTCAACATCCCCCCTCCATGTGATGACCCTTTTGTTTTTAATGCGAGGGACTAGTGACATATGGGACCACTTAGTCCATTGAGTTTTTTTAGATCCAAGGATATATGGGATACTTCGACATAACTTGGACATATGGCATCCAAGTGTGAGACATATGGCACCCCTAGGTTTTTAGTTCCATGGACATATGGGATCCATGTTGTGTGGGACATATGGCATCCTTGAGATCTTGGGACATATGTGATCCCAAGACATATACTTGGACATTTGGGATCCAAGTGGTTTTTGTGGGGATCTAGGGACATATAGGAGCCCTAGACATATAGGGCTAACATCATGAGGTAGGTAGTGCTTTTGATCCATTTTCCACCTTTGATTTTGATGTTGATGTAGATTTCCATTGATTGGAATCCTTGGTAGGGTCCTCTTCCTTTATTGTTGCAATAGCCTTTGTATTGTGATTTGCTTTAGTGTCATATGTTGTACATCTTTGCGATGTAGAAAGAGAGTATACATGAGGTACATACACTTTGAGATAGAAGTGTGTCTAATGGCATTGGGAAGGTCCTACCTTCTTTACAAGAAGGTGGTGTCTAATCCCATTACAAGAAAACCATATGTGAAAAATTTGAAGTTTGTGACATATAAATACAACTCATATAATTGTCAAGAGTCTTTAAAGTGTAACTTCAATATAAAGAAGTCGTAAGAACACTTATGCAAAAGAAGTATGACATAAGTGATGGTCACATACTGCAACCAACTTGAATCTCTTTGGATGCCTTTGTTTCTATCTCCATTAATAGCTCCCTCTTATGATTTTGATATCATTGCATATGTAATGAACATAGTGAGAAATAGGACTGAATTCAAAAATGAATCTGACATGCATGAATCACTTGTTTTGTAAGTTTATCTTTCTCTCTCATTCTCTCTCTCTCTCTCTCCAAGATGGCGCCACTTTTGATAGGGATTTTTCATTTCATCGACACTAGCATGGGTAGCTGTAGCTAGCTGTATAGCCAAGCGCATGAATATGGAATCCATGCTTTTGATGCCAAATCCTAGAGACCTTCCCTATGACAATAGTAGGTCCACCTCCATCTTCAGTGAAGTACACGGTGCCATCAACCCCTTGAAAGCGAGCAAGCACAACCACTACCTTGCCTTCTGGCCATAGTGCCATGTTTGATTCCTCTTTCTCTTTCTTTGAGATAGATATTCAGGTTCTACATCGTGTTGTACTGAATTTCTCCCTTTCTTCATCGCTGCTATTTCCCATAAAACTTTTCGCTTGTTGCATTGGTGCATTCTCTAGCTAGAGACGATCGACATGAAAGTAGTGCTCCTACATCTGCTCTAGCACGTGTGGCCATGTCATTGACTTCTATGTAAGAGCATGCCATGATATGTGCCTCATCTTGTATGCTTTCCTTCATTTGCAGAATGCACGTCAAACAAGTAGGTGAACAAGATGAAATAATGCCATCTATAGGCATTGTGGAATGATCAATTCACTCTCTATCAAGCAAGAAAAAAATCTTGTTCTTTTTCGTTAAGATTTCCATCTATACATTCACATGAGCATGCATCAAAAAAAGTAAACATGTCTGTAGTAGTTCATGAGTGCATAGGAAACAAAAGAATGAATTTAGTACTTCCCACAGGCAGATTAACTTCTACAAGTGGAGTAGGTGCTAACGTTTCCTCAAAGGTGAGCGTTGTAGTAGCTCTCCATATTTTCTATTTTCCTTTATCCATCATCAAATGTGCTGTTCTTGTGCCATGTCTCTTCATGCTGATAGACTGTCGTCTCCCCACTTCAAAACCTTCAGTGGAATATCATGCACATCCATGTTAATGGTATAAGGAGGATTACAGAATCTAAATATGTCATGCATCACTGCTTGAAATGTAGTACTAGAATATAGTTGAAATGCTGCCAGACTTCAAGATTGACAAAGACCAAGAACAGTCCGCCAAACTTCTCTAAGAATTGTGAGCTAGCAACAGTATGTGGTCACCAAAGTGATGAAGACCTGCAAGCTCTATGTAAAACTCCTTTCTCTCTGTTGGGTATCTAAAAGAGATCAAAGCTATGCTATGCCACATGATCAACACATCGACAAAGTTTTTCTTGGTTATCATACCCATTTGCATGCAACAAAGATAGTCGCAAAACAAAACGGTGATTATTAATTGATTATAGTGCTCATTAGCACTAATTATTAAGATAAAGAAAGTACAACAATGAAAGACTATACTCATGCATATTGAAAACTAAAAATAGTGCTTGGAAGCACTCTTATTGAAGAAAAACATGCTAATGATGAAGATAACAAAAACAAAAGTAAAAAAGGAAATAGAACTCAAAGATAACAAAAATGAACCTCAAAAATAGAACTCAAAAGGGATTAAGAACGAAAAACATGCTAATGATGAAGACAACAAAAACAGAACTCAAAAGGGAAAATAGTTAACCTATGCTTTGATATCATGTTGAAATGGAAAAGGACTACTCCTACTCTACTCACATACACAAAACTAACAAGCAATGGAGGAAGGAACAAAATATAACAAAACATGATGAATTAAATAGAATGGAGATGACTTACATGAGATGATCTATGAGCATGAGGACTCCATGAGGAGAGTGAGGGCACTCTTACCTAGAGCTGGAGTGAATGGCTTATGAGGAATGAAGGGAGGTCTTGCTTATATGGAGTTTGGGAGAATTCCCTTGCATGTGGGATAAATGGACTTGTATGTGAATGATTCTAGTTTTGAACAAAAGGGTGGAGCATGGAACTCTCAACACTTGTGGTCTCATTTGTCTCAATTGGGACTTGCTGGACTTCAAGAAGGGCCAACAATTGCAAACCTAGACAAGAGTTACCTCAGAGTAGATTTAGAGATCGAACGGAAAACAATTGGCATGAAAATGGTAGAAATAGCTCAAGCTATACTCAAGGCCAATCAATAGTTCAATCAGATAAATTTTGTCAAATCAGTTTTGCATTTCTAGGGCTTACTAGAAAGACTAGAGCAATTGGTAAATAAGCCATAGGTTTTGCCTCCACATGCTCAAGCAGTTGTTGAAAGAGAAAACTCACCACCAACAAAAGTTTATGTTACTGATTTCACTAATGTTGGAACACCTCTTTCAATTCAACAATACTCTCAAGAGTTCTTGCGAGAAATACAAGAAGAGAAATCAGCCAAGGAGAAGGGTAATCCCCCTCCTATTCATGAAATTGATGATATTCATGATCAATTTCCCCAAGACATTCCATCTATTTATGGAGACCAATCAGAGCAACAAGAAGATGAGAGATTAGATTTTGAATCTAATTCTTTACAAGAGTTGCCACAATTCACAGGCCCATGGGAATCTGAATCTCTTCATCTCAAAACTCCCACAATACTGATAAGAAATGAAGACTCAATGGTTCCAAGAAGCACTGAAGTCATGAAGAACACTAAGGTGTAGTGTCATCTCACCTTAGAAGAAATGCTCAAAGTAAAACCTGAGCTATGGAAACATGTGGCAAATGAGGTTCCAGAACTTGGTTCCAATATGTCAAAAGTAGGCTCTAAACAAAAATTCTAAGAGATACCTCTAGAAAAAATAGGAGAATGAGTGAAGGTGAAGAAGGTAATACTTATCTTCCAATCACCTACCAAGGTTACACAACCAAAGCGATCTTAGATTTGGGTGTTGGTGTTACAATTGCGACCACCTCCTTGTGGAAGAAAGAACAACTAGAATGAAGCTTCGAATGGATGATGATCATATTGAAAGACCTCAAGGATTTCTAAAAGGGATAACTCTAACCACTTGTGGTGTAGAGTTTGAACACACCTTTGCTATCTATGACTTTGGCTAAAATAACTTCTATGAAATGATCCTATGAAAACTCTTCCTATGACAAGTGCAAATAGTAAAAAATTTGGGAATTAGATCCTTGTACTTGGAGCACATAGGGGTCACAACCAAGGTCAATATGAAGGATTATACCTTCAAAGATGTACCATCCCTACAGTGGAATCCTATCCACAAGGTGCAAGAAGATTTAGTCTCTATGAATTCTGTAAGTTCTTCTGATCCATCCTAGATGCATGAAGATACTCACTTGTGGATGTGCAAGCTCAAACAGGAAGAGCAAAGATGCCTAAAAGTGAGAGAAGGAACTTCTCAAGGAGCAAGACCAGTTAGAGACCCAACCTACACACCGATGATCTTTCCAGATGAGGAATTTGAGCCTCATGGTTGGGCATAAATCTTAGCCACCATGGGCATTGCTGTCAATGAAGTATAGTGGATGCCTCTTGTGATGAGGAGGGTAATGATATCTCTTTGTTCATGTGTGAACCTTTGCTAGAAGAGCGTGATTGTAATGAAGTCATAGAAGAAGAATAAGAGGACAAGGACGATCTGGAGTCCATTACGATGGATAACTTCTTTCACTTAGAGGAGCACTATCTAGAAAATATAGGAGTATTTACCCAAAAAGAAGAAGAACCTCACAAGCATTAAAACTATAAATTCAAGGGATGAAAGTGAAGGTAGTCAAAAGAAAAAGAAAAGAAAAGCAGTGAAACAAGTAGAGGAGGAATCATTGTTAGAAGTACCAAAGAATTTCAAGAAATATGATGTTGAAGATCAGAGAATTGTGGTAGGAATTCCTAAGATAGGTCATCATAGGAGAAGCGTATGATAATAAAGAAGAAAAAAAAAATATAGTAACAATTAAAGAGAACAAAGAGAGATGTACATACATAGGGGAAGACCTAAGTGAAGAAGAAGATGTAGAGATTGTAGCTTTATAAAGGGAATATAGGGATGTGTTTGTGTGTACCTATAGAGGCCTAAGGGGGGTAGATATGGAAATATGCTCTCATACTATCCCCATGATGGCTAATGCCAAGCCCACCAAATAGAATCCCTACACATATAATGACACTTATGCAGCCAAAATAAAATAAGAAATCAATAGAATTATTGAAGCCGGATTTATCTATGAGATTGAGCATATTGAATGGGTGTCCCCCATTGAAGTGGTGCCCAAGAAGAAAAAAAAGTTGTGGCTATGTATTAACCTTATAAAAGTTAATGCCACTACGATAACAGATAGCTATCCCCTTCCAATCACGAAACATTTATTAGAGCATGTTGTAGACAAGGAAGTTTATAGATTCCTTGATGGATTTTCACGTTACAACCAAGTAGCCATTGCCCTAGAAGATCAACACAAAATGGCCTTTTCCATAGAGTGGGGAATCTTTGCACTTTGTGTGATGCCATTTGGGCTCATCAATGCACCTACAACATTCCAAAGGCTCATGTGTCATGTCTTCAAAGACTTCTTGTGAAAGAGATTAGAAGTATATGTGGACAATTTATGTGCTCATTCCCAAGAAAGAAGAGACCACATCCAAATCTTAGTCATATCTTCAACAAGTGTAGAGAATATCGAGTTTGTGTGAACCCAGAAAAGTGCGTGTTCAAGGTATGTCAAGGTAAGATCTTAGGTCATATTGTTTTTGAGAATGGAATATCAATAGATGAGGACAAAGTAAGAGCCATTGCGGAATTACCGAGGTCAAGGAACATTAAAGAGGTACAAGCCTTTTATTGGCCATTGTGTATATTACCACATGTTTATCCACATGTATGCAATCATAGCTAAGCCTCTTTACGCTCTCTTGACAAATTTTGAGTGGAACAAAAAATGCAAAAATTCCTTCATGAGCTGAAGAGATGTTTGTGCACAACACCAATACTGACCACTCTTGATGGGAATAAACCATTCCATGTCCATGTAGATGACCCAATTATGCAATAGGATGTGTGCTAGCACAACCCATAGGTGAAGGAAATCTAGATTTTCCTATAGCATATGCTAGCAGACAACTAAACATAGCTGAAAAAAACTATACAACAGCTGAAAGAGAAGGCTTAGACATTGTATATGCCATGAAGAAGTTCATACACTATGTATTGGCCAAAAAGTTCAAGTTTTTCACTAATCATCAAGCTTTATTATATTTGGTCAATAAACCTTGCAATACGGGATGCTTAGTAAGATGGTTCCTCTTACTAATGGAATATGACTTCGAAGTGGTTGTTAGGAAAGGTAGGACCCACCTCAAGGGGGATCACCTTTCTTGCATCACTTCAGGGGAGTCATCGCAAGGAGTGTTTGATGAACTGGCTGACACTTATATGTTCAATTTAGAAGTTGTTCCTAAATGGGCAAATAAGTTGGTATTTGTCCTAACCTTCAGACTTGCAAATAAGAATGTGAAATGAATAAACATGAAATTATAAAATCACAAAAATATCAAATATTGGTAGGAAGTATGTACAAACTGTAAGAAAATAACAACACAGCGGAATAGACCTGTAGACAGAGTTGAGAGAAAAACGCAGACAAAGATAAACCCAAGATAGAGAACTCAAATTCTCAGATTGCACAACATAATGCAGTTACAATGATGGTGCTATCCACCCGTGCGCTCCCAATGTGGAGCTTAGATGCCGATCTAGAGAGACTCTAGATGAAGGGCTTACTAGTGCGCAATGCTATGTAAAGCTCAACCTAGGCCATGCTTATATAGCTTTTACAAGGTGGTTTGCTACAGATAAACATAGTCAGGAGATACAAAATAGTCCATAAAATATACGATCCGACAATATCTCCAGGACCAGTAGTCCTACCATCTCGGCCCTACGGGCCGGGGGGATAGGCCCCCCGGACCCCGCAGAAGGGGGCAAGCCCCCTTCTGCACTCCCCCCATTAAGGTTCTATGGGGAAACCGCGCGACGCCGCAGGGCCTTTATTTTCACCTTAAATGGAAACCCAATGGCCTGGAAGTTTATGCCCTACCTAACCTAATGGCTAGGCTCACAAAGATCATCTACAACCATCAACGGTCACACATAGACCTCATCTAACTTGGAAGTTAGGGTTCCACAAATGTCCGGGCTCTTATAATGGCTTCTTCTCATAATGGGAGCCTTACAACTTAGAGCACCATGGATCATTTGTGGTCACATGAGGGTGGAGTATTGAGCATATCCAACACCCTCCCTCAATGTCCACCTGATGGTGAACTACCTCCTTGGTCTAATCCCAAGCTTTGGAAAGTGTCGAAGAAGTTGCTCTCTCCCAAGAGCCTTGGTGAAGATGTCTGCTCCATTTTCTTCAGTAGGGCAATAGATTATCTCCACAACCCCGTCCTCAATCAACTCACGCACATAGTGATACTGGATTTCTATGTGCTTGGTATGTGCATGGAAACAGGATTTTTGGCGATGGCCATCCAACTTTGGTTGTCACACTTTAACTTTGTAGCCTCCTGCCCTTGTATTCCTATGTGCCATAGGATCCTCCTCAACCATACTACTTCACATGCTGCAATGCATGCAGCTTTATACTCAGCTTTAGTAGAAGATAATGCTACAGTCGGTTGCTTCTTACTAATCCAAGAGAAAATCCCTGATCCTAAAGAAAAGCAATATCCAGAAACTGATTTTTTGGTATCAATATCTCCTGCCCAATCTAAGTCACAGTATCCAACCAGAGATGATCCTTCTTCATAAAGAATACCATAATCAGTAGTTCCTTTCACATACGTGAGTATCTGCATGCTTGCCTTCCAATGAGTTTGACAAGGCTTATTAGAGAACCTGCTTACTACTCCAACACCATAAGAGATGTCTGGTCTGCTATTGCACAAGTAGATGAGACTTCCAACTAATTTCATGTATCTTCCAATATCCACTGGAGATGAAGTATCTTCAATAGATAATTTTGTGTTGACCTCCATAGGTGTAGAAATTTCCTCGCAATCCTCCATGTCGAATGCCTTCAATATCTGCCTTGCATACTTTTGTTGAGAGATGAAAATCTTCCCTGGTTCCTGCCAAACTTCAAGACCTAAGCAATAATGCATTAAGCCCAAGTCTGTCATTTCAAATTCTGAACTCAGGGCATCTTTTGTTTGTTGAAGAAGAGCATCATCATTTCCTGTAATCACAAGGTCATCTACATAGAGTACAAGCACAATTGTCTTCCCTCCTCTCTTACAAGTTAACATCAGAAGCACATCTTTTGAAACCTAGATCCAAGAGATACTTATCTATCCGCTGGTATGATGCTCTAGGGGCTTGTTTTAGCCCATATAATGCCTTCTTCAGCTTACATACCTTGTTCTCTGAATTGGGAGCCTCAAACCCTGGTGGCTGAGACACATATACCTCCTCCTTGAGGTCTCCATTCAGGAATGCTGACTTGACATCCATGTGATAGACTTGCCAACACTTATGTGCAGCCACAACTAGTACTACTCAGATAGTAGTCATTCTTGCAGTCGGGGCAAATGATTCACAAAAGTCAATGCCTTCAACTTGTGAGTAGCCCTGTGCAACAAGTCTTGCTTTATACTTTTCTAGAGTAGCATCAGCCTTGTACTTTAGCTTCCAGACCCACTTGGTGCCAATGACTTTACGCTTAGGGGGTCGATCCACTATCCATTCTTCATGATATTGTTGTATTTTGTTTGCATGGTGGCCCTCCAATTCAGATCATGGAGTGCCTCTTCCACATTGGTTGGTTCCTTTGCTTCTTCTTGAATGAGATCAGCCATCAAGGCTGTGTTTACAATATGGGCGTTTTCCCGTCTCTGTTCCTCTATTCTCTGTGATCGCCTCGGTCCATCTGCAACCTGTTCTAGTGACTATGGGATGGGGTTTGCGGAATCATAGAGCTTCCTCACCCAACGTGGCAATGGCTTTTCCACTTGGGTGTCGGCAGGTTGGTGACTTACAGACTCATCATCTGAAGATGATGCTTCCTTCTCTTGTGTAGAAGGGATAGCTCTTGGGCAAGGTTCATAGTGGATTGCCCCTTTGCCTGATGATAAAGTGGAAGCTCTCTTTTCCTCCTCCATTGCATGTGGCTGCTCCTCCTTGAACACCACATCACGACTCGCCATGATCTTCTTAGCCTCAGGGTCATAAAGCTTATAAGCCTTCTTATCTTCGTTGTACCCTAGGAAGATACATTTGATGCTTTTTGGTTGAAGCTTGTTTCTCTCCCTATCTGGAACATGTACATAACATTCAGTTCCAAATACTTTGAAATGGGAAACTGAAGGCTTTTTACCAGTGTAGGCTTATTGTGGAGTATTTCCATCAAGTGCATGGTGTAGCTTCGATTCAAGATGTAGACAGCAATGTTGACAACCTCTACCCAAAATTGATTTGGCAAACCCTTTCCTTTCAACATGCACCTTGCCATCTCCATGATGGTTCGATTCCGACGTTCTGCAACACTGTTCTGTTGAGGACTATGTGCCACTGTGAGTTGATGCTTGATTCCCTTACTCTTGCAGAAATCTTAAAACTCTGTTGATGTGAACTCACCACCACCGTCTGTCCTAAATTTCTTCATCTTCTTCCGTGTCTCAGTTTCAACAAGCTGAAGCCATTCTTTAAACTTACCAAAAGCTTGAGCCTTATCACGAAGGAAGTACACCCACATCTTCTTGCTATAGTCGTCGACAAGTAACATGAAGTAGGAAGATCTGCCCAAGGCCTGTGTAGGCATTTTTCCGCACAAGTCAGCATGCACCAACTCTAGACGATAGCTTGCCCTATTCTTGCTTTCTTGTGGAAACACCTTCCTCTGTTGCTTGCCCATCATGCAAGCTTCACATGGTTCCTTCATTTCTGCAATCGATGGTAGGTGTGCAACCATACCCCTCTGATGCATCTCCTTCAGTACACGGTATCCAATGTGGCCGAATCTCTCATGCCATAGCTTACTTGTGCCCACGTTCGTAGTGGTTGTAAGAGCACACAGCTCATATAGGTTGTTCCTCCTTATGCCAATCCCAACAATGTTGTTGTTACCATCCATAATCTTAGCTCTTGTTGTACTGAAAGATACTTGATGACCTTGATCAGTTATAGAAGCTACTGAAAGTAGATTTTGTTTTATTTGTGGAAAATACAACACATTTGAAAGCTTTCTGATATCGCCATTAGAGTTAATGAAAGAAACCGTACCTTCGCCCTCTGCAGGACATCTTGCATTATTTCCTACCTTTACTGTGATGGGTTCCTTTAGAGGCTGTAAGGAACTGTAAAGGTCTTTTCTACTCGTCATGTGACGAGATGCACCACTGTCCAACACCCATGAGTCATCTGTTCCTGAATCTTCAGCCGAGGAGCACACCTCCTCTATCATAACAAATAACTCAAGATCTGTTTCTACTGTGTTGGCAGACTCCTTGCCCTTGCCACCTTTTGAAAAGCCACTCTTCTCTTCTGCCTTCTTGATGCGACAGTCTTGGATTCTGTGTCCCTTCTTCTTGTAGTGGAAACACTCTCCCTTGAACTTCTTTTTGTCGTTCTTCTTTTTGTCTCCATCTTTTGAAGAGTCTATTTTGCATCCCTTGGCATTTGCTGTGAATGCAACATCTCCTTTGCTACCACCACTCCTTGCCATGAGCCGCAGCTCCTCCTCCATGAGTAAGGCATTGAATTCTTCAAAAGTTAGTGGTTGGGGTCTGATTTGAGTGTTAAGAGCAGTTACCAAACCATCAAACTTAGGTGGACAGATTCGAAGACAACATCGAGCTAGCTCCTCACTTGGCTTTTGAACACCTACTCCCACCATTTGATCTTGTAGATTCTTTATGCGAGTGATAAACACCTCTGCAGTCTCCCCATCAGCAAACCGTTCTGCTGCAAGCTGATTCTCCAAGTTCTGAATCCGTGTTTGATTACGAGTTTCATATTGATTTCTCAATATGTTCCATGCTTCAGAACACTGTCAGAAGTACTTGTAACAAGAGCACAAAGTGCATCTGCATTTCTATGTTTCCAAACACATAGAAGATCAGCATCAGGAGGAATCATTCGACCAAGATTATTTGGATCAGGTCTTTCTTGGGGCTCATGATCAATCCCAAGAACAGTCTCCAAAAGCTCATACGAATCAAGAATAGAAGTGATTTTGAACTTCCACAGGGTGTAGTTCGTACCATCAAGTTTACCTTCTGTGAATGCTGGTGGCCGTATCCACAACGTTGGGATGATTGGCATCATTGCTGCTCCTGCTTGTGCGCCACCTACTCCTGTTGATGAACCACCTTGACCTCCAGCCGTAGATGATGATGCACCGCTTGACATCTTCTCTCTTTTATCCTTTAGACCTCTACAACCTTTGCGTTTCTACTTCTGCACCACTCCGAGCCTCCTGAGCTCTAATACCATGTAAGAAAATAACAGCACAGTGGAATAGACCTGTAGACAGAGTTGAGAGAAAAACGTAGACAAAGATAGACGCAAGATAGAGAACTCAAATTCTCAGATTGCAGAGCATAATGCAGTTACGATGATGGTGTTTTCCACCCATGCGCTCCCAATGTGGAGCTTAGATGGCGATCTAGACAGACTCTAGATGAAGGGCTTACTAGTGCGCAATGCTATGTAAAGCTCAACCTAGGCCGTGCTTATATAGCTTTTACAAGGCAGTTCGGTACAGATAAACATAGTCGGGAGATACAAAATAGTCGGTAAAATATACGATCTGACAATATCTCTAGGACCAGTAGTCCTACCATCCCTGCCCTACGGGCCGGGGGGATAGGCCCCCTGGACCCTTCAGAAGGGGGCAAGCCCCCTCTACACTCCCCCCATTAAGGTTCTATGGGGAAATCGGCGACATCACAGGGCTTTTATTTTCACCTTAAATGGCAACCCAATGGCCTGGAAGTTTATGCCCTACCTAACCTAATGGCTAGGCTCACAAAGATCATCTACAACCATCAATGGTCACACATAGACCTCATCTAACTTGGAAGTTAGGGTTCCACAAATGTCCGGGCTCTCATAATGGCTTCTTCTCATAATGAGGGCCTTAAAACTTAGAGCACCATGGATCATTTGTGGTCACATGAGGGTGGAGTATTGAGCATATCCAACACAAACAAGATACAAAGGGTGTACTAGCTGTCAAGGAGGATGAACATAGGATTTGGTTGTAATAAGCCCATGAAGGATTGCTAGGAAATCACTATTCTAAACAATGAACATTGCAAAATCTCAAATGTTTAGGAGTGTATTGGCCTAGTATGGACAAAGAAATACATGAGAGGATTAAGAGTTGTCTAGGGTGCTAGAAGAGACACCTAGTGAAGTATGCTACCCTTTGTCTAGTGTGCTATAAGAGACAACTAGAAGAGACACCTAGTGGAGTATGCTACCCTTAATTCTAGAATGGAGTGATCCATTGGTAGAATTTATGAAATCAGGAGCATTACCTAGCGAGGCTAGTCTAGCAAGAAAAAGAAGCATGGATCAAGAGGCTCATGACTACACCTTAGTAGGAGACAACCTATACTGAAGAGGAAAAGATGGTCACTTAAGACTGTGCATTCACGAATCAGACAATTTGAAAATATTAGAAACTGCCCATTTCGGTGTCCTAGGTGGAAACATTTGGCCTGACCGAGTAAATAAGACCATTCTATTCTCAAGACTTTGGTGGCCCACTTTTCATATGGATGCACATACCTATGTGAAGAGATGAGACACATTCCAATGTGCACAATATCCGGTCAGCAAGACGAGATGCCTTTGAGGCCAATGGATGCACATTCTCGAAGTGGGGTATAGACTTTGTAGATCCTATTAACACCCCAACTAGAAACTCCCATGCAGAGTACATTATTGTTACCACAAATTACCTTACAAAGTGGATAGAAGTAAGAGACACGATAAAGAATGATTCCGAAATGATGGCTAAGTTCTTATTCGAGAATGTGTTAACTAGATATAGGTTATCAATAGAGTTAGTAAGTGATAGAGGTATGCACTTCTTGAATGAAGTCGTTGAAAACCTTCTCCAAGAATTCTTGGTGATACATAAGAAATTTTCCCCCTATCATCCTCAAGCTAATGAACAAGGTGAGAGCATAAATAAGATCTTATGTAATGTATTGAAAAAACTGGTAAATAATAAATGATCTCATTGGGATAAACAAATTCATCATGTTGTTTGGGCTTACCGAGTTGCCTACAAAACAGTACTCAATGCCACCCCATTCCAGATGGTCTTTAGACAAAATGTTGTGTTACCATTAGACTTCCTGATCCTGAATTTAAAAGTAGCACAAAAGCATGAGTGGAATGGACATGAGTTGTCCTCTAGGATATTTGATCTAGAACACTTAGGTGGAACCAAGCTACGAGTCGCAGCAACCATCTATGCTGCAAAGAAATGACAAAAGGCACACTTTGATGCACATATCAAGGATAAAGGATCGAAAGAGAGAGACCTAGTGTTGACTTATACACTAAAGCAACATGCTCGTAAATTAGAAAAATGAGGATATGGACCATGGTCATTAATAGAATTTCCACTAGCAGTGTGGTTCAATTGGCCACTCTAGAAGGTCACATCTTGCCAAGCTATATTAGTGGATGTTGAGTCAAGCTATACTAAGAACCTCTTATAGAGGATATGCTAATGAGACTCAACACTACTAAGAAATGAAAAGAAGAAGAGTTAAGGGCTAGAGAAGAAGCATAGGCATAGATAAGAAAGTGCATTAGGCAAAATAAGTTAAGACGACAAGGCCTAGATTTCAATCCCAATGCCAAGAGATATCACATGGTTATGTGCATCCAAAAAGAGTACA
The DNA here is from genome assembly GCA_020310875.1 of Ceratopteris richardii. Classification (NCBI taxonomy): domain Eukaryota; kingdom Viridiplantae; phylum Streptophyta; class Polypodiopsida; order Polypodiales; family Pteridaceae; genus Ceratopteris; species Ceratopteris richardii. Next base: position 20,964,680 of record CM035409.1, on the reverse strand, counting down.
CATCCTATCATCATAGATAGATGACTAGGTTAGAACACACAAGGCCATGCACAAGGCACATTTTTCTTCATCCCATGCACTCACACACTTGCCCATCATTCATTATGGGTTATGAGTACTTGGCATGATAACTATGAAACCCATGTTTGAAAGATCCAGAGGACATCAAGGTTACAACATCAATACCTATGAAGCAACTCACAACCAACAACTACTCAAAATCAACATTGACAACCTCTTTTGAGAAACTAACAATTTCTAAAAGCTCAAAAAAATACACCATCATGTTGGAATCCAAAGAAGAAGTACATACAAAGGGACTAAAACTTGCAAAGTCTAGCAATGACAAAATGAAGAACAAGACAACCAACTCCACTACATTTGGAAGATAAACCACTCTTGTTGATACATGATGGACACTACCTCTCAAAGTACTACATGGAACACCCACTCCAACAAGGGTGTGCCAGGGATGATAGACTCGAGAGGGGGAGGAGTGTTGGTGATGAAGGTGAGGTATGAGGTGTAGGAACAAACTAAAAGAAGTGGAGACACAAGAGGAGGGGGAATGTAGGGAGCTCTAAGTAGTATATGTCAAATTTTCAGAAGAAAGCTCTATGAAAATAGTGATTTTGATCCCTAAAAACCATATAAATATCATTTTGCATTTTTGCAACTCTATTTTGTGAAAACAGAGGAGTCCTCAAGGTTGAGGAGCCTAGGTAGAGCTCATGTTTTGGATTTCATAATTTTTAGAGCTCATTTGAGCCCTCAAATAGCATCATTAACTTAATTTTTAACTAGGTTGGCCACTAGGTCTCAAACTGACCAAAATTACTCAAAAAACAATAAAAGGAGCTAGAGATCTCAATTTTGGGTTAGCAAGTTAGAGAAAGAGATTGTTAAAGAGTGTAATCTAGTTATTGAGAATCAAAGCTTCCATTGTTCCTATCTTTGTTATCTTGCCTTGTGTGTGTGTGTGCGTGTGTGCATGCATGTATGTGCATGTCACTCACATTTGCTCACCACAATTGCTCACGATCTTCATACCCTCCTCACATCTCCACAGATTGATAAGTAAAGGAGGTAGTGCTCATGCTTGGGCTACAATCACACAAGATGACAGACTTCAAGAAATGTACTATAATAGTGAACATAGAGCAACATAGCTAAAGAAATGTGTTGTCAATGTATTGCTAAGTAGGATATGATACAAAGAGTAATTGGAGAACTCTGGGAGATTTGTGCTACGTACAATAGTCACTCAAAAGAGAATTACATTGTATAAGTATAATTTTCTTGAGATAACTTTTGATTTAATCTAACTAAAAGTGTTCCATACTCTAGGAATCATTTTGAATTTTGAACTCAAATATGGCCATGATTTTTGGCTCCAAATGCCTTCACAAGATTGTGTCTCAATTACTCTTTTACTTTTGGTAAAATTAATGCATAACTTAAACCTTAGAACTCAATCAACTAATGCATTGGTATGCATAAGGTTTGAACTCAATGCTCTTATGAAGTCCTATGCATAGGGTGAAGTGATTAGTTAATAGAAGGGGGTCAAGGGTATGAGATTCTCGAAGGATTGTAGGGAGTTATTGATGAGAAGAACAAGAATAGGGGCTTGCACAAACAGATGAAGTACTAAGTTAGTATTGTTTAGGGTGATTAAAGTACCATGATGCAAGTTACTAAAAATGGAAAGACCTTACTCTTCAAGTGACCTTGACAATGTTTATTGCATGAAATTTTGCATTTGTCTAAATGATATAGTGATTGATACACTATAATGATTATGCACAATGGAAAAGATTACTTGTACTTGAATAATGCATGATTATTTTCAATATTGTTTCATGGAGAATTAAAACTTTGTTAACCTTGAAAGGAACTTTGAGCAAGAAGGTTTAAGGTTACATGAGTGCATGATTTTTTGGAAAGACTTGATGTTTTATTGTCTATGTTTAAGGATTGCATACTAATAAATTTGCACCATTGAAATTTCGGATGTGAGCTAATGGAAAAATTTGAGCGATTGTGAATTAGAGAAATGAGGTTTGATAATGTGTAGAGGTCATGGGGTGAAATCATTTTTTGCATTCGTATATTTTTTACACTTGAGCTAAAGATTCCCAATAGGATAGTGAGAAGGATTCACATACATCGTTGGTAATCTATTATGCCATTTTTTTATTGCGTGAAGAAACTTGTTGCTTGAAAAAGATTAGGAATGAATTCATGATTTGCATTGAAGGATCTAGTGAATCATTTTTTAGTGTTGCTTATTGATTGTTTGACAAAATTAATATTGATAAGTTTGAAAGAATCAATCATGATTGTAAAAAGCTAAAACATATAAAAAAATAAAACTATAGAAATGTATCTTGGAATCCCATGAGCCCTAACAACGCTAGAATAAATCGATTAAAAGTTGGAATTCAACAAAAAATAAATGAAATTCTTGTAAAAAAAATCGAATTGTGGATTTTATAAAAATTGTGACATGACTATTTTGGGACTTTGATGAAGCCCTATTAAGGGGCCATCTGATGGAGACTTACCTTCAAAGGTTAAAGGTTTGATTGTTTTCAGGGATTCTATGGTATTGAGCAAAGTTTTAAGAAAAGGGATGGTGGTGAAGACTATGGGAACTTAGGTCGTAAAGTCCTTATCATGAGATTAAAGCCAATTCCTTAAGGCCTTGCACCTTGGAGGGCTCGTAAAGCTAGAAAAGAGTCACAAATTAGAAGTTTGTAACAAATATTTGATTAGGCCAATACCTAGTTTGAAAGGATGAGACCTTAAAGTGAATCTTTAACCCAGAAATTAGAGAGGTCTAAGTGAAAAACGTGTTTACATATGAAAAGTGGAAAAAATATTCAATTGGGAATTAGCAAGGTCCCATTACATTGGATTGGCACGCTTGAGATAACAAACACAAAGCAAAACTAAAGAAGACATGACTGAGACCTTGAAAAACTTACTACTCTCTAAGGTTATGAGAAAAAATAATAAAAAATCATCCAAGACCTTTCAAGTAAGGTCTAGTGTCATTCAAAACTTAGATTGTTTGATATTAGAGTGTAAGTAGAAGGGAACCAAAACACAGAACAATGAGTCGGTCCTTCTAGGAAAATGTCCTCTCAAACACTTTCCAATTTGACTCAAATATGTCCTCAATGCTTAGATAAGAAGATTGAACCTTTAAGAGACCTTGAACTATGCCTTTGGTGGCCAAAGCTTAAAATCAATGAATGGTGCTAATTGAAACTAATTCCTAATAAGTTGTTTGGCACATCGGGAGGCTCCAAAAAACTTGAGCTTTATGGGTTTTGGGACTTAAATTGACAAGTCTCAATCATCCAAATGCTCCTCAAGCTCAGAGTTGAGATTAGTTTTGAGCTAGAAACTTTGTTCATTGTGAACAAACAAAAGCCTTGCAACAAGAATAATAAGATAGAACACAAATCCCTCTAAAGATAGAAGGAATCCAAATCAAAGGTGTGATCTATAGTTGCAAGAAGAAATCCAAATCAAAGGTGTGATCTATAGTTGTGATATGTCAAAGAAATTGGATAGAGATTCTAGTAAAAAAATTAGCTAACCTTGTTTGTCCAAGTGTGGAGCTGAATTGCATATGAAAATTGGTGTGTACCTATTTTGTTCATGTAACTAGACATTCAGAGAAGCGATCAGTTCTTGAGAAGGGTAACTCAAGGTGAACAAGTTGGTAGTACTTGACTATATTTAATTTGAAGAAAGAATGTATGTGCATGCGTGTTTGTAATTTGGCATTGTATGTCTATTGCATCAATTGTAGGTGGACATCCATTGTGCAAACCCACACACTCACACTTTGAAACTTATGATACTACAATTCAAAAACATCCTAGGAAGTCCTAATCTCAAACCAAGATATATGCTATTGAAAGAGTTCCGTCATCTAACCTTTGCCCTAGGAACTTGTTCAAAACTAGTATCAATTTGGACATTGATTCAGACGAGATGTCCATTATTATGCAAATGAAAGATTTTCATGAAGAGATGGTGTTTTTTCATATGAAGGAGAATATGATATCCCTTTCAATTTGAAAGGGAAAATGAACATGATGCACAAATCTTTAAGGATCCTTGGGGACGTACTATTGTGAAATACACATTAAGGTCACATTAATACATAATCTTATGGTGAAATTGAAAGGTGATCCTTAAGTGTACAAGCATTGTTCAACACATATATTCCATGAGCACCCTGATAAGCTTGATGCATATTGTTGAGGTTATAGTAGTAGAAGACCAAAACCCTCACCACCTTGCATGGAAGCAAGAAGGAAGGCTCAAGAGTGACTCTCCTCTCATCCACCCTTACCTCCAACATGTTCAAGCCATTGGCATCAACCCCATGCTATGCCACATGCTTGAAAACAAGGAGAATAGGGAGTCAAGGATCCTAGTCCATGAGTAAAATACAAGTAACAGCAACTACTCTACTCACACAAAGGAGAGACATGCATAGGCAGACACACACACACCTCACTCTCACACACTCACAAAGACACAATACATAACTGTAAATAGTCTTGGAGTAAAAGAGAGCCTTCTTCCATTCATAAGAGATATTACATGAGAGCATGTCGACCAAAAGCCCCCCTCTTTACAAAAATGAGTCTCTATATATAGGCTAAGCACATTTCTTGATGTGCTTCTTTGAAAAGTCAAAAAGGGAGTATCTCTCTAACTACCGTATCTTCTAGGATATTCTAAAATCACTTCTTATAACAACCAAATCCCAAGAATGTGCATGCATGGGATTTTTACGTGGGATTTCCTTAGAAGAGCCAAAAAGCTGAGATATCCTAGGGTTACCTACACTATGGTATAAGAAAATATTAAAAAGTTCTTTTAGGAGAGTGTTCACATGTGACACTCAAATATATACAAAAAGGGTTATTCTCATGATCTAGGGAGGGTTCCTATGCACAACTGAGGATGTGTGCATACCCTACAACCCAATGCTCTCCTCTCCCTAGACTTTGTCATCCTCGACAAAGCTAAGATAAGAGGATCATACACAGTTCAACTTATCCAAGTTGAAATCTTTAGATCTGCAATTCTTTAGTCTACAAAGCTTCAGGCTGCAAGTCTTCAGTCTTTACTTCAATCTGCAATTCTTCAGTCTTCAGAGTTGGGCGACACAATCCCCTTGGGGAGCAGTCAACCCAGCATACATCTCATTGTGTAGTCCCATGTAGGACTGATAGAGCCTCACCCAAGAGCTCCCAAACCTGAAATTAAACATACACAACAAGTAGACTATTTCTGAAAAGAAGTAGAGCATAACAGTTAGTCTAATTTTTAGTTTCCACTTCAGGAAGCATCAAGTCCTTCAAGACTTGCTCATCTAGAGAGAAATTCTCTAGAAGCTCTATCTTGCCATGGTGTGCATATGAGCAATAGCTACCCCTTCATGGGAGTAGCAGAAATTATCTTGTCTTGACAAGAAGATCTTCATATTCCTCCAATCAATCCATCCCAACAATATGAGAACTGCATGGAAAAGTTATGAACTAGAAGCCACCACCTATGGTACTGAAGATTAAAATATGACATCAAAAGAGATCAAAAGCAAGATTTGTGAGTCTAAGGCAAAATTCCCATCATTTAGCCAATCTCGCAAAATGTCATTTACAAGCAGTACTTAGACCTTTATGAATTTCACACTGAAATAGACACAATCTGATTATTCATTGTAAATCATGAAATAGATGGTGCTCTCATATAACACCTAGTGAGTGTGCCTTGATCCATGTATTGGCAAGTGAACATAATAGTATCAAGTGATATGATCCCCCATTCAGTAATCATAATACCATTATAGCATTTGGGAGGGAAAGCATAGCTACCCAACTCCCTCAGATCAGTGCCTAGCTGTACTGAAAAGCTCCAAATCTCAGCACATATCTAAATCTACACAACAGTTCCCTTCAATAAAAAAAAATGCTTCTGCAATACAAGCAATTTCACTCATCATTATAGTCTATTAGAATGAAGTTCCTCCGCAGTGATTGAACATAGGAGTGACTTGAAAGAAAAACAGATAACTTTTAGCACCCCCATGGTATTTCATAAAATGTAAACAGTTACAGTACAGTTCCTACCTAGTATTCTAGATGGAAATTTACACATTATTCCTGTATGGTAATTACAAAAGCTCATCAATCAACATCAGTGCATCTTAGCCTATGAATCTTGAGTTTCTTCTCAACCATGCACCACTCAGTCCATCCTGTGTATCCTATGAAGCAGGGATTGCAAACACCCATACTCAGAGTTGTCTTTTCTAAAAAGCAATAAGCATTGGAAGATACTCCCCAAACTAAGATGCATTCCAATCTTCAAATGGTCTAGTAGATGCATTCTCCTAATAGTTCATCTTTCATCAGGCATAATATGAGTCATAAGGGATGCCTCATTCAGGAAGAGCCAACATAAATGGAAATGACCCTGAGCAAGGGATGCATGATCTTGCAATGAAATAGATATTGCATTCTCCTTACCCTAAAAAAAACCTACGAATAACCTGCATCAGACACATCTTTCAAAAACATTTCCATCTGCAATATGAAGGGTATACCTACAACACAGATGGGTCTTAGAGGTGTTGAATTGAAAAAGGACTACTCCTACTCTAATCACATTCACAAATCTAACAAGCTAAGGAGGAAGGAACAAAAGATAACAAAACATTATGAATGAATTAAAATGGAAATGGAAATGACTTACATGAGATGCTCTATGAGCATGGTGACTCCATGAGGAGTGGGAGCACACTCTTGGCTATGAGCTAGAGTGGAATGACTTCTGTGGAGTGAAGGGAGGTCTTGCTTATATGGAGTTTGGGAGAATTCCCTTGCATGTGGGATAAGTGAACTTGCATGAGAATGAAACTAGCTTTGGACAAAAGGGTGGAGCATGGAACTCTCAACACCCCCCCTCCATGTGATGACCCTTTTGTTTTTAATATGGGGACTAGTGACATATGGGATCACTTAGTCTATTTGGTTTTTAGGATCCAAGGACATATGGGATCCTTGGACATAACTTGGACATATGGGATCCAAGGGGACATATGGCATCCCTTGGGGTCTTGGGACATATGGGATCCCAAGACATTTTACTTGGACATTTGGGATCCAAGTGGTTTTTAATGGGATCTTGGGACATATGGGATCCCTAGACATGTACAAGAGTTTACATCATGGGGTAGGTAGTGCTTATGGAACCATTTGCATATTCTTATTGTGTACTCCTTTTGCCTTGTTGTTGATTTTGAGCTTGCTTGGGTTTTGCTTCATGAGAGAGTACATATTTGATGTGTGAGAGCCTTCGAAAAATTTTCATGGCATTGGGAAGGTCCTACCTTGAGTACTACTCAAGGTGGTGCCTAATCCCTTTACAAAAGAAAGCATTTGACTATCTTGGGATTGTAAAAGTGATACATATAGCATGAGATCAAATTTCATAAGTCGCCCTCTTTTACTTGATAGAGTGTGAGAATATCATTGGACATCTTAGTGAATAGGATGAAGCATAAGCTTCTATTATAAATGTGAGACCTCACCAACACTAAGTTATACTTGCGTGCATCGAATACATACGCCACCGAAAAATACATGGATATATTTAAATGGAGACTAGTGACATAATTGATGATGTCAATGTCTAAGTCTATTCAATGAACACTCTCTCTCCTCTAGAGGAATTTGCACGCTGTCAGTTTCTGTCACGATAAACAATAATGGATTCGACAAAGACTCCACGTTCTGCCTGGCCACGGATTTGGCATTCGCGTCCTGACTCCTCAGTCGAGCATCACCACTGAATGAAGATATGATGGAGGTTCTCTGTATCTGAACCTGACATGTCACATGCGTATTCATTTCTTTGAATCTGGAAACTTCTGTAGCTTCATACTACCGAACAAGCGCTACTGTTGGCTTGAGATCTTCAGGAACAGCACAACATGTAGTATTCCTTCTCTCTTCCCTTCGGAGAGAAACTGCATGCACGTTGAGCAGGTAGTATGTCCTTGTGCAGATGTCGCTCACCTTTGTGACAGGCCAAAGGAATCGACCGTGCAAGCAGATGCCTCTAAAAGAGACTTCGCGTTCAATACACGGAGAGGGTAGGTTCGGCTGGGAGCAGATACATCCGTTCTCTGTCTGCATCATGTGTTGTTGAACAGACGAATTTCTTTCCTTCGACCGCTGTCCCAGCAGCGCTACCAATATGAGCTTCAATGTTTGACTCATGGCGCACTGTTTGCCATCCGCTACCACAGTACTTCTTGATGTCTTCTTCTCTGTTCGAAGTCTTCCACAAAGGCAACACAACTTTATATTTATCTGATGAGCGATTCTCTCTTACCAAAGCTTTGGAAGCCATGCATATGACTGAGAGGGTGATCGAAGGTAGGTAGCAGGTATTTTCCAATCTGATATGTTTGTGTCAGAGGCAAGAACTCCGATACAGACTTCACACTTTCGTTGCACTTGATGTTTTCGCATTAATCTGATTTACGAGTGGAGTTGCAGACGAGGGAAGTTCCAGACGAGGGTGCTACACTTCTCTACTCCTTCTTCATCAGTATGCAAGATCATGCCATATAAAGAACGCTTTCTGTTGCGCTTGGAGGCAAGAATGCACAAAAGCAGATCATTGCCAAAGCATTTGCGGGAAGCATCCGTTCCATAGGCTTGTTAGGGAGATACCGCATGACTTTATTGATAGATTATAGAATTATAAAAAAAACATTCATCTCTCTCGGTCCGATACCTCGCTGATGTCCTACTTTTTATACAATGCTAAAGAACAACAGATATGGACTATTATGGACAGAGAGTGCTTAGAAGCACTTGTTAATGAAGAAACCACAAAGTTAAAAGTCTACAAAACAAAATTGTTATGATAAGAACAATCACGGTAAAATTATTCATGATAAACGATGAAATGAAATAGTGCTTAGAAGCATTCTTATTAAAGGAATATGGAAGGGAGGGAGGGATTAAGAAGGAAAAACATACTAATGATGAAGATAACAAAAACAAAACTCAAAAGGAAAGTTAACCTATGCTCTGATACCATGTTGAACTGAAAAAGGACTACTCCTACTCTATTCACATTCACAAATCTAACAAGCTAATGAGGAAGGAACAAAAGATAAAAAAACATTATGAATGAATTAAAATGGAAATGGAAATGACTTACATGAGATGCTCTATGAGCATGGTGAGAATTCCCTTGCATGTGGGATAAATGAACTTGCATGAGAATGAAACTAGTTTTGGACAAAAGGGTGGAGCATGGAACTCTCAACAAGAGGCACCAGCAAATTTTCAAAAAAGGGAAAGAACAAAATCTATTATTGCATTTGTGCTTAAGTGTGGGTCCACACTTTGATCTTAGAAAATCCCAGAAGACTTCCACAAGATGGTTAGTGGACACAATTCGCTACATGGACCTCATAAGAACTCAAAACAAATATCAACGCATTTTGAACAATCTTCTATTGTATGTGTGTTATGTGTTTCCTTCAACAAGTGTGTAGAGAATAATCAATCAGACCCCAAATTTAAACCTGTCAGAAGATAATGTGATATTGATTCCATCACTATGTCCAATTGGGCAAGGGAGAAAAGGTACGGAGTGCCTTGGAAGAATATGGAGAGGAGTTAGGAAAATGGATGTGGCCATGAGTCTACTGAGGTCTTAGTCATAGCTTAGAGCATCAAGGCAACCCAGAGAAAAGACATGGTTATGTCACAATTACCAGAGCAGGTGCCTATCCTGTGTGACTTGTGATCCTTCATTGTGCCAAGTTTCTTCTTTTAAAGCCCTTCATATAGGATAGCAGCCCCTTTGAATCGGTCTTGTTCATAGCAAAGTTTGTGTATCATGAGATTTTCCCGATTCTGTGTTGGTAGCAACCCGATCATTTCCGGTTTATCTTACTAGTAGGGCATCTTGACAACACAATCACATCATAAATGTCAAACACTCCCCCCCCCCCCCAAACCATACACTTCCCTTTTACTAGTGGGGCTTCTTTCTTTACTAAGTTCAAATACAAGGTGTTTTAAAAAATTATCATACACGTCTGCACTAGAGTCATCCTTATGTTTACATTCGTTAGGTATCACCAAAAGACATTTGCAGAACCACAATCTTGAGACTTGAAACAAAATAGCTCCAATGACTATAAAATTACTTAGTTACAAAAGCTGAGAGAAAAAACCCATTCTAAAACGATCAGCCATAGTAATATGCATTTGCAGGTCTCATATCATAGGAATACACTAGAGAGCATGGTTTGTGCATTGGTAACAACAACAATCAACTTACAAAGGGGAGCCCGAAGTGTAGCATCTCAAGCGGGTTGGGCAGTAAGTGGCCCACCCCGTTATGGCCTTTCCAAGGTCTCCAGCTATCCTGAAGGATTAAACTTCAAGCATCTTCAAAATTCTAGATTCCCCAAAGTAAACAATAATGCAATTCAACAATTCCCTTTAGTGACGGAGTTCAGTAAGAGAGGAATCATTATAGTACATGCGTGATAAACACTGATTCTTAGTTATCATATAGGGTTTACTGATAAGACATATCTGATGGATCCAATATGTGAGCTACTCAAGCAAACTGACATCTAGAAGCATGATAACTGTTACACTGAGGTGATATAAGCAAAGTAGAGGGGCATGGAAATGATTCGCGTGAGAGAAATTACATACATCAACCCCATATATTTCTATCTTAAAAGACAGAAAAAACACTCGACAGCTTCCCACATTTCATAGCAATGGAGGATAATAGAGAGATACCCTCTGACCAAATCTCTAACCCAAAGTTCAAGAACTCAGTAAGCGGTGGAAAGGCATCATACTGTTCAAAGACATAGTACCACCTGGTCCTCAACTGTTCATGGAATGCACCAAGGTGCCACCATTTCTACCTCTTGTGATTGCATGGGTACACTGGATGGAGATGAATATCCAATTACAACAACAATGTGCATTTTCCAAGGAAATCGCCAGTGCTTCAATCCATAGCAACCTTGGTGCACATGGAAAACAACCCAAGAACAGTGGGAGAACTTGTCGGCCTCAAGAGAGTTGGCCAAACTGACACAAGAAGAACTGAGAGAGGGAGAAACACTCCTTATGCATGCATAGGATGGACATTAATAGGGCATAGGTACTTACAGGAACATCAAAGGTATGTGTCAGTTAGTCCAACTTAATTTTCCACGAAGCACTTGATTGCCCCCACAGAAAAGGCCTTCTTTGGGTAAGCCCCTCGAAATAACCATGAGTATAGGAGTTCAGAAAAATGAACACTAGTCACATGCGCATTAATCAGTGGCTTCCATGCATGTGCTGGTGATCAGACCAACGATCATAGCTGAAGATACAGTTCTGATCTTAACACCAGCAACATTATGGGTACTCAACAAGTAGGAAGCCCCTACAAAATAGGCCAATATCGACATCTCAGGTTCCTGTAATTTTGCAATACGCACTGAGTAGAGTTTTGCTTAGCCTCGGAGTTAAGTGGGGGCTTTGGAGAAGAGAAACGATTGGGAGAGGATGTAGTCGAGGAAAGAGAGGGTAATCCTTCAGAGCCCGATTCCTTTGGATTTGTAGAACTCCAACCCTAGCAGTGTAGTAAAAAAAAATTCCATCTGGAAAAGCTTGAAGGCTGAGCTCGTAGGAGGAGCAGGTTCCAGAGGATTTTGCATAGCAGAGATAACCAAGGGAAAGCAAAGAATTTCCTCCAAGATGAGTTTTGAAAGTTGGACATCAAGCTACTGCAGATGAAACCATCAGAGCGTCCAAGGTCTACCGAAGGAAGATGAGCGGGAGGAGCAGAGAAGAGGATTGTTCCCACCTGCGGGTGGTTGGGAAGGAGAATCAAGGATCCTCAATTTAGTCGGGAGGTGGAATCCGAGAATCAAGAGGACGCAACAGGAGTTCGATCCCATGGCCTATCATAGAAGGAAACCAGATGATGTGCTATAGCATGAGGCAACCACCCACACAGGAGAAGCACCTGAGGGTTTCGGTCCATTAATCACAGAGGCACAATAGGGATAATCCACAAAAGGAGGGAGCCAAAAGCTTGTATTCTCTCGAATACCTACCAAAAGAAAGGGAGAGGGAGCCCAATAGCTCGACCCCTTCAAGTGTAGCACCACACACTGATGGGAAGCGATGGAATTCTTCCTGCCATGGTGGCTCTGATGAGGTGGGGAAGCTCATAGAGAGCTCAACCCTACTAGCATAAAGGGGAAATTCACATGACCTCTGTATGCGCTATTGAGGGAGGGGTAGGGAGACACTGCCCGAAAGGACGGTCGTTCCACTAACCACCCCAACATGCATAGTAAATAATAAGGAGATGGAAGTTGAATTAACTTCCCCTCCATGTTCCATCTACTCTTCCAGTTGGTAATAAAGGACAAGATGTCACCAATGCCCTATGTTCCCGATGAATGCTCTTATTTGAAACACATGATGGCCCATTGCCAATACTTCAAATTCCCTTTTTTTTTTGTTTTTCTTTTTGAAGTTGGAGAGAGGGACGAAAAAGGAAGAGAACTACCCTCCCCTTCTTCAAGACAACATCAACTTCAAGAAACGATAGAGATGGGGTTGATGCCAGAGTGAGAGTGTGAGAGTATATGGAAGTGTGCTTATGTGGAGAAGTAGAGAGAGAGAAGGGGGTTAGGGGGTGTTTTTGTGCATCAAATAGAAATGAACTGAAACTACACTACAAAAAACAAGAAATGGGGAACTAATGCCAATGGAAGGGTGAAAGTGCCATGCAAGAACTCAAATCCTATGCATTTAAGCAAAAAGAAAATTGCAACACAATACTTTAGCACATGTTCTTGAGCTCTCCAAGTGATGAAAGGCCAACCATCCCTGGCTACGGCACCAAATAGTGTTGAGGTTGTAGTAGTAGAAAACCAAAACCCTCACCACCTTGCATGGAAGTAAGAAGGAAGGCTCAAGAGTGACTTTCCTCTCATCCAACCCTACCTCCAACATGTTCAAGCCATTGACATCAGCCCCATGCTATGCCACATGCTTGAAAACAAGGAGAATACGGAGTCAAGGATCCTAGTCCATGAGTAAAATACAAGTAAAAGCAACTACTCTACTCACACACACACACACACACACACATCTCACTCTCACACACTCACAAAGACACAATACATAAATGTAAATAGTCTTGGAGTAAAAGAGAGCCTTCTTCCATTCATAAGAGATATTACATGAGAGCACGTCGACCAAAAGCCCCCCTCTTTACAAAAATGAGCCTCTATATATAGGCTAAGCACATTTGCCCATGTGCTTCTTTGAAAAGTAAAAAAGGGAGCATCTCTCTAACTACCATATCTTCTAAGATATTCTAAGATCACTTCTTATAACAACCAAATCCCAAGAATGTGCATACATGGGATTTTTACATGAGATTTCCTTAGAAGAGCCAAAAAGGTGATATATCCAAGGGTTACCTACATTATGAGATAAGAAAATATTAAAATATCTTTTAGGAGAGTGTTCACATGTGACACTCAAATATATACAAAAAGGGTTACTCTCATGGTCTAGGGAGGGTTCCTATGCACGATTGAGGATGTGTGCATACCCTACAACCCAACACATATAGAGTAGACGTGCTAGAAACACAACCTTTGGAATTAGGACAAAGAAGTAGTAAACCAAAAGAGAAAAGCGTAGAGCCCCAGAATGAACACAAGCAAGAACAAGTATTTGTGGAAAGGAACTTGTTCTTGACAAAGCTCTTACATGAGGGGAAGGCAAATGAAGCATAATACTCAGTTCATACTAAAGGGTAATTTTGGTCTATTGCACCATTGAATAGGTCAGGATTCTCTTTCATTAAAGTTTAAGAGGTTATATCTACTAAAGTTCTAGACATGAAGTCTATAAAGATTCTTTGAAATGAATATTTTGGCTCATAGACCCAAACACTCAAAGAAGATACAAGTATGAGGGACAACCAATATTTGTTAATGGTTATCAATGTCATGATGATAATTCAGTAAAAGGTATGGAAATATCAAGAGACTCTCAAAAGTGTAGTAGCATAGCCAACATGAAATCAAAGAATTCATTAGATTATATGGTTGATAAATTGGATAAACTATTGAATCTTAATCAATCCTCAATATGTTGCAGTATTTGCGGAGGAGATCATTCATCAAGCTTACACACTAGACAATACCAAGGCTACAACAATATGCAATCAACTAATAGAGGGAATCTCTAATATTGCAAGATACAAAAAGAGATGAAAAATCACTTAAAAAACGAATTTCATTTTAATAAACAACCTATGAGATTGCAAGCCAGTGGGCAAAGACCATACAATTATCTGAATCCCCCTCAATATTAGACACAACAAAACCTAACTAGAGAGAAACCATATGGTTCTAGGCAACATTATTTTTCTCTAGCATCTAGGTAGAATAGATATGGGAAAAACCTAGTGAAACATACACTAGGTCAACAATCACCTCATCCTAATCAAGTCATTCCAATGAAATACACTATAAAGGAAAACATCAAAGATCTCGACTACTTATTGCTCCTATAACAAATGTTGTGGGTTTTGATGCCAATCATGACTATGATTATGAGGCATATACAAAAGAACCAAAGGAATATTCTTTAGGACAAGATTTTCTAGCTCATTCTTGGGATCAAGGTCAACCTAAACTTGGGCAAAATGAATTAGAATCTATCCAGGTTTGCCATATTAACTCAAGAGCATAAGAAATCCTAAAAGAAAGGGTGCAAGACCACCGCAAATAATTTCATTGCAAAGAGGTCTTTGCTACAAATGCCAAAAGGACCATCTCGTTCAAGAGTGTCCTCATAAGATGATAAAACACAATAGAAACGAATTTATAGATTCTATAAAGGGTGTGCTATTGGCCATGCATTAGAAGATTGTCCTACGAATCGAAAACATTGTGAAGGTAAGACCCTTGAAGGTGGTGACTCACATAGCTTTGGGTGGTGACTTTGATCATCCAAGGCCTACTCAAGTTGCTACTAGAGCACATGCTAAAGCCTAGAAGATGCTCAAAGAAATCTTCTCTATATTGAGGAAAGTGAAACTTTTGATGAATGAAAAGTTACATGAAAAATAAAACATAAAAAGAAATCATCCTCTAGTTCCCTTGATGGATCAACCAATAAGTAGAAAAGAAAAAGCCTAAATGCAAGGAGAGATGTGTCAAACAAGAAAATTCCTAGAAGAAGAAAGTGATTGACTTAGAGACTTCTCTCACCCAGAAAAGATCTTAGCTACATGACCAAGAACTGGAATTGGAAATGAGATTAGAAGACATAGAGAAAGAAGCCCTTTGCCAAGAAAGAAGAATTTCAAGCTCAGCATTGGAAACACCAATTCTATAAGATCTTCGGATGATTCTATGTGCATATTAATTTACTATATTCAGACCATCATTGGAACATTATGAAAAGTGTTATCCCAAAGCATATTTGGGAAAAGAGAGATTGGTATGTGCCATAGGATGAGAGTAGCTCAATAACTTCTAGAGAATGCACTTAGCCACATGTTGCATAATTGCATGTGTGAGCATTTGTTCCAATAAATGATTCAGTAGATCAATCCATCTTCCATCCAAGTCTCAACAAACCAACGATGCACAGAGGAGCACATTAAAAAAAATCAATAGATAATTAGATGCCTTCCAAGAAAACACATGATCTTAATATTGATAATAAGTTCATTAAGGAACAAATACCTCCTTCAAGAGATTCTCTTCCTCAAGAACCTTTGGAAAGTAGAGAAGAAATTGAAACAACTACTTTGCATGTTGAGATCTCTCAATGTCATAAGGATTGGCCTTAGCAAAAGCCTTTAGAGCAACCTAAGAAAAGATGACTAGACTTGGCTAGAAATGAGGCTTATCTATTGCCACCTAGTACAATTGTTACACCACTCTCGTATTCTAAATGTTGATAATTTCATGGCAAAAGAACCTTTGGAAGCAAGTGAAGGAACAAAAATGGAAGGAAATGAACTCAATTAAACCTTATTTTGAGGAAGTTCACATTCAAACTCCTTACTTTCAAAGTAGTCTAGATGTCCAAACTATTGAAAACATTGGTAAGGATATCTTTTTCTATGAGAAATCTAGTCTAAGTTCTCTAACAAGGTATTTAAGAACATGGGAAAATACTTAAAAGGAACTAAGCCCAAAGCTTTGTGGAAAGCTTCGAGCTTCTCCCTAGGGAGAGCCTTCAAGGTTCTCCCTAGGGAGAGATTTCAAGCTTCTCCCTAGGCAATGCCTTTGTGTGCACATGTGCCAAAGTGATCTCTCCAGAAAAGAACCTCTCCTTGACACAAAAATAGTGCACCTCAATGTGTTTTGTGTGAGCATGAAACACAGGGTTCCTCACAACTACCAATGCATTCTGACTATTAGTGAAGATGGTGCGGGTAAAAGATTAACTACATCTAAATCATCCACAAGGCATATGAGCCACATACACTCAATAGTCGCTATGAAAGCTGCCCTATATGCATCTTCAGAACTAGAAGTGGCCATAGTAGGCTGCTTCTTGCTCAATTAAGATATGCATGAGCTACCAAGCATGAAGCAAAAACCACTAGTGGACACACAAGTGTCATAACAACTATCCCAATCAAAGTCAAAAAAATCACATAACTTTGGTGGCAATGATCCCCCTTGGTATAAAACATAAGTTTGGTGGTAATGATTCCCCTTGGTATAAAACAATCCAAGTACTCTGGAAATGCATATACCTGCTCATCTCAGAGACAACAGACATAATATTTGACCAAGTTATGCATAAGTAAATCAAGCATCCATTAGCCTTCTAATAGAGAACAACATCAAATGCATCTCCAACATCATGAAAACTTCAAGTGTAAACCTGTTTCCATAGGAGTGGCAATAGGTTTGCAATCTTCAAGGTCAAAACACTGCAATAATGTATTAATATATATATTTTTGACACAAAGCTATTCCTCCATCAACTTTCATAAAGTGAATGCCCAAATAATGATGCAAATGCCCCAATTTGACATTTCAAAAGAGGCATGTGAATCAGCCTTAAATTTCACAATATGCTTCTCATTAGGACTAGTGAGCAACATGGCATCATCATACGCAACAATGATCAGAAGCACATCATTTGCATGCTTAACATATAATGTGCTCTTAGTTGGACTCTTCTCAAAACCATGTGCAATCAAGTATGCATGTATCTTTTCATACCAAGCACATGGTGCTTGCTTCAAACCATATAATGCCTTTTTCAAACTGCACAATTTGGTTAAACACCCTTTTTCCACAAAACTATGGGTCTGAAATACATACACTTCTTCATGTAATGCACCATTCTAAATGTAGTTGTAATGTCAACCTAATGTACATTCCAAATACAATGAGTTGCAAGTGCATAGATGCTATGAATGGTGGTCATTTGGCAAGTGGGAAAAGGTCCCATCAAAATTAATGCCTCTCTCTTGAGCATAACCTTTTGGGACATGCCTAGCCGTATACTTGATAGCTATTCCATCATGTTTACGTTTCATCTTGTATACCCATTTAATGTCAATGGCCTTTTTGCCTGGAGGCAAATCACATAAAGCCCAGGTATCATTTTTCACAATAGCATCATATTCTGATTGTGTATCAACCATCCAATTTCTTGAATTTTGTGCTTCATCAAAAGAGACAGACTCATTCTCATTTCAAAGACTAGAGGCAACCATTGCATAATAGTCTAATGCATAAGAAGCACTATGAGAGCCTGATCATGTACGATATGAGAGAGGTGCATCTAATTTGCTCTCTCTCAATGATTGCACCAACCATTTATGCATTGTTTTATCCTCTTCTATCATTCCTCTCATCAACAAGTGCATCATCTAAATATACATAAGAAATGGAATGATCTACATCATCATGTGGAACCTATAAAGGCTATGAAATTACCTCATTTGGACTAGCACTTGATTTTCCATCTCTAAAAAGAGGTAGCAAAGTGTCATACATATCTAGCTAACTGATGTCTCTTTAAGTACATGAAAGTAATGATTGAATTGCATCTTCCACAAAAAAACATCACAACTGACCAAAATGTTTTTAGTATGTGGATGGTATAGACAATAGCCTTTGCTTTCATAATTGTACCCAACAAAAATACATTTCACTGCTTTATCATTCAATTTCCTATGTTGTTGTTTAGGCACTAATGCACATGCTAGACAACCAAAGACATGCAGATTGCAACCATGCCAAGCCTCATATGGAGTGATAGATTGCAATGCTTTGGTGGGACACCTACTAAGGACATATGCTGCACACATAACAACCTCAAGATATAAGCTATTTGGTAAAGCCTAGCTTTTGACCATACACCTCTCCATCTCCATGAGAGAAGTGTTCTTTCTTTGAGCAACTCCATTTTTTTGAGGTGTATATGGCATTTTTACACTCATGTTTTATCCCACGTTCAACCAAAAATGCATTAAAATTAGAAGACATGTATCCCTCCTCCCCCCATCAGAATGAAGAGTGCCCAATTTACATGTTGACAGATTTTCATCCATAACGAGAAACTATTTGAAGCACATAAACACTTTGGAGTTTGCTTTCAATGGATACAACCATGCATGTCTATAATAATCATCAATAAAAGTCACAAATTAAAGGTCATTCCCAAAAGAAGATGTTTGCATAGGAACACATACATCTAAGAACAAGCTTTAGTTTATGAGCAACTCAAATTGAACCAACTTTAAGGAAGAAAGGATGCAAAATTTTGCCCAAAATATAGCCTTCATAGACATGTTTACAGGCTGCCTCAAGTTTGAGCAGAGAGGACGCCATTTCACATTTCTGTAGGCATAGCAAATTAGCATAATTTAGATGACCAAAGCATGCATGCCAAAGCTTTGCATCTAAGATAGCTTGAGAATCTTCTACTACACATGCTGAATAATTCACAGATTTTGCATACTCTATGATCTCATACAGCACACAACATAAAATTCCATAAGCAATAATAAGATCACCATTTCACAGATCATGATCTGTACATTTGTCATTGACAGATTTGATAACCAAGCCGATCTTCGCTACTACTAAAACTGACAACAAATTTTTCTTGATCGTGGGCACAAAAAAAGCATTTGACAATGTGAAGAAATTACCATCAACAATAGTCATAATGATCTAACCAACTCACATTATAGGATAAGAGGAGTTGTTAGCGCATATGACAATATTACCTATAGGGGCAAGCTCAAATGAACTGAAAAAATTGTGCTATGAGGTTATGTGTTTGGCTGCCCCACTATCAAAGTACCAAACATTTGAATATATTGTAGACATACGCTGCTCATGAGAGGATGGGTCATAGCTGCAAACAATAGTAAATGCCCATTCCTCATTCTAAACAAGATTAGCAAATTCTATTTTAGACATTAGGGAAAAAAATGAGTCTTCCTTGGGCCTTTTAGCTCAAGGAGTGATTAGTGATCCACCAATAGGAAGAGGAGAGTGGCCACAGTCTAGTCCCTTAATCAACTAGGCTAGGCATACACTTCCCTTGATTTTCCTTGGTCAAGGGTACAAAAATTTTCTTCATTTGAACGTTTCTTTGCCTTTAGTGGTTTGTGATCCTACATGAATGAATCACAACTCTTAGATGTCCCCAAAGATCCAAGGGCTAAACTTAAGGTGCGAAAGTCAAGGTTCCATTAGTTCTTGGTGCTTCGATTCAATGGAAATCCAATGGATATTGATGAATTTTGTATGAAGTAAGGCGCCTTCATTGCTAACCCTTGGATTCACTTGGCCTTGATGGCCCTTCATAAATAAAGGTTCCTTTGCATCTCCCATTGGATTAGCTCTAAATCCAAGGGATGGAGGCCCTCTCCTAGGAGGATTGATGCTTCTTCATCTCCTCTACTAGATCTCCTAGTTGATTGAATAGCCCTAAGCCTTCCCCATGGTGAAAATATACCTTTCAGTGTCTAACATTGGATCTTTATGAGATCCAAGGGTTCTAAAACCTTCAAAATGTGATGATCAATCCCATTTGCACTTCGTCATTGGACCTTGCATGATCTAGTGTCCAACCTCCCACAAAATTGAATGTCTTCTCTCCCAAGACTCTCAAGCATTCAAATATGAACCATTGATCTAGAAAATCCAAGGTTCATGGATGCCCAAACATTTACAAGTATAATTTTATTTCACAATACCACTAGTGCTTTCAATGTGGACCTTTAATCTCTTGGATTAAGCATCTTAATCCCATTCCTTACAAGGCCCAAAGAGGTCTCACTTTTTCCTTAATGGGTATAGAGGCCTCTACAACAAACATTCCAACCTCTTTCTTCTTTTCCTCTTTTATGGCCAGTTTTGGAAAGCTCTTTATGACATGACCATTTCCCCTATAGTATTTGCAAAAATATTTCTACTTTTCTATTTTCTTCTCACCTTTGTCTTCCTTCTTCACCTCTCCAACATTATTAGACTTCTACTTACTAGTAGATGAGCTCCATTTACCTTTTCCCTTTTGCCTAGCTAAGAAAGCTTGATCTACAACATGCATAATAGATGTGTCTTCCTAGACTGATCTTCTTGCAACAAAAGAGAGAATAAGTCCTCAAATGCTAAGGCATTTGGATTTCTTTTCATCATCAATTGAAGAGTAGAAGAAAAACTCTCATATGAGTCTAGAAGACCATTAAGAACACTTTGCACAAATAAACTATCTGGTAAAACTAAATCAACAGAGATCAATTGCTCCTTCAAATCTTTGACTTTGTTCAAAAAACTGTCCATGGAATCTCCTTCATTCATGTGCTCACTCTCCAATTCTTTTTGGAGGTAAGCAACAAAGCCTCATTTCTTGCTCAATATAAGGTTCTAAGTGTATCCCACGCATCCTTTGCTCTCTTGCAAGAGAAAATGTGAGGGATAATGTCACATTGAACATGAAAAACTATCAATACATGTGCTTGAGCATCTTTGCCATCCCAACAAAGTTGTTTATAGAAGATGAAGCATGAACCACATCACAAACAAGAATTTGAAGATCATCATCTTCAATGCCATCTGCATTACCTTCAATAACTATATTCATAAGTGTGGTAGGGCATTTTTCAATAGGTTCCACAATATTCCACAACCCTTTTGCTACCAATACATGAAACATCATATATGCCCATAATGGGTAATTAGTATGATCCAATTTCTCCACAATAACCAATATATAGAAAACATTATTGCTTTTAGCTATGGCCACTGACTAAATACCTTGATGCAAAAAAATGAACGTATCTCAAAAAAAATATGAACAAAACTACCTATCGACCTCTTCTAAACCTATAACAGACTTTGATAGGCTTCTACTAGTGAATTGAAACTTGTATATATGTTTGGCATGAAAGGATGAAATTGCCTGCATAGGTGCTATGATAGTGCCTTTGGAGGCTGAAACAAGCTCATATCAAAATTTTAACACCACCATAAGTGAAGTTACTTTGAATTCCTAATGGCCATGAGTATGCTCACTAATATTCGTGCCATTTTGAGATTATGACCAAAGGGATGTCGACGAGGCCTTAGATGAAGTGACAGCCTACTTTGATGCCAATTTTTGGAGTTTGAGGTACAATCATTTCTTAGTATTAGTCTTATCGGAGTCATCTTTAGTTGTTAAGTCTCCTATCTAACTCTTTTTCGCTAGAGCTTCTAGTTGCTATGGGTGAGTGAGGGTCAAACCTTGAATAATGTTTTTTGTGTCTCCCAGACAACAATCCAACTTCAAAATTTCTAGGAGTTTTTTTCATAAGTGTATGTTCCATTTCAATACACAAAGGTTATTTTCCAATCAATGAGTGAAGAAAAGCCTTTTTATTGAGAAAAGAAGGAGTATTACCTATCGAGGGAGAATAGATAAAATATTCATGCTACACGACACCATATTTTGTGAAGAAACTTCAAGGAAATATTTCTCTTTCTACACTAATGTCAACGAGATGTTCAATGGTCGTCTGTTGTTCTTCCGAACAATCAATATATTAACCTATCAAGGGCAAGAGTGGATAGCCTCACTACCCATAGGGAACTTTGGCGAATGCACTGCATAATAAACAAGCAATGCAAGACCATAGCACCACAACATGCAATAGCCATGTAATAAAGTCTATAGCATTTCCAAGGAGCCATTAAGCTTGCAAGCGATGCCCTAACTCCCCCAGATCTCTTGGTCCACTTTTCTTTCATCCTATTTCTAGTTTCTTTCCAAGATCTAACCTTTTTTTTACTATGTGGCTCCATTTCTTTTCTAGAAAAGGAGTCCTTGAGCTTTGAGAGCTTAGGTAGAATGCATGTATCAATTTTCATAACTTTTGAAGCTCATTTGAGCCAAAACATTAGGCCAATAACATATTGTTTAACTGTGTTGGAAACTAGATATGAAACTGGTCAAATGCTAGTCCAAAACTATAAATAGAGCATGTGAACTCATTTTGAGAAGTCAGATAGAACTTATCTAGTTATAGATTATGAAGAGAGGTGTAGATTTATTGTAACTTGTATGTTCTTGAATAAAAAGACTTCATTGTTCTACTCTATTTCCTCTTCCTTGTATGCATGTGTGTGTGTGTGTCTATATGTGCATTCTTGTGCTTCTCGCAATCATATTTACATGAATCGCTTGCTTGTGATCTTCATATCACTCTCACGTCTTATTGGTTGACAATTCGAGGTTGGATTCTCATCGATGTTGGTAATTGACTTTGTTCTACAAGGAGACACATTTTTGGCATCATAGCCATGGAGAACTACTCGAGGGATGAGCATGTGATGGTACATGTGTACATAATGTTACTATTAGTGTCCATGTAAAAGGCCAAAGGGCTGTTGGAAACTTTCATATATGTTCTTTAATAAAACATATTGTGGCCCAATGAGCCATAGACTGTAAGTTCAACCGCATTTGTACAACCTAAGAAATCTGTGTTCCCCCCACCCACCCAAGGCTTTCTCCAAGGCTCACGACTAAGGTGGCAACCAAGGCATAGACCTTGGCATACCTTGTCATCCAAGTCATTGAACTCACTATTGGGACCATTGGTTGTGCACAAGGGAGGACCTCAATGATCAAGGAAGGTAGAGGTTCATGGCACTTCTCGGGAGGTCACCCATCCCAGTTTGTTCCCCCTAGAGCTTGCTTAACCGACAAGCTCTCTTACCACTAAGCTACATGCTTGTGGTGTTTGAAGAAGGGGAAAGAATAAAGTTAACATTACCTTGAACATGTTTTGGTCCCTCAAAGCTTCATTCTTTGCTTTCAAACCCTGTTTTGAAGCATTTTTATGGTGATTTTTGGAGCCATTTTGGAGTACTTTTGCACATAGTTCTCTTTACACAGGTTGAAGAACATCAACAAGAGTGATTTTTGTACTTCTCCAAAAACGAATATTAAGATTTGGGTCTGTGTTTTTCAGCCACACTAGTAAATCTATAGGTTTCTTAAAAGGTTTTAGTTGTGACAGGAGCAGCCATTGCAAGTTTATGCAAGTTTTTGCAGGTGTTGCCAGCTAGTGTTTGGGTTGTGAATTCCACTTTTAAGTGCCATTTTACTACATATATTGAGCACGTACACACTATGTATGCTTCTATGGATATCGCTTATGTACATCCATGTGGTCATTGATATAGCGGTTACATTTTTTGCATAAAGCCTTTGACATTGATAAAGAGGGTTGTGGTGAGGTTTTCTTAGTTGGGAGACACCTAGATGTTGGGATCTCCTTGGTGATGCAAGTGGAAGACTTACCCAGTCTTGTCATGTGAGTTTTATGCTAGTTGCTCATAGGTGCTCGATAATCTAAGTTGGCTTCTTTCAATTAACTGATTATATGTAGTGAAATCATTGATTCACTATGCAGATTAACATGTGAGTACTTGCAGTTTCATGAGTTTTTGAGAGTGGTCATATGCTCATTTTGCAAAGGATACTTTGGCAAAAGTTTTTAGATTTTTTGCTTTTGTCAACTATATAGTGGTCGATTTAACCCTTGATACACTTATTGGTATGAGCACAATTATTCTCAAATCATCCTTGTGGTTGTTCATTACTGCGCTCTCTTTAGTTCTATTTCTTTGTTGCTCCATTATCATTCTATTTACTTCTCTATCATCATGGCATCAGAGGTCTTAGGCACGTTTGGTGGATCAGGGTCTAGTGCCAATGTTCTGAGGAGGAGCTATAACTTGCAAGGGAAAGACCATTTTGAGATCTGAAAATTTGATGGCACAAACTTTGCTCTATGGAAGAATCAGATTAAAGATGTGCTCATTTAGAGGAGGCAATGGAAGCCAATAAATGGAATCTCAAAGAAGTGTGCTGACATGGATGAAGATGATTGGGATGAGTTGGATGAAATGGCTAGGTCTACCATTTGATTGCACCTGGTAGATAATGTTTAATTTATATTTGGATTATGAAACTGTAGAGGATCTTTGGAAGAAGTTATGTAATACATATGAAAAAGAAATGGCATCAAATAAAGTGTATCTGATGAGAAAATCATATGACCTTCACATGAAGGACATAGATAGTGTTGCTGCTCATCTAAATGAGTTTGATGCTATATTCTCCGAGTTATAGGCTTAGAAACTGGACATGGATAATGAAATAAAAGTAGTCTTGCTGTTATGCACCTTGCCATCATCATGGGATATGTTTTTCATAACTATTAGCAATAGTGCACCTGGTGGTAAACTAGTCTATGATGACATATGTGGAGCACTCTTGAGTGAGGAGATTTGTAGAAAATCTATGGTTGGCACTCAGAGTGGAGATGCATATAATGTTAGTGATTCTTACCAAGAGTGAGAAGATTTGTAGAAAATCTATGGTTGGCACTCAGAGTGGAGATGCATATAATGTTTGTGATTCTTACCAAGGAAAGAATCAACAATGTTGTAGGATCAAGAACGAGGAAAATAATAATCATCAGAATAAGAGTACAAGTAAATCAAGGAAGATGATATTGAATGCCTTTATTGTCACAAGAAAGGACACATGAAGAAAGACTGCTATCCATTAAATAATGATAAAGGTAAAGGACAAAATGCTGATGGGCATGTTAAATAGCTACATGCACCATCTTCTTTGATTGTGAAGATTGAAGAAATTAATGCTATTTTTGATGATGCTGATGTGTTGACACTTGACAGTACTCTACCCACTAAGGCTCTTATGGATGATTCTCTTTCCCACACATGGCTGCTAGATTTTGGTGCTTCCTTCCATGTTTCACCACATAGAGAATGGTTCTCTAATTATGTAGCAAAGTCTCTTGGTACCATGAAACGTGGTGACTCTTACTAGTGTGACACTGTGGGGATTGGAGATATGGTTGTGCAGTTCATTGATGATTCAAAATTTACTATGCATAATGTATGCTTTGTACCTCAATTATCATGTAGTTTGATGTCAGTTGGTCAACTTGATGACCTTGGTTATAATGTGGTTTTCTATGCTCAATCCTTTCACATATCAAAAGGAAATATATTTATTGCAAAGGGAAGAAAAGTTGGCTCACTTTATCCTTTATTTTTATCATAGGATGAAGACTTGTTAGTTGTTATTGAGTAGCCTATGGCTTGTATTTGGCATGCTCATTTGCACCACATGCACATTGACTCTTCAATTCAGCCTTTAGATCTCATTCATACAGATGTGTGTGGTCCTATGCCCACAAGGTCATTAGGTGTTTCTCTTTACTTTGTCACTTTCATAGATGATGCTACAAGAAAAATGTGGGTATATCCTATCAAATCCAAGGATAAGGTATTCCCTACTTTTAGAAAATGGCTTGCTTCAGTTGAGACTCAAAAAGGAACTAAGCTCAAAGCTTTATGTTCAAATAATGGAGTTGAGTATACCTCACATGAATTTAGCCTTTTCTATCAGTCTAGAGGGGGAACTTGTAGAGATTTTACACTTCCTTATACCCCAATACAAAATGGTGTAACTAAAAGGATGAATAGAACTATTTAGGATAGAGTAGTTTCTATGCTGCATCATGCAAACCTTTCATAAGGCTTTTGGGTAGACGGAGTATTAACTGTAGTTCATGTGATTAATCTTTCACCTAGTATTGCCAAATGTTTGAAAGTGGCATAAGAGTTATGGACAAGAAGCCACCATATTATGATCATCTTTAAGTTTTTGGGTGTGAAGCATATGTTCATATACCCAAGAATCTTAGACAAAAGCTGGACCATAAGTCAAATAAATGCATTTTTCTTGGATATGGTTGAGAAGGGCAATTTGGATATCGCTTATGGGATCATAAAACATGATCAGTGATCAAAAGTAGTGATGTCATTTTCAATGAGTCTAAGATGCATAAACAACCCATTAAGGAGGTTGAAGTGAGAAGATTGGTGTTTGAGGATACTAGTCCTCTAGTTCGCATGCATAAAAATGCTACACATAGGGATGTTCAAGAGAATGTTTGATCAGATCAAGCTACAAATGTTCTAGTTCAACAACCATTGAGACGCTCTGCACGTGTCTAACATCCACCTGATAGATATGTTCCAAGTTTGGATTTTGTTATGCTAATAGATACTGGTGAACCTTCTTGCTATAAAGAGGCTATGCAGATAGAGGATCATGTCAAGTGGGAGTGATTAGTCCTCTCTTGGTAGTCTCATGTATGCTATGGTAGCTACAAGACCAGACATTGCATTTGTAGTGGGAGTTGTGAGCATATATATGTCTAATCGTGGCAAGAAGCATTGAGAAGTGGTCAAGATGATTTTGAGATATTAGATTGTCACTCAGGACAAGTGTCTATGCTTGCATAGAGGGAAAGCATCCATTATTGGTTACACAGATTCTGATTATGCTCGTTGCATAGACAATTGTAAGTCTACATTAGGGTACATTTTTTGTTTTGTTGGAGGTGCTATCTCTTAGAGATCTCATCTTCAAGAATCAACAATTGTTTTCACTACAAAAGAAGAGCATGTGGCAGCAAGTGAGGCATGTAAGGAAGCATTGTGGCTTTCTCGTCTTGCTTGTGATATAGGTCTACCTCACCATGTACCTAGTTTGCTCAATGATAGTCAGAGTGCTATTGCATTGGCTAAGACTCTGGTCTATCATGCAAAGACCAATCATAGTGAGGTGTCGTATCACTTCATTAGAGACTGCTTAGTCACTGAGTGAATTATTTTTTAGAAGATTCATACTCAAAATAATGTTGTAGATGCTTTCCCTAAAGCTCTACCACAAGATAAATTTTGACACTATTGTCACTTGATGGGGGTTACTTGATCTAGGATCTTATAGAGTTACTTGTATATTGTATAACATGTCCATCAGGTGGGAGGTGTATTTTTTATACTTACACTCAAGTATTCTTTATCATTCTTTATTTTTCTCCCATATCCACTTTAGCCACATTGGGATTTAGTGGGATATTGTTATCGTTATTGTCCATGTGAAAGGCCAATCTGTCAGAAACTTTTGTATTTGTTCTTTAATAAAACATATAGTGGCCTGGTCATTCATAGACTATAAGTTCAATTGCATTTGTATGACCTAAGAAATTTGTGTTCATATTCTATGTACTATGTGTTTTCTATGCATTCTACAACCCCTTTGTGGAGTACTGTGTGTAGCACCGGAGTTCGGGTTTCTACAAAAAGGGTATCATTGTAGACTCTTGAGAAGAAGAGTCTAACATTGTGCATCGTAAGAGAAATACTTCATAGAAGAGATAATTAAGTCATTGTTAAGTAGGTTTTGCGATTTCTCCCATTTTTATGTTCATCTCCTCCTCCATTTCCACTTCTATCACCTACATTCACCCTCCTTCACCTTCCCCCACCATCTCCTTCTTCATAAAAAAACTACCTTCAGAACCATGTATCCCCTTCTCCCTTCATTCCTTATTTGTTTTTGTATGTGTGTGCATGAGAGAGAGAGAGGGAGAGCGCTTGAGTGTTATTTGCATATTCTTGGTTAATTTCAGCTTATCATCAACTCTAGTAGGCTACACAGAGTCTATCAATCCTATACAAGGTGTCTGCGCACCTGCATGGCATTGCAAACTTGTGCTTGTAAGTGAAAAAATCTCAAGCTAGGAAAAACCATAAAGAGAAGGAGTATCAAGGTTGGAAACCACTTAGACCATAAGTCAATTCTAGCCTAGGCTAAGTATGTAGCTCTAGGTATAGTTCTTAGGTTATGATTGGGATCAAAGATTGCAAAACTCTTGGAGCATGACAATCATTAATTGATGATTACAATGAAGGTTGAAGAGTGCAGATGAAGAAAAGAACAAAGAATGGAGAATGACGGAAAGAGGAAAATCAGAGAATAGTGATTTGTATATACATGTACATTAAGCATGTAATTAGTTCACTTATAACTTTGTAATGTTGATGAGTTTGTACATATATGCCTATATATACTAGTATAGAGTGGGGACACATATGAGAGAAGAGATATAGAAAAAATATAGATGAGTAAAAAGAAGATATAGTGTGATGAAAGTATGAGATTCATCAATCAGATGTTTCCATGTGAATAGAACAAAAGTTCTAAAATCTGTGTCACAATCTTTTCTCCATCTCTCCTTCTGTGTTCAATCATTTCAAAAATCCTTTTGTAGATGTCTAAGTCCATAGTTAATGCATCTATTGTCAAGATTTGAGAGTATAATTGTTATCAGCGTGAGAGAATTGTAACTAGGAACATTTGTATGTGAAGAAGTGATAAGTGTCTTCTGAAAGAGGTGCAATCTCAATGATCAAAGAATTGATCAAATCTCAGTGCATAGTGTAAACTTTTACACAAATGAGGTGTCAAAATCTGAGTTGGAAGGTAAGCTATCTATGTCTAAAAGCAATTCATTAAATGGGTTATATTTTGTGAGAATCAACTGGTTAAAGTTGCATATGTAAAAGTCGCCTGTAGAAATTACTTGTTTTAGGCCTAGGTTTACTTATTGAAGTGAATCTAAAGTTTTGTAAATTCTTTTGGAGAAATTTAACTTGAAATAGTTGCGCAAACACTAGAAGAGTGTTGTACCAAATTTTCATAGAAAACTTTAATCATTTCATCAATAAATGAGTGAATTTTGTGAGGTAGACTTTTCTGAGTGAGGCTAGTTTTCATAGAGAAGTTGGGTGTTCATATTTTGGTAAAAGATTTCAAAATTGGTGAAAGTTTTGAGCTATACTTGACATAGAGGTGTTCTAAACTCAAGTGTAGCTTGTCTTTTGGAGATTAATCATCTCCATCAAAAACAAACTAAGCAATATCAAATTCAAAGATCAAGCATAAAAAGCAATATGAAAACTCAAGGTAAAGAAGATAATAGAGCAATCCAACAACAAATTTCACACACATAAGTCACTCCTAACAATTTGAAAAAAAGACAAGAACTAAATAATCATATTAACAAGGAACAAGTGATTGATATCAAAGGACCAAGATATGTGTAAGTAAATATAAGAGATAAGGCTAGAAATTCATGATTTTTTTTTAAATGCAAGTATCTTGGTAAGGTGGAACAACAAGGCTTAAGGTCTTCTAAGCCTACTATCAATCACACTATTAGATTATGGTCTAAGCAATTAGATAATCACCACTCTAGCCTGAAGTAAAAAATGAGCTAATAAAACAACTGAGCAAGCATGAAAAGATCCACAAACAATTCAAGAGTAGTGTACCTTAAAACACCCAAGCAACCATACAAGACTCAACTAGCATACATCTAGATCAACTGGTTAGGTGCTCGCATCTATGAAGACAATTTACATAGATCAATGGTTCAAATAAGAAACCCTAAATATCCCTTTGAGATTAATTTCCCAATGGTCACATTTGAAGAGGAGTTGTACATAGATAAATAAGGAATCATGTATGCAGTAATTAGCTTTCTACACAGGACTAATGAATTTGGAGCAACCCTTCCTAAGGCTAAGATAGGAGAACTCAAAGAAGAGGATCCCTACAAAGGATACACCTAGATAAAATTCCATATTGAAACGGATCATAACCACATCTAAGATAGCCTAGCACAATGTAGGCATCGATTTTTTTGTGAAAAAGGCAACAGAAGAAGCCGTTTAGAGGTTTCGACCACCAACACCTGACACCAAGGATGAAATCTCGGTTTATGAGTTCAACGATCTTGAAACTCCTAGAAAATTTTTCTATTTTGAGCATAATTAGGATACATTGTACATATTCTAGGAAAACATTTTTTAAAGAAGAAGCATGTGATTATGTTGAATAGGTAATCAACTATATAAGAGAGGAAAAGAGAATATTTTAAGTTTGTGCATACGTGAGTGGGTACTTACAAAATTTTAGAGATGGCCCATGTAAGAGCATCTAAAGGGCATTTCTCTTTAGACATAATGGCTATGCATATCCTATCTGATTGGCTCTAGTGGTGAGAACTCATATGAATGCTCATAGATTCATAAAAAGATGTGATGTTTGTTAGAGCTCTGAGTACCCAATCAAAAGAGATCAAATGCTAGTACAACCAATGAAGATTACTATAGCTTTTGGTGAGATTTTCTTTTGATTTTGTTGAACCCATTAACCCCTTAGAAAAGTCTTGTATGTAGAGTATACTATAATGGCCACATACTGAAGTTAAAGCAACCTATAAATGTGGTGCATAAATTATGGTGAAGTTTCAATTTGAAGAGATTTTCATTACGATTGATTGTATGCAATTGTAAGTGATAGGGGCACTTATCCCATTAATGAAGTGATTGAATTCCTATTAGAAGAATTTATAATAGTTCATAAGAAGCTAGCTCCTTATCAATCCCAAACCAATGGGCAAGCTAAAACTATTAACAAGATTCTTTGTACAGTAGCTAGTGAGCAATATATTTACTAATCGGAACAAACAATTGCATCAAACAATCTAGCCAATATCATGTCGATTACAAAACAAGTCTAGGAGCTATATCTTTTGATATGTTTAATGCAAAAAATACTACTATCATTACAAGTTTTGTTTCCTACACTAAGAGTGTTTAAGACATATAAGTGGTATGTGTGAAGAGGTGATTGTTAGTATGTAGAGATGAGATGGTCTTGGAATCTTGCTCTAGACAAGCCTTGATAGCTTCAATGACCCTTGATATACTCCCTAAGCTTTGAATATATATGCCAGTAGATCACTATAGTGCTTTGGAGCATCATTACCAAAACTCTGTGTCAAAATAGATAAGCTGTGAATAAAAAGCACATTGAAAATGTTTCTATTATGGAAGAAAGATCTCAATGTTTTGCTTAGTGATCATACCTTCATAGATATTTTCCAAAGGCTTTCCTCACAATCTGCTCTTCATCAATGATTTCTCCAATGCTTCCAAGTTGTTCTGCAATGTCCTTCACCTTGGTGACAAAATCAGTCACACTTTGCTTGGGCATCTTCTTGAGTGTTGTGAACTCCATCCATAACTGATTCTTCCTAGCTTTGGTACTTGAGGAGAGAAATGCTTTCAAAGCATTCCATGTCTCTTGAGAGGTCTTACAGTTCCTAATATGATGGAGTAAAAAATCAAAGATAGACTTGAGAATATCTGACCTTGCCAAAGCACCCTTTGCACACCATGTATTCAATATTTCCTACTCCTCTTGAGTTGGTTGGCCCTTGTTTCTGAATACTAGCATCATCTTGTCTCATGAAATATATCCATAAAAATTCCTTCCTTGTAGATAAGCTTCCATTCTTAGAGACCATGCTTATTATTTGCTTTGAACCTGTCAATAGATGGGATGAATCTATCACCCATAATGCCTAATCTTTGACTATGCTCTAATATCACTATGAAGAGGTGATGGCTAGTATGGAGAGATGAGATGGTCTTTGCAAAATCCTGCTCCAAACGAGCCTTAATAACTTCAAAGACCCTTAATAAAATTTCTAAGCTTTCATTATATGTTATTAGATCACTATATTACTTTGAAGCATCATTACCAAAACTCTGTGTCAAAATAGATAAGTTGTGAACACAAAGCACCTTGAAAACTTTCTATTTATGGAAGAAGGCTCTTAGTGTTTTGCTCAATGCTCATAGCCTAGTAGCAATTGTCCAAAGACCTTTTGAAAACTTTTAAAAAAAGTTTTGAGCAAGCTATAACAAGTTATTTCATGAATTTAGAGTTACTACACTCAGAATAATGAGCATAAGAAGTCTGGGGGGTAAACCTGAATTTTCAAGAGGATGATGATACACACAACCTATCAAATAGATTTGCTCATATTTGAATATCTGTGTAGCCAATGGTTATGAACTTTTTTAGACATACTTAGGAGAATCCTATGTAAGCGATTCAATTGATGGATGGGGCAAGAATACGTAAACATTGAGAAATGGCTCATAGAACTTGATAGAGTTACTCAAGGTACTATAGCAGAAAATTGAGATTTACACCTCAATGAGAATGAAGCATAAAATGTATTGCTAACGAATATATGATACAAAAAGATATGGAGGAATTCTCTAACTTTGAGATAACATAATGCTCACTGAATATGAATGTGATCATGAGCTCTAGTCTCTGTATATCCGGTGACTCAGAGCATAGTGTATATATACACTTTTTACTTGATGACTATTGGATATTACACCTAAAAGTGATCCTAAATTTTAGGGGATGATTTAGAATTTGAATTCAAACTAATGCATGGCTTTTGGCTCCCATTAAATCATGGCATTCCTTCTTCACTTTATCTTAGACTGAGATAAACTAAACATTTAACCTTTGAAATATCCAACTCATATACTACAAATGATTTGCATTTATGCTTTTTAGATCAAGAGAAGTGCAATGTGCATCAATCCAAGTACTAAGGCTTTCTCCATGCACCAAAAAATCCCCCTCAAGCCTTAGATGCTTGAGTCTTTAGTCCTTAATGACTTCCACTAGTCCAATCATAGCTTTGAACTTGTTTAACTTTACTCCATTTAATGCCTTGGTCATCATATCTGCACATTATTGTTGAGTGGATGCATATGAGAGCTCAATTCACTTGCTTGTGATTTTCTCCCTAAAATAGTGATAATGGACCTCAACGTGTTTGGTCCTAGCATGATAAACTAGATTTGCTACAAGATGAAGTGAGCTAATGTTATGTCCAAAACTATGAGGAGTAATAGACTTTAGACCCTAAATCTGAGTTATAGATTGCCCTCATCTATTGAAAAGTTGGATTAAATTAGCTATTCTTAGATAAATATCAACGATTTGAAAGAAAGTTGATTTTTTCTCATGAAATCTTGCTAGATCGTTCACTTGTGCATATTGTTATTAATGGTCTTCCACATTCTTATCTAAGTTTGCATATGTTCTTTAGTTGATGATGAAAGGAAATACAAAGAACCTTTGAGGATTTACTCTACATTTTGCTACAACAAGATCAATCTTAGGTAGAACCAACCAATTATGCATGGTGTAGACAAGCCTTCTTAGCTAGTCAGAAGGACAAAGGTAAATGGAGCTCATCTACTAGTAAGTTGAAATCTGCTAATGATATAGATTCAAAGAAGGAAGACAAAGATGAAAAGAGAATAGAAAACCAATTTTTGTTTTTGCAAGTCCTGTAAGAAAAAGGATCATTTCATAAAGCTTTGTCCTAAATTGGTTACAAAGGAGGCAAAGAAAAATAAGGATGGAATGGTTGTTGCAAAGACCTCTACACCTAAAACAAAGTCTGCTAATCTTATTCAGAATGAAGGATGGCATTTACTACTCAATGCAATTATGACACATCTTCTCATGAGCAATGTATGTCTATAGTAGGCTCGGATGTTTAGTACTTTTATACAAGTGCAACCAAACATATTACCTCATAGTATAGTTTCTTCACTTCACTTGAGCTTGCTCCTACATGGAATATTTTCACAAGTGCTAACAACTAGTGTTTTTGTGCTTTAAATAGTTCCTAGTTATGGATAACAATCTTTGATTATGTAAAATAGGCACCCTCTCTTTTGATTGAGGGTGGGAGGTATATTTCTTTTGAGTTTAATGCATTGAGCATGGGATAGAAAATCAATGTATAGTGACCTATACACCTCAACAAATGGAGTTTTTGAGAAGAAGAATAGGTCTCTCATGGAAATGGTGAGATGTATGGTAAAAACAAAAAGAGGCTTTACCATATAGCTTCTAGCTTGACGTTGTTACGTGTGAAAAATATGTACTTAATAGGTATCCCAACAAAGCATCATAATCTATCACTCCATATGAGGCTTGACATGGTTGCAAGTCATATGTTGATCATCTATGTGTTTTTGGTTGTCTGGCATATGCATTCGCGCCTAAACAACAATGCAAAAAAATGGATGATAAGGTGGTGAAATGCATTTTCATAGGGTAAAAGTATGAGAGCAGAGGCTATCATTTTTATCATCCACATATCAAATGCATTTTGCTTAGCCGTGATGATGTTTTTGAAGATGAAATTCAACCCATACTTTCGTGTACCAAGGAGACATCAATCAACTCAAAGGATCTGTATGACACTTTGCTGCCTCTTTTTATAGGTGGACAATCAAGTGCTGGTCCTAATGAGACACTTTCTAACCCTTTAAATGTTCCAACATTATGATGCAAATCATTCCATTTCTAATGCCGATTTACATGATGCTCTTATTGACGATAGAATAACATAGAAGAAGAAAAAACTATGCCTAAATGGCTTGTGAAGACCTTGAGAAATAGAAAACTAGAACCACCTTTGTCATATTGTACTCATTGAGGGTTTCATTGTGCTTTACTTGCATGAGCTTTTCATGCATTGGATGTCTCTAGTCTTTATGATGAGAATTAGTGTATCTCTTTTGATGAATCAAAAACTAAAAAAAAGTGAATGGTTGGTATGCAATCAAAATATGATGCTATTATGAAGAATGGTGCTTGGTCTTTATGTGACTTGCCTCCAATCAAATACGCCATTGGCATTAAATGGGTCTACAAGCTTAAATGTAAGCCTAACTAAATAGTTGATAGGTATAAGACTAGAATTATTTCCAAAGGTTATGCTCAAGAGGAAGGCATTGATTTTGATGAGACTTTTTCTTACACATCCCGAACAACCATTGTTCATAGTATTTTTGCATATCTAGCTCATTGTCATTGAAATGTACATCAGTTGGACATTAAAACTGCATTTTTGAATGTATTTAAGGACAGTCCAATTGAGATCACCTTATATGTTAAGAATGAAGATGATGTACTTCTAATCATTATCGTATATATTGATGATTAGTCCTAATGAGAAGCATACTGCTAAATTTAATTCTTATTTGCATGCCCCTTGTGAGATGTCAAACTTGAGGCATTTGCATCATTATTTGGGCATTTAGTTCATGCAAGTTGATGAGGTAATAGCTTTGTGCCAAAAAAAATAGAGCAACACGTTATTGTAGCATTTTTGACTTGAAGATTGCAAACCTATTGCCTTTCCCATGGAGATAGGTTTATGATTGATTCCTCATGATGTTGGAGATGCATTTGTTGTTGTCCTCTATCAGCAAGCTCTTGGATGCTTGATTTACTTATGCATAACCCATCTTGATAAATTTCGAATAGAATTTTCTTGTTTCAAATGAGAGAGGATAGTTACAATTGAGAGAAGATAGTTATGACATAGACTATGTATTGAAATTTAGATAAAGCATTAGGAAAAGTTTGGGGTTTTCAAGGGCTACTTTCTTTTCTATAAAATTACAAACTTTAACAATTGCTCTAATAGACTTTTGACACATCATAAAGAATCTTGGGTTGGTGATCTAGTGTAGAAATCTAGTTAAAAAAAGTGAAAATAGAGGAGATTCCTCATATCAAAAGCATGAAAAGGCCCCTTTAAGTTCGTTTTTATGCAATTTTTTAGATGTTATTTCTTTTAGAGTTACATGCATTGAAAGATTTTAAGTACTTTTAAAAGCTTTTCATATCTTTTTGTACTAATTCATCTAGAAAATCCTAAGATCTCTGCCCCCTTGATGAATCCTCTTGGATCAATTTTAGCTTGGGAAGCACACCTATGAACTTTTTTCACTCTTCTCTTTGAAAGACTTTAATTTTGATCTCTCTCCACTTTTAGGAGATCATTTCTACCATGTCTACTATGTATGCTTTCCATTTTCTTGTTTATCATCTTGATCCTTGACATTGGTTGTAAATATGTAGTTTTAAGGAGGTATAAATCTAGATATCTACTTTAGTTTTTTTTGTTCCAAGAGATTTCTTCTTTGTATCCGGTGCAAGTCCATTTTTAAGAAGCATTCCACTTTTACATGTAGATTTATAAGTTTAAGGTGCATCAAACTTTGAGAATAGGGAAGATAGTTGTACATCCATGAAGTGGCTCTAAGGAGGTGGAGATCCTTTTTCTTAGGATTTTCTTATTTTTTAGTGTAGATACAGTGAATTGAAGGTGTTCTATACTTTGAAAATCATGAAGATAGCTCCATATCAAAGAAATAATCTCAAGGAAGTAAATATCTACATATATACTTTAAATTTTTCTATTTCAAGAATCTTTTGTTTTGGTTTTTTATAAAGATTCTTTTATCTCAAAGGTTTTGTTATTTGTAATCAATATCTAAAGAGCTAAAGGTTTTCATACAACACGAGTTCATATCAAAGATGATCCGAAAACAAAATTGAATCTTTGAGGAGAGCTATTTTGCAAGACAATGGAAGTTGGAACATCCAATTCTTCACAAGAAATATGTGAATTACCATGAGTCCCAACATTAGAGGAGCTCAAAAATTCCCAAGGAAGCACCTCAGCTAGAAAAAGTATCATTCTAAAGGATGGATCATTGACCTCAAACATAGCACAAATGGGAATATGGTTAAATTCCAACATGTCTATAATGCATCCTTATTAAAAATCCATGATACTATAGTGGCAAGCTATCCATAAAATTATGAGTGACACTTACTTTGATTTTTTAATTGTTGGAAATGCACTAGTTTGCATATCCATTTCCATCAAACTTCGTTGAATGGAGCCCTTGCAATCATTGACAAGGAGTTTTATGCAATACATGACAATAGAGGGAGTTTGGAATTGAAAATGAATCAGTCTAAATTAGCTATGGGGGATATTTTTTTATACAAAGGCATTTATTAAGTTCCTTCATCATCAAGGGGATATGGTACGTTGGAGATATTACCTTCACCATATTTGGATATCCCTAACTAGCCAATTCTTGATTATGATACAATCTCCCTAACTAGTTGAAAGATTCACATGGATATACAAGGCACAATGAAATGCACATATGGTTAGCATAGGTCCACAATGTCTTGTTTTTGCCCATGCATGTGTTTGTGTTCATCTTTTGTATACAAAAAAGACCATTGGAAACCATTAATGTGGGTTGAAAATAGGAATTCGACATTGGATAAGCTGCTTTCTTCATCATGGAGAGAGAAAATAGTGGAGCTAGAGACAAAATCCAATATTCAATTATCAATGACATAACAATTTGACATAGTCAATAAGAGTTCTTACAAAAGATGGAGATTAGCAAGTAAAGGATGGGAAGCATTAGAGTCTGATATATTCACTTCAAAATATACATTTATTCATGTATGTGATTGTTGGAGTTTGATGTCTGCATAAGCACACAAACAACACAAGAGAGAAGAAGAAGATTAGAGCACAACACACAATACTGAATGTATTACCAAGAAAATGTACAAAGATAAGTGACTTGTTAGGGTTATAGGCATATATACAAGCGGGGGAAAAAACCTCCTGAAGAGGGAAAAAAGTGGCTTGAAGGCCCTAGTGTCTCACACACATTACTACCAAAATATATCAACAAATCCCCCATAGGAGTGATGCAATGAACAAGGATTTGGCACTCATGTATAATGAAGTTCCAAGCTATGTGGAATCAATCCAAAAAAGGAAGTAATCCTAAAGCTTTGTGGGCACATATGCAAAACTAATCTCTCAAGTAGAGAACCTCTCCCTGAGATAATGATAGCGCAGCTCAATGTGTTTAGTGCGAGCATGGAACACAGGGCTCCTCACAACTTTGAATGTGCTCTGATTGTTAGTGAAGATGGTGGTGGCAGAAGACTGACTAACACCCAAATCAGACATAAGGTGTTTGAGCTACACACACTCAATAGTCACTATGAAAGCTCCCCTATACTCAGCCTCACAACTAGGATTACAATAGGTTGCTTCTTGCTCAACCAAGATATGCATGGGCTACCAAGCATGAAGCAAATACCAATGGTGGACACATGAGTGTCATAGCAACTAGTGCCATCTCGCAAAGTTTGCACCAACAATTTTGGCATTTTTTTTGCCTCCTCTATATCAATTCTTGCATCAACAAGTGCATAATGTAAATCTACTTCAGAAATGGAATGATCTACGTCATCACATGAAACTTATAAAGGCTTAAAAATTGCCTCATTCGGGCCAACACTTGATTATCCACCTGTAAAAAGAAGCAAAAAAGTGTCATACACATCTCTAGAGCTAACACTAGTCTACTTGGTATATGAATGTAATGGTTGAATTGCATCATCCAAAAAAACAATATCATAGCTAACCAAAATGTGTTTAATCTATGGATGATACAGACGATAGCCTTTACGTTTTGAACTCTACCCAACAAAAATACATTTCATTACTTCATCATCCCATTTCCTACATTGTT
Source organism: Ceratopteris richardii (assembly GCA_020310875.1). Lineage (NCBI taxonomy): Eukaryota > Viridiplantae > Streptophyta > Polypodiopsida > Polypodiales > Pteridaceae > Ceratopteris > Ceratopteris richardii. The sequence goes on along the minus strand of CM035409.1, from coordinate 20,925,793 downwards.
GTTCAAGCAGTAATGTATATGGAAAACAACCAAAGACACGTAGATGAGCATCAGATGTCTTGTGACCATGCCAAGCCTGATATGGAGTGATAGACTTGAATGCTTTGGTTGGACACCTGTTAAGTACATATGCTACACACATAACAACCTCAAGCCAAAAGCTATGTTGTAAAGCTTGACTTTTGAGCATATACCTTGCCATCTCCATGAGTGATCTATTCTTCCTTTCAGAAACTCCATTCTATTGAGGTGTACATGGCACTATCCACTGATGTTTTATCCCAAGTATAAACAGAAATGCATTAAAATCAGAAGACATGTATTCCCCCCACCCCTTGATCAGAACCGAGGGTGCCCATTTTGCATGCTAACAGATTTTCAGCCAAAATAAAAAACTGTTTGAAGCTCATAAACACTTAGGAATTTGCTTTTAGTGGATACACCCATGCATGCCTAGAAAAATCATCAATAAAATTCATGAAGTAAAGGTAGTTCCCAAAAGAGGTTATATGCATAGGACCACAGACATCACTGTGAACAAGCTACAATTTCTAAGTAGCTCAAACCGAACCATCTTTTGGGAAGGAGAAACACTGCATTTTTCCCAAAATACAGCCTTCACAAACATGTTTACAAGGTGCCTCAAGTTTGGGTAGAGAGGACCATTTTAGATTTCTGCAGGTGTAAACTAGCATAAGATAGATGACCAAAGCATGCATGCCAAAGCTTTGGATCTCACATAGCCCAAGAATCTTGAACTACACATGCTAAATCATTCACAAATTTTGCATAATCTATGAGCTGATACAGCCCACAACATAGAATGCTAGAAGAAATAATAACATCGCCATTTGACAGACCATAATATGTAAGCAAGTGCACAAGATCTCTCTCATGAAGTTTGTAAAAATGAACTGGAGGTAGAAGAAAGTGACTTTTCTACTTATCTAAACTTACATTAAAATAATGAAGCATAATAAAATTGTTTCAAATAGTTCCAATTGTTATCAATCAAATAATAAAGATACAAAATCATGAGTCTATTTCCATTTGTACTCAGCATAATTTTAGTTTGTCATGTTGTAGAAGAACAAGAATATAAAACTATGAGATCTTATCATTGTTGACGACACAACATTAGTGTTGATGAAACAACATATATTTCTTGGATCCACTCTTTTTCATCATCATATGTACCTTTTTCTACCTTTCATTTAGTTTAATAAGCACTCTTGTGTAGGTGTGTATGAGTGCCACACTAGAGAATAAGTAAGATTCATTCTTCTTTCAGTTTAGAAATCCGACATAGCATGCATTTTGCCGATTTTGTGTATAAAGAGGTCACTACCTCTCATTTTGAGAGATCATTCTTAGAAGTAATGAGATTAGGCTAGTTTACAGAATGCCCAAAGAGCTCTTGTTGTCCTTATGATGTGTTTGCATATTTTTTCCTTTCTTGCCTCATGATTGTGATGCATTAGTTCATTGATTGGTGACTTGATTATGCATGTAATTAAGTGTGTGTATTGTTAATGACACTTTCTTCTTATTTCACATGTAGTTTTGTTTTTAATTGTGTGCTAACAAAGTACCATCATGTCTGTTGAATGCTTCTATGCAACATTTGGGCCTCATGAGATGCTCCTCGATTTGACAAGTATCAGTTGTGATGCTACAATGTCAACAATCAAGTACATTGCAATGTCCCAGACCTTATCAATGAACTCACTAAGATTACTATTATCCCTTGCCTTCCAAGCAAACATTTTTTGTATTCACTCTCATTGAGAATTGTTTAAAAAAATCTCTAAATGCTACAATCCTCTTTTGAATATCCTTATGCAAAAGGATTAAGGGTGAAAGCATGTTAATGTTTACAAAAAAGTGAAGTTTGAGACATTGTTAATTAGCTGGAAAAGGTCGATCCTTCTTAGCTAAGTATATGGGCCTCATGAGATGCTCCTCGATTTGACAAGTATCAGTTGTGATGCTACAATGTCAACAATCAAGTACATTGCAATGTCCCAGACCTTATCAATGAACTCACTAAGATTACTATTATCCCTTGCCTTCCAAGCAAACATTTTTTGTATTCACTCTCATTGAGAATTGTTTAAAAAAATCTCTAAATGCTACAATCCTCTTTTGAATATCCTTATGCAAAAGGATTAAGGGTGAAAGCATGTTAATGTTTACAAAAAAGTGAAGTTTGAGACATTGTTAATTAGCTGGAAAAGGTCGATCCTTCTTAGCTAAGTATATGTGTATGATTTATTGAAAGAGAAAATAAAAAGCACCAATGGTGGGGGCGAGGGTATGCACATTTTATAGTGGAGAGTGGAGCATTCATAATGGGTGCCATTGCTATTGGGAGTTTTTCTGCACGTTGTGTCTTAAGGAGCATTCATGATAGACGCAATCACTATTGGAAGTTTTTCTGTGTGCTGCATCTTGAGTGTGGAATATTGAGAGAGATTGTTTTCAAGGAGCAAGTTTGTGAGATGAGAAGAAACATCAGAGTTTAGCAGAGAGGAAGAAAAGGGAGGAGAGTAAAGCTCTACATATGAGGTAAACCTTTTGAAATTTCATTTATTTATGGCAAGCAAACCAGGTTAAGATGTGTCTCTGAATTCCCAGGCCATGTTGTGGTTTTAGTGGTTGATTTGTAGGAAACTATACATTTTGTGAGCAAAATGAAATACAATCTATGCATTTGTGGTCTGTATAGATAACTATTTTTTTGCATATCACATATTTTTGTTTGAAGGTCATTCAGGTGAAGATGATAGACTGTATGGGCTATTATTGGATTTGCATGTATGGTACTATTTAAAAAAAAAGTGCAATTGTCATTGAAATGGCAATCTTAAATAGATCAGATGCACGAATCTAATTTCCTTTGTGATATGTCTTCAACATTCTAACAGACTTGAGATTAGAAAATTTATGTCAGGATTTATGTTTGTGTTTTTTTCTTAATTGATGAAGCAATGCCTTTGTGTAGTTACTCATTGAATAACCTTTTGTTAAGATTGGGTGTTACTATCGCAAAGTAATCATTGCTGTAAAGATTGATGACATGATCTTATGGTGATGTGTGGGCTTTTGGCCCTTGTACATTTTGTACACTTCCCTCATCAATCTACTTTTTTCATGTTCCCTCAAAGAAAAAGGAAGTTAGATATGAGCAACATCTCATGTTGTGGATGATTGTTGCAGGTTTAAAAGTGGCTTCACAATGTCCATTTAGTATTGTTCATTCATTCTATCTAACATTTGAGGTTTTGGATGATTGTTGGAGGTTTAAAAGTGGTATAACAAGTCTACATACGTAAGGATGGAGCACATATTGATATCACATGATTATACTCAATGTAAAATCAATATAATAAAGTACATTTTTTCTTCTAAATGAAGGAAGTTCGGCAACATCTTCAATGGACCAGTAGCAATGCTTGCACTAGGGAGGCACCCCACAAATTTTGCTAGCCTTTAGGTTGTACCAGATTCCTCGATGAAGAATTTGCCATAAGAGGACAAACTTTTTGATTTCTATGAGACGGTGCTAGATAGCCATGAACTTCATATCCCACCGCAACCGTGTCCACGATAGGCACCACTTCTTGTTGAGGTTGACCTGATAATCAATGTTTTCTTTGATGTTTGGGATTTTTGTTAGGCAATTACCATTGTGCCATCTGAGGCCAAGCCGGCACGACAGGCCATGCCCCATGAGAAGACAGACTTTAGAGCGGTCCCAGGCAAGACATCTGCTTTGTAGAGTATTCCATTCTTCATAGGTAATGTTGATGCTAGGGTCAATATCCTCGAAGTTGATCCACTGGTTGGTGTCTTGTTTCCAGAGATATTTCCATTTTTTGAAGCCTTTGTTCCAAAGCCTCTTTCCATTTCAAATGTTCCAAGATTCCACGTTTCGGATGCCAAGGATGGGAAACCAGATAGAGTCATCCCGTCTGACATCGGCCACCCACTTCCAATCTTCACTGATTCTTATGAAGCTTTTGACTTTATTCCAATTCTTCCATAGGGAGCACACAAGACTCGAGCCTTTTGGAAAAACCGAGATCTAGGAAAAAGAAAGGGTCATAATGTCAAGATTCTTCCAATTTGGGAATCCCACAAAAGTCAACTCATTCTTGTTTCTAAACATAAGCTTGGCCCACGAGGCCTCCCTCTTGCACCATGCCTTAATCATTCGTTTTGCTGCAAGTTTGTTAGCCATGCATCCAATGTCCAGAATGCCAAGGCTCCCATTATCCCTTTGGCTAGTGCAAATGGACCACTTGATTTTTGGCACTCCCCTCCTGTTGTGGTCCCTCGTCCAAAGAAAGTTTCTACAAATACTTTCCAATTTGGACAAATCTTGCTCTTTCATTCTCCAATAAGAGAGGAAGTAAATGGTCGACGAAATGAGGAATGTGTTGATAACCATTGAGTGACCAACGAGATTGATTTGCATACCTTTCCAAAATTTTAACTTGCTTTCGAGTCTCGCCTGGACCCAAGTCCATCGCTGCTCCAACGAGATACCAAAGCCAAAGGGAATCCCAAGAAGCCAAAAAATTTGTCCTGGAGGAATGTATTGATAGCCATGTTTAAAGAGAAGGTCTGGTTGGATCCCGACAATAGCTCTAAAAGCGGTCTTTGAGTGATTGATTTTGGATCCATAGGCTTCGCAAAAGGTATCCAAGCACCTCCAAAACGTCTCCAGGCTAGTACTATCGTTGTGGACAAATGTGTTCATATCATCGGCAAAGAGTCTCATGGAGATTTGGCCATGGTCATGGGGCAACCGGAGGCCTTTGATATTACTAGCTTCCTCCTCTTGTTCCAATAGCCGATGAAGCCCTTGCGTGGCAATGGCAAATAGAAGGGGAGCCAATGGGCATCCTTGTCCAATTGATCTTTTTAGTTTTATCACCTTCAAAATTTGGCCGTTAACATTAATTTGGGTCGATGTATTTCCCAACAGGGTTGAGATCATCTTGGTGAATTTTTTACTGCATCCGAGATCTTTAAGAGATTGCAAAATATAGTCCCATTCTAGCCTGTTGTAAGCTTTCTCAAAATCGATCTTGAGGAAGACCACATCTTGTCTTGACTTGTTTGCGAATTCGAGACCTTCCCAAATATCTATAATGGCTTCCAATATAGACCTGCCTTTGATGAAATCTTTTTGGTCCTCGCTTAACCATGCTTTGAGATGGCTGGAAATTCTGTTGGCTATGACTTTAGCAATGATTTTATAACCCGTTTGGAGCATCGTAATTGGATGCCAGTTCTCGATTCTATTCTTTTCCCCTTTTTATGGATTAACTTGATGATGCCATTGTTGAGACATGTTTGAAGTGCTCCAAACTCAAGCACCTCTTTCCAGACCAAGCGAAGAGGGGTGGCAATGACCAGCTTGAAGGACCTAAAGAACTCATTAGTGAGCCCGTCCGGCCTTGGGCTTTTCCCACTGGGGAGGGCATCAATGATTTCTTCATCCGAGATAGGGGTGTTAAGCAGAACCGAAGGTTGTGTGGGATCCTATGAGAGGATACCCTAGAGATGGCTGCCATGTAGTTTCGTCTATGGTGGGAGAGGGGGGTTGAGATCCCCAAGAGTCTAATAAAGTGTTCTTCAATGATTTTGAAATTTTCTTCTTCCGTATTGCATACATCACCATTTGAGTCAAGCAATAGGGGGGTTGAATCTCTGTTTTGTTTCCTTTTAAGGATGTTGCACATCTCTTTGGTGGGTTTGTCTGCTTTGCCAGCCCACCACTCCTTAAAGAATATTTGCAGATTTTTCCTTTGTATTTCTTCCTCGTATCTCAGTAGTGCTCTGATTTTTCGCAGACCCTTCTGGGATTGAGCTTTTCCTTTGTTCACTTCCTCCTCAAGTCTCTAGAGTCTATGACATAGAGTCTCTCTACGAGCATGCCGAACAGTCTAGAGCATCTTCCTAACTCTTATCATGATCTGCCTCGACTTTTTGACCACGCATCTCCAGCTCTTGGCTAGGGACGAGCAGGAGGCGAACGCCTCCTTTCACACTTCAAAAATTTCTTGATGGATGGAGGGCAGAGAGAAGGAAGTTGAGCACACATGAAACCAAGGTGCCTTACAAGTTTTGGTGAGAGGTTGGAAAGCGATAATGATCGGGTAGTGATCAGAGATGACAAGGTCAATGTGGTGCGAGAGAAGGGTGGCCCCATTGATGAATAATGTTCTGAGCAATGTAGCTTCTATCCAATCTAAGACTTTCCTCAACTCCTCACCCGCTTGGAGATTTGACCACGAAAAGCCTTTGGAGTCTTTGAATTCGACCAGATCCAAGTGCAGTTTGGTTTTTTCCCAAGTTTCTTTCTCATGACTATCAATGACCCAACGCTTGTTGTTCCATCTGTTCGTAGGATCCTCCACCATGTTGAAGTCACCGCAGATTAGAACGTTGTAGGGGAGCAGGTCCAAGGAGGGCCAAGTTTCTAGTCTCTCCAACTCCCCATTTGGGGCGTACATAGAGACAAGCATGAATCAAAAGGGGTAGCAAAGGAAGCGGCAATCCATCGATGGTTCTGATCTTCAATGGAGTTCTCAAGCTTTTCAAACAAGAATTGGTTTATGCCTATTACCATCCCACCGGACCTCCTATCCATCTTGTCTTCGTTGCTAGTGGTAAAGCCGTCTTCTTTTCTTGTAGTGTAGCCCTCCTGATTGGTTTCTTTGTTGTTCGGGATCTCTAGGTTTTTGTTGTTGGTGTCCTCAAATTGGTGCCTATCTGGGTAATCTAACTCATTAACCTCCTTTTCGAGATTGCAATACAAGTTTTTGGGGGCATCTGGAGTACGGTTTCTCTCGAAAGTTGCCCTAGGACTTCTTTTCCTTCTTCTTGTGACTTCCCTTAAGCCGTCTGAGTCGGTTTCTAGGTTTTGGGAGCCCTTAACTTCCTCTTCGTTCACCAGGGGATTCATGGTCCCATTGTTGTCTTGAGTTTTCTTGGATGCTTCTTGTATCTGTTTACTTTTTTATCTCAATGGGCACTCTTTGATCATGTGGCCTTGTTGGCCACAACGAAAATAGGCGTTAGGTAGATTTTTGTAATTAACATCTTGTTCCAAGAACTCCCCTTCACCCAGGTCCACTATGATCTTTGAAGGGAGTGGCATGCTGAGATCAGCCTCGACGCAGATTCGAGGATGCCACCGAGCATTGAAAGAGTGCTTTGCACCTTCATAAATGAAACCGCCAACATCCTCCCACAACGCCAATGGCTTGCCGATTGGAGAAACAATGTCCCATACAAAATTGTACAAGAAGTACGACAGGTTAGTGAGCTCGACCTAGAGAGGGTAGCGGAGAGATTTTGATTTGTCGGGGAAAAAATTAGGGGACCATCTGAACAGACACAGGGTCGCCCGGCCAAGTTGCCAGGTTCCAACATTGAGGACTTGGAATGCCATATCTTCATTCTCAAATACTAGGAACAAATGACTAGCCGGTAGGAACTGACACTTGCCAACAATCAACCCATGGGGGAACCACTCTTTTCAAAGCCACTGGTGCACAGTTTTGGGTGGCAGCCTAGGGCCAAATGCTTGCCCGACGAGACATACTTCCTTGAGCTCTTCTTGCTTTGATAGGATTGTAGCTCGACTAAGAGATACCAAGGGAGGCTCAACGCCCTCAAAGGACCTAGGACAGACACAAGATCCCCCCTCCAAAATAGGGGCCAGGTTACCAATCACCCCTTGGGAAGGGTCCAAGTTGCTTAACACGAGGGAGGGGGCCATCGAATCCATGCCAGGGACCCCAAACCACGCACCAAAGATAAACTTCCACTAGAACCAAAATGCCTCTTATTTTCTCCCTTTTTAATTTATTAACCTATTAAGCCACCATCACGAGCCCTAAAAGGAGTGTGCGACCTTGATCATCGTGGTGCAAATGACCATCACACACATATCACCGTCACTTCCACCCCCGACTGAAGCCTTTTTCTTCTACACTCCTTTTCTTTTTTTCTTTCTTTTCTTTTTTTCTTTCTTTTCTTTTTTCCCTCTTTTCTTTTTTCCTTTTTTTTCAATATATTCTATTTCTTCAAACACGATAACGAACTACACATGGGATGAAGAGTTGTTTCCCAAAACTTCCATTCCATGAAGAATCAATTGCACGAGTGCAAGGAGCGATTGAGTATTCACTCACACAAAATTGTGATGGAGGGTGCTCAACTTTTGTTGCAGGTTGACATTGACTTGTTGAGGATGGATCATCATCTTTGTGGTAGCTAAGGATGGAAATTTGTTCTTTATCTGACCTATTAGCCAAACATCATCAGAACTTACAATCAATGACACTGTTAATCTATCAAAAATTGTGCAAAGGTCTATAATATGAAGCATAGAAGAGAAAAAAATTTAATAACATCATTACAAAATATGCTAAATACAAAATCTTATGAGATCAAATCAATTTTGACAATGTCACATGTGTCGATAGTAAGCATTACAAAGAGGTGTTGGAAGAAGGTGAACATGAACTAAATAGTGAAATCAGTTTCCTCATGTTGAAACTATTTACTATTGTCCAAATCATATCATTGTGAAAAGACATCATGAGAGGAATGATTGTAAAATTCATACAAATGCATTCCTAATGTTTATGATGGCATTAAGGCTTCAATTTTTTTCTAAATTGGTGCTTAACTTATAGACAAACACTATTTTGTAATAACTAGTTAGTGATAGCTAGTTTGTAATAGCTAGTTAGTAATAACTAGTTAGTGATAGCTAGTTTGTAATAGCTAGTTAGTAATAGCTAATTAGTAGTAGCTAATCTGTAATAGCTAATTTATAATATCTAATTTGTAATAGCTAATTACTAATAGCTAATTAGTAATAGCTAATTCCTAATAGGTAATTCATTATAGTTAATTAGTAATATCTAATTAGTAATGGCTAATTAGTAATAGCTAATCATAATAGCTAATTCATAATAGCTAATTAGTAATAGCTAATTCATAGTAGCTAATTAGTAATAGCTACTTAGTAATAGCCACTTAGTAATAGATAATTAGTAACAAGCTAATTAGTAATAGCTAATTACTAACAAGCTAACTAAGAACTAGCTTCTTAGTAATAGCTAATTGGTAAAAAGATAATCATTAATAGCTAATTGGTAAAAAGCTAATTATTAATAGCTAATTTCTAACAACTAACTAATGACTAGCTAGTTAGTAACAGCTAATTGGTAACGAGATAATTATTGATAGTTAATTACTAATAAGTAACTCAAAAATAGCAACTAGTAACAAGCTAATTAGTAATAGATGATTACGAACAAGTAATTAAGAACTAGCTACTTAGTAATAGGTAACTAGTAACAAGCTAATTAGTAATAGCTAATTACAAACAACTAACCAAGAAGAAGCTACTTAATAATAGCTAATTAGTAACAAGCTAATTAGTAATAACTAATTACTCACAACTAACTAAGAACTAGCTACTTTGTAATAGCTAATTGGTAACAAGCTAATTAATAATGGTTAATTAGTAATAACTATTTACAAACAACTAACCAAGGACTAACTAATTAGTAATAACTTATTAGTAATGTGATATATAGATAGATAGATAGCTAATTAGTATATATCTACCTATCTATCTATCTAGCTAATTAATGACATCGCAAATTGCAAACATAAATAATTTAAACTCAAAAAGTGATAAGAAGCCACAACCATGGATAGAAGGCAATATTGTTAATATGTTTGGTACTTCAAAAGCCTTGAGAAACCATAACTAAAGATCATTAGGTTAATACTTAAAAAGCTAGTAACAATGCTATAATTAATCAACAGGACAAGCTTACCTCTGTCAAATTTGAATCCACCATCAAAGAATCGAGAGAATGTTTGCCGCATATGTTGTGGTATTTGAGTACCACATTCACCTAAATAGTTATGATTGAATGTGCTGCAAAACAAATGTGATGATATGAATGGCTGCATGGCATAAGGTGCACCAAAAAGCTCACCCTCTCAATATTCAAACCACATGCTATGCACATGGATGAAACATTGAGTGAGGGATGATGGTAAAAATGGGGAAGGTAATTGCAATGAGGGTGATAAGTCATGTGACTCCATCATGTTTAACATGCTCTTTACAAAGGGTAGATCTCAATTCGCATTCTTGAGCCGATCCTCATGCAACTTGTATTCAACCTATGTATGTAACAAGTCAAGTGATCAGTATTCAACCTTTCGAAAATCATCCAATCAATGTCAATAAAGCCAAATATTACCTCTACTTCAAGCACCTTTTCGTTCACATTTGGTTCAACCCTTAACAACTCCAAATTAACAGTATATATCAGAATTTGCATCTCCAACTGAATCCTCCTCTCAAGAGACATTCCCACATCACATTTCAATTCCTCTAGAGATTCTTGTAACTTTCTTCTCATCTCAATGACTGTTGTAGTCACTTTAGACTCAATTGCCTTCAATAGCTTGGCTTGATCCAAAGCAAGCTTGACCCTATCCAAATTAATATTTTCCCTATCAATTAAAAATTTTAAGGTACATATAATCTTAGTACCCTCCACTTACCAATGGCAGAAACTATCGTACCTTGTAGGACATGTAACTCAACATCTTGTTTCTGTTCTTGCAAGTCGGCATCCAGAGGCTCTAAAACTAGTGAAGCATCATCGTTCAAAAAATTATAAAACCTTTTGCATCTTTGATTGCAGCATACCCATCTTCCTACATCTCTTAGCATATGCTTCTACAGCTACAACCCATGGCACTTGTTACATAGCTAGATTTTGTCGATATCTGAGCAAGGGTGCAGTTTACAAATGCAAAAGCTCTAGAAAATTGTATAGATAATTTGTAGTTTATCGATATCTCCTGGTATAACTTTTGATGCAACATCATCAGTGCATCATAGAACTTTGGCTTGACATGTTTCACTTTCATTTTTCCCTTCACTCGAGTTACTTTAAACACGGACAACCAGTCTACCTTGCTACTCAATTTTTCTAATACAATACTTGGATCTTCACCAGTAATAGAGAGGCCATACACGGTGTTGAATTCCTCTTTTTTATGGCAGAATACACTATGGTTTAGCACTTTTGGATATGCTGGATATATCCATGTGCATCAACAAGGTAAATTATTGGTCATAAATGCAACTAAGAAGGTGCAGGTTCACTAATGAGCTGAATAAATCGAATCAACGAGGGGCTTACCTCATCCATTGCTTTTGCTTCAATGACAGATTCCTAATGGATGATGCCTCTCCTCTCTCGAAAACAGAAGCTCTTACATTAGAACCAAAGAAAATACTCCTAGCCATGCAAGCACCTAAATGATGTATGCATTGCTAGATGCAGATCCACGCTTTTCACTTTTTCATACCTGCTCATACTCATTCCTAGTGTTTCTACTTCACCTTTGTCGGATGGAACAACTTCATTTATGGTAGCTTTCTCTTGTGACTTATGAATTTGCTCAAACCTTCTATGTTCTAGTAGCGTGAACTCCATGGATAACCACCTTGTGCAGGACGTGAAGAGTAATGAAAATTACTCTTGACGTTCAAATCATGATACCCTACATGCCGCCTTCTTTCACATGAGTAATGAAAATATTGAAAAATCATTTTGACATGAATGATTGTACGTCAAGCAAGGGATAATATGAATTTATATATTTTTTATTTAAATAGGTTTTGAAATAGGTAAATCGTGACGCGCTTAAAAATGGTAAATAGTTCTAAGAAGTGTTCACATTAACATGCTTTCACCCTTAAGTGATATGTAATGCTGGTTGGAAATCATTAGCTACTCCCATCTAGGAGTTGGTAGCTTCTGAAGGCTCTCCTCTCCTAAGCTTTGCATCAACTACTTACAACCATTCAAATAAAATAATTAAAATGGGTGATTGGGCCTATCCTTTGGGAGGGATGTTGTATATATGCCATCGTTTGAGGGGGTCTATGTGTCATCAACTATGACTTACCTTGGTTTGACAATCTGAATGGTGTTGACCACATCACTTGATGCTATTAAGCTACACAAACGTTCAATAACCTTTGCTCCTCATCTGTCCAGGGTACAACAAAAAACGGTTATAAGCATCAGGTATCTATTCTTGGGCATATCCACATTTATATCCCCTCTTTTGCAAGCATCACGTATCTTCCTCCCCACGGCGCCCTTGTGTATTTGTCTTTGTGTCTGTGTGTAAAAGTGTGTGTCTGAAACATCCTAACAACCCCCCTTGCCCCTCAATTCCCCATCTTAGTGTGTGTCTTAGTGTTTATGCGCCTATATGCCAGTGCATTTGTGTGTGTGTGTGTGCGCGCGCACGCGTGTGTGTTTGTGTATGTGTGAAAGAGACTGTGAAAAGATGTACCTAGGTCTCCCGAATGCATCAAAATGAGATTTGATCGCTCAACGATGAAAACCCAAGAATGTAAAGTGACGAACTAATAGTTTTCTACAACGTGTCTATTACCATCATTATCCGAGTCTTGTACATATATATTGTATAATAAAAGCATGCATCTAGTCCCTCAAATATTGCACGTCCTCATTTTTGTACTATTCATTTGGATTCCCCTCAACGGTGTCCGATGGGTGGACGACTCTAGTTGCTTGCCAAGAACATGAACTTTAATCACGCCTTACCAAAACCTACCTTCGAGTCAAACTTGATAGGTACTTATCAAATACTAGTGATGCAGATAGTTGGACATGCGCAAACACATATGAGCACACATTGTTCGACATGCACAAAGACATATGAGCACACAGTCACACAAACAAACACACAACCATAGGCACATGCATATAAAATCATACATACCCACAAAAAGCAAACATTCATAAACACATGTTTAGAAAATCACAAACGTCCTCATATTTGGTCCGATGAGTGGGAATTGAGATTGCAACTGTGGAGTGTGGGGTGCTTTAGCAGAGAGACATACACAGATATACAAGGAACACTCCCGAAACATACACATGTATGCGCATACATTCACATCCACAAAGACACACAAGCATGGAGGGTGGATAAATATGGGTATGAATATGCAATCCTAAGTTGATGTTTATGAGATACATTGAAATGCCCATAGGAGTACATGTAATCGCCATAACTCACCCATCGTGTTTAGGTGCACTTATGAACGAGAGGGGTGAGGACTCGAATGGGGATAGAAAAGTACATCGCTCAATTGAAGAAACTAATATGTGCATATCGTTCATAGACTTTGGTTGTGGCTACATTTATCTAAGCTAGCGAACAAAGAAGCCGGGCTAAGGTAACTTTTCCTTATACCCAACCAAAATGCGTCAATCTTGGTCACAATTATCTCAATGGGGAAGGCAAAATCATGTAAGAAAATGCTCAAATAAAAGTTTTACAATGGTTTGGGCATAACCTTTAGTAGTGGTGAGTGCCTCTACCCATTTTCTTGGATATCTTGTTTCTACTTTTATGTACTTGAAGTGAGATCATTTGGTAGGCGAGCTAATTGGATCAATAAAGTATATTCTCCATTTTGCACATGTGCATCACGACATCATTGGACTTAGAGGCATTTGATCTCTATTAAATGAATATTTTTTTATTTAGCATGTATCACATCTACTCATAAATGTTTGAGTATCCATGTGTAAGATGGACCACCATAAACTACAAAAGAAAATCATTTGGATTGTCCGGTTTACAAAAAAGTTTCTACCTACAACACCAAAGTGTGCGGCATCTAATAGTGGTAGATAATCATCTTCATGCACGGAGAGGTGTAAGAAGTTATTTTTGCCTCACCTACATAGCATATTGCCAATAAGTGCCTAGCCTCGACTCTCTTCATGTAAGGCTCGTTGTTTTGGTATGCTCATTTATGAAGGATAAGTGTCATATTTTAGATGATTTACTATGTTTTGGCTCCATGAGGGATAGGTAGAGACATAGTATAAAGTAGCATGATTGATGGTTGGAATGATATCACATAGCAATGAATCACTCATACACATGAAGACATTCTTAGGAAATGTTATATCTTTTTCCACCCAACCATCTTATTTAAATAGCTATGCGGACTGCGAACCTTTTATTCTAACATCTTTTTCAAAATATTTCTTGAATCAAGGACGTTTATTTTCAACTTTTACACATTCAATCCGCTCCATAGTTTTCAGAGATGAATATACACCATCCTTTAACTCTAAAGGTGACACTTGAAAGAATTATCCACAATGCTCGGTTGATATAGTCTTTGGGTGAAACTTTGCACTTGAAGGACTTGAAGCCAAGACCTCCCTCTTCCCATCCTTGATATTTAACCACTAGCCTAAGTTGGCTACTTGGTTTAGTACTCTAAACTCCTCTATGTTATCTCGCCTTTATGTACACCTTATAACATTGTTCCCCTCATGAAGAACATTTTCTTCCTCGAAAATAGGTTTCAAGATACAAGCTATTTGATCAGAATTCCCCCATGCCCATGGTCCAACGAAGGAGCATGTGATCATTTCCTTTATGAAATTGTCATCGCTTAAAATTGAAAAAGAGGGAAATTTCTTCTCTAAAAAAACTCATGCATTCCCATGTGGCACTTTCCTCATTTTCTAAATTCTTTTATTCATGCGTTCAACCCATGAATCCTTCAAAAATCATTAAATCTAACTACATGGTTGTTTCTCACCATTCTATGTCCAAATCAGTGCTTCCATGCTCATCCTCATGCACGTTTCCTTCTAATGCATCATGGGTAAGTGCGAAAAAGGAAAGCGTGCACATGTTCTAATTCCATTTCTTGTGTATTAGTGGCCTAAAATTTTGGAATTATGTAAAGAATTTAATAAGTGCATGTTCAAAACTTAACTGATTTAAAATTCATGAGGGTATACTCCCTAGTAAGGCTCAATGCAGAAGGATCATCCAAGATTTACTTTTAAAACCCATCCACTTCGAGCTTATGGGATCCCAGTTTGCTTCAAGGGCTCCACGGCTTCACTTATTCACTACTTCAAGGATATGTAAATCCTAAAATTGCTTCATTGAAAGAATCCAATAGAAGCACAAGAGCGGCTCTTCAAATATGAAGAAAGAACACACCCAAGGGCTTACGTTTCATAATTGGCAATTGAAAAAGTAGTGAATCGCATATGCATGGTAATGATAATTCACAAGCTTATGTAGCTTATGAAGAGGTTAAGAGAACCTTCAAATGAATTGGAATTTCCTTAAATGAGCTTCATTCAAATCCAACTAATTTCTTGAAGAGCATGGAATAGATGCAAGAATATTTAGGCATGAAATGAAAAACAAATGATCTTGTTATGGAAATCGGATAGGTAGTGGAAGAGATAAGCAAGAAAGAGGAATTGCAACCAAAAATGGATTTAGAAGAGGATGAGCAGAATGAAGAAAAATGTAGGCATTCAAATAGATTCAAAGAAATCTGTCACATAATCCTCGTAGGAGATGGTTGAACCATGCCTTAAGAAAGAGGATTAGGAAGTAATCCTCAACCGTGGCTTTTGGGGCAAGTGGTTAGCCCATCGCACTCCTAACCAAGAGGTTGTGAGTTCAATTCCCAACATTGGTATCTGAGCCAGAGGACACACATGTGCATGTAGACGAATGGGATAGCGACAGAGCTAGCCGACTAGAGAACGCACAGAGACACGCCACGCAAGAGGCACAGAGGATCAACCGATGAGGGTCCTTGGCTCCCTCTCTTCTCCGGAGTTCTCTTATATATAGAGAGGCTATTGAGCAAGAGCGCTTGTTTATGGGATTATTCCCTCGTCTCTGAATCCATGGGGAAGGAGGTAAAAGAAAAAATTGAGTTTTTTTCCTCAACTTTGGAGGGAGAATAATCAACTTATTGATCAAGATATTAAGGAAATAAGGATAGAAACATGTATTATGGGCTGTGGAGATGGGTTATGGTTTTGATTTTATTCAAAAAGTTTTTAACTTCTCAGTTTGGAGCTCTCAAAATCACTACTCTATGAAGATTTGCTTTACCACAGTCTAGTTGTGGCATACCCAGTTTCTCCACACCATAGCTTGCTCATATGATATCCGATTTTAAAAATTCTTATCATGTTACAAATCTATACTCCTAAGCTTCGCTTAGAAACCATCATTGTTGGATTTGGAGAAGATTTGGTCAACCAAAATCTCTTTGTAGCGCTTCAGTAGGAACTAGGTGGCCACTTTCGGGCCTAGTTTTTCATCATCCAGTGTCCAAATTCACTTTTTTCACTTGGGATAGTTTTATCTCTTTGAAATACATGTGCTGGGCTACATTTCTTGGAATGGTGAGGACTGTCAAATCAAGTTCTTCAGTTTCACTCAGCTTGCTCGGTTGGGGCTATTGCTACATGGTTTTGGCATTGTTCTTGTTGGTTTTTGGTTATTAGAACCTCCCCTGACCAACCGGACATTTCCTATTTTTGTTTGGGCCTGGCGAGGATTCAAAATCAGTGACCTCAAGCTTCAAAGATCACTTGGATTTTGTTTTTGCATATTCATTCTGTACGAGGGAAGTGCTCTTGTGATATATTTCTCTTCTTCTTGCATATTCAAGGTTTACTTCCATTCATCTTCTCTAGTTAGCAACTGGGGGAAGGGAAGTGAAACATGGAATTTAAAGGGGAACAAATAATTGAACACACTTCTCCATCTAAAGAGCAACTAGAGAATCCTGATTATAGAATGGAAGAAATAGAAATGGGGTAGGAAGTAGAGGAAAACTTAGAAGAGAAAGAGCCTCAACAAGAAGAATATACATATGAGTAACTTTTGGATGAGTTTGTTACTCATGACCAATTTGTACACTTAAAAGAACAAGCCCTTAAACTAGAAAGAGATCTAAGTGGCATTACATCTCTCATTCAGCAGTTAAAGTCTCAAATGATCTCACTTGAGACTCACGTCACCTCTTTCCTAGCTAGGAAGGAAAGAGAAACTCCTACTCTTCCTCTAGAGATGACTAGGAGATATACTTCTCTTCTTAGTAAGCACAAAGGAGAGAGCTCTAGGGAAGCTCCCCTCCTAAAAGACTTAAAGCCACCTACCTTTACGGGGGATGACCGAGATAGAAATAAGGATGAAATCTACACTTTTTTACAAAAGTGGCATGATTTTCATCAACTGAAGGGCACCCCATCAGAGTACCGTGTGCTAGAGATGAGTCTCTCGCTTGGTCCACGTGCTTATAAGTGGTGGATGAGTCTCAAGGAGGCAAACTCTATCCCCACAAATTGGACTCAGTTTGAGACTCTTTTTCTAAAAGAGTTTCTTCCTGAGAATGAGGAGGAGAGGAATTGGGATGAGTGGGATAGGATTACTCAGAGAGGTAGGCCTCTTACAGTCTACATATCTCATTATAGAGAGATCATTCTGAAACTTAAGGGCTTAGATGATTTCCAGACAACCAGATGGTTTGTTAGAGGCTTAGATAAAGCCATTAAGAGAGAAGTCAGAAGGAATGCTCCTAAGATGTTTGAGGAGGTGATCAAGTATGTACACTTCTATGAGGAGCATAACCGTCCTCAATATACTCCTATGGAGACGGATCAGCCCCTCAAGCCTCTTAGTACGACTAAATTCAAGAAGAAGTTGCCATTTGGGAAAAACAAAATTTTCATTAAAATACAAAGATCACAAGGGCCTAGGTTACCTACATATCAATTTGAGAAGGCCAAAAGAGAGAACCTGTGCTTTAGGTGTTTGTCTCCTAGCCATTCACACTCGAGCTATCCACTCAAGAAGGGGGAAGAAAAAAAGAGAGGACCAGAGACTAGTACGGCCCTTGAAAAGTGCAAAAAGGTGGTCCACCTGGTGCAGACCCTTCCTATTCATGGCAGCTCTAGCTGCAAGGGAGTGGAGGTGATGCACGAGGATATAGATCACACCTATTGTTTGACTCAGTCATTGTGGTCACTGCAGTTTGGACCACATGAATTACTTAAACTTCATGGTAGTGTGTACGGGACCAGGGTGCGGGTCATGATAGATGACTTGGCCACTCATAATTTTATAAAATATGCTCTAGTCAAGAAACTAAAAATTCCCTAGTAGCCCAATGCCAAGGACAACATTAGGAGAGCTCAGGATAGGGCTAGAGCCTATGCTGACCCTCAAAGGAGAGACATCAACTTTGAGGTAGGAGAGCAGGTCTATCTTAGAGCTCCATCTAGGTCTGAAACCATGAAGATGGGACCCTGTCCAAAACTATCTCCTAGGTATTGTGGACCTTTCCAGAGAATAGGAAAGATGGCTTACCAGCTCCAACTTCCAGAGAATAGTCAAATCCATCCAGTTTTGCATGTTAGTCAGCTTAAGAAAAGGCTAGGTGAATCTGACAACCTCATTCTAGATAGTGAGGTAGTAGAGTCTATTTCTGTTCAATCTATTCCACATGAGCCTGAAAGCATACTATGCACTCAAGAGAAACGGACAAGAAGTCACTTATATAAAGAATGTCTAGTAAAGTGGAAAGATAGTTTTGAAGATAGTGCTACATGGGAGTGGGTTAGCACCCTTCAGAGACGGTTTCCCAATTTTAGATTACCTTCCCAAGGGTCTTCTTCAGGGGAAGAATACGGGGAAACAACACGGGGATATGACCATGTATTTTTATACATGGGGATATAGTGGGAGTGGTGGTTCTATTATTTCTCTCTTTCTATCAGACCTTCCAATACCATTTTTGAGGACAAAAATGGAATTAAGGGGAATGAAATGTCACATGGAGTTTCATATATGAGTTAGGACTTAGAGGTGAGAACCTCCCCTTATACATTATGAGTATGATACTCACATGAGTGCCAAGTGGCACTCATATGAGAAGCTTAGAATATTGCCCATATTGGGTGAGAATGAGAGAGAGAGAGAGAAGAATATGCACCCCACACGACTGGGCGGAAAAAATCTATTGAACTCCGTGTTTGAGCTCTGTAATTGTAGCCGGCAAACTTCCATCAGCTTTGAAGTATGTGTAGGTGATACCTCAAAATGAAGGGGGTCATTGGGAGGCAAACCAACATTTGGGCGGAAAAAATCTATTGAAGTCCGTGTTGGAGCTCCGTAATTGTAGCCGGCAAACTTCCATCAGCTTCGAAGTATATGCAAGTGATACCTCAAAATGAAGGGGGTCATTGGGAGGCAAACTAACATTGGCAGAAAAAATCTATTGAACTCCATGTTTGAGCTCCATAACTGTAGCCAGCAAACTTCCATCAGCTTCGAAATATGTGCAAGTGATACCTCAAAATGAAGGGGGTCATTGGGAGGCAAACCAACATTGGTATCAGATCCTAGTTGAGAAATTGGGCAAGACGGAGGTTTGCGCCTCATTCGTGGGCACTTGGAAAAAGCACTTATCCATGGTGAGTGTGAAACTGGCCTTAGATGAAGGCGCATGGGCATTTGGGCACCCATAAAGGGTGGGATAGGTCCAAAATTGGTCCATGTGCTGAAGGTTGAGGTTGGTGGAAGCACTCATCCATGGAAAGTGGGTACAAGAGTTAGAAGGGTCCACAAGTGAGCATTGAAGACAATGCTCAGTCTAAGGGGGAAGGAATGTCACATAATCCTAGTAGGAGAGGGTTGAACCATGCCTTAAGAGAGAGGATTAGGAAGTAATCCTCAACCATGGCTTTTGGGGCAAGTGGTTAGCTGTTACATGGAGTATTATTCTTTAGTTATGTGTAAGAGGTGTGAACCATCTCTTATATTGATTAAGAATAATACTCACATGAGTGCCAAGTGGCACCCATGTGAGAGGCTATGAGTATTACCTCTATGGGTAATTAGAGAAGAAAGAATAAATATAGAATCATTACGTGACTAGGTAGAACAGACTTTGCATCGATCTCTGTGCTCCTCGTTCACCTTGGGAATGCAGAGGATACTCAAAAAACTGGAGGGTTTCATTGGGACTTAACACATTGGTATCGGAGCAGGTACACCACATGTATCGAGGCGTGTATAGGCCCACGAAGGAGCCCAACAACAACCGCGTGTGCGCGTTCAGCAGAGAGCTCAGGCGGCCCACGAGGCCTCTCCCTCTACCCTCCGTCTAGGATGAAGACTCCATCTTTTACAGTGTGAATTCGGCGCTGCGCAACTTCTATGTGGGATTAAGCTTTTCTTTAACGCCTGCGAGTTCCAAAAGATGGAGAAGGAGAGGGTTAAGTAAGCTCATTTTCAAGCCTTTTTTCTCAAATCTAGGGGAATAAAATATATGCCTTGGATCAAAATTTTGGCAAAGGGATGGTACATACATGTAATATGGGCTGTGGAGATGGGGTATGGGTCTTGGTTTTGATCAAAAAGCTTCAGTTTCTCAGTTTCGAGCTTCTCAAAGTCACCCTTCCATGAAGATTAGCTTTTCCATTTCCTACTCGTGACATACCCGGCTTCTTTGCACCATAGCTTGCCCATACGATATCCGATTTCAAAAATCTTTGTCACGTTACGAAGCTATACTCCCAAGCTTTGCTTAAAGACCATGGATCTTAGATTTGGACAAGATGTGGTTAACCAAAATCTCTATGCAGTGCTTCAACAAGAACTAGGCGGCCATTTCCTGGCCTAGTTTTTCATCATCCGATGTCCAAATTCACTTTTTTCACTTGGGATAGCTTTATATCTTTGAAGTATAGATGTTGTGCTACATTTCTTGGACTGGCGAGGACTATCAAAGCAAAAAAGTTGTTCTGTTTCACTCAGTTTTCCCGGTTGGGGCTATTGCTACGTGATTTGGGCATTGTTCTTGTTGGTTTTTGGTGATTAGAACCTCCCCGGATCAACCGGACGTTTCCAATTTTTGTTTGGACCTAGCGAGGATTCAAAATCAGCAACCTAAAGCTTCAAGGATCACTTGGATTTCGCTTCAACAGATTCATTCTGTACTAGGGAAGTGCTCTTGTGATATATTTCTCTTCTTCTTGCATATTTAAGCCTTACTTCCATTCCTTTCCACATACTCTAGTTAGCAAACGGGGGAAGGGATGTAAAACATGGAATCTAAAGGGAACAAATATTTGAACACACTTCTTCATCTAAAGAGCAACTAGAGGATCCTGATTCTAGAATGGAAGAAGTAGAATTAGGACAGGAAGTAGAGGAAAACTTAGAAGAGAAAGAGCCTCAACAAGAAGAATATACATATGTGGAACTTTTCAATGCGGTTGTCACTCATGATCAATTTGTAGACTTGAAAGAGCAAACCCTTAAATTAGAGAGAGATCTTGGTAGCATCACATCTCTCATTCAACAGCTAAAGTCTCAAATGATCTCACTTGAGACTCATGTCACCTCTTTCCTAGCTAGGAAGGAAAGAGAAACCCCTCCTCTTCCTCTAGAGATGACTAGGAAAGATACTTCTCTTCCTAGTAAGCACAAAGGAGAGAAATCTAGAGAAGCTCCCGTCCAAAAAGATTTGAAGCCACCTACCTTTACGGGGGATGACTCAGATAGGAATAAGGATGCAATCTACACTTTTTTACAAAGTGGCATGATTTGCATCAATTGAAGGGCACCCCACCACAGTATCGTGTGCTGGAGGTGAGTCTCTCGCTCGGCCCGAGTGCTTACAAGTGGTGGATGGGTCTTAAGGAGGCGAACTCTATTCCTACAGATTGGACTCAGTTTGAGACTCTTTTTCTAAAAGAGTTTCTTCCTGAGAATGAGGAGGAGAGGAATTGGGATGACTGGGATAGGATTACTCAGAGAGGTAGGCATCTTACGGTATGCATATCCCACTATAGAAGAGATCATTTTGAAACTTAAGGTCTTAGATGATTTCCAGAAGACCAGAGGGTTTGTTAGATGCTTAGATAAAGCCATAAAGAGGGAAGTTAGAAGGAATGCACCTAAGACATTTGAGGAGGCGATCAAGTATGCACAGATTTATGAGGACCATAACCATCCTCAATACACTCCTATGGAGACGAATCAGCCCTTCAAGCCTCTTAGTACGACTAAATTCAAGAAGAAGTTGCCATTTGGGAAAAACAATGTTTTCATTTAAAAACAAAGATCACAAGGGCCTAGGTTATCTACAGATCAGTTTGAGAGGGCCAAAATGAGTGTATGAAAATGAATGGAAGTAAAGCTCAAATATGCAAGAAGAAGAGAAATATATCACAAGAGAACTTCCCTGTTACAAAATTGAGTTGCGGAAGCGAAATCCAAGTGGTCCTTGAAGCTTTAGGTTGCTGATTTTGAATTCTCGCCAGGCCCAAACGAAAATTGGAAATGTCCGATTGGTTCGGGGAGGTTCTAAACACCATAAACCATCCAAAACAACTCCAAAAACACGCAGGAATAGCCCCAACCGAGCAAACTGAGTAAAGTTGAGCAACTGTACTTCAAGAATTTAAGAGTATCCCAAGTGAAAAAAGTGGATTTGGAGTCCGGATGATGAAAAACTAGGCCCAGGAGTGGTCGCCTAGTTCCTGCTGAAGCACTGCAGAGAGTTTCTGGTGGGGCAAATCTCATCCAAATCCAACACAGATGGTTTTTGAGCGAAGCTTAGGAGTATAGCTTCAAAACATGACCAAGATTCTTAAAATCCGATATTGTATGAAGAAGCTATGGTGCGGAGAAGTCGGGTATGTCACCAATGGGAAGTGAAAAAACTCATCTTCATGGATAGATGATTTTGAAAAGCCCAAAACTGAGGGACTGAAGCTTTTTTCAATCAACCCTAAACCCATAACCCATCTCCACAGCCCATATTACATGTATGCATAATGTTTTAGCCAAAATATTAATCTATAGCATTCTTTTAGCAGTCCAAAGTTCCCCAAAACTTTCAAAAATTTCATCTACTGCAACTTAAACTCTCTGTCGGCGCGAAGGAAAAAGAGTAGAACTACATGTCAAATCGATCCATTATCCCATAAGTTGTGTGGAGGAGCTTCTTTTCTCTGTATATAATAAGAATCACATGCTCATTTGCCTCATTCAAGAGGGAGAGTGGAGAGAGATGGAAGCTCCACGTTGCCCACTACGTGCGCTCTTCCTAGAACTGGTGTCTTACTCCACACATGCGTGCTGGTCCGTGATCGCGTGCCTCTGTTGGCTCTGATACCAGAGTCAGATTCGATGCAGTTCGTAGCTCTCAATGATGCTCTCCATTTTGGGGGTATCACCCTGTACCTCTGTACCTGTTCGGAATCCCGTCTAGAGATCTGCGCACGCACGAAGACCGAGATGCATTCAACGCCCAGCCGCGTGGTAGTTTTAGAATATCTACTCTCTCTCTCCATACCCTAAATGGGTCATGGTCAAAGCCCCCTCAAATGAGTGCCACTTGGCACTCATATGAGTATCTCACTTAATATGAACAAGAGGAGGGTCTCACCTCTAAGCTCTTTTCATATTAGATACTCCATGACACCCCATGACACCAGTAGTAGAGGAAGCCTTCAAAACTCAGAGGCAATTTTTTACCTTATCCAAACCTCAGTCCGATGCTTCCATTTTGCCCTTACAATCATATGTTACGGTTGCTACATTATCGTTGCTTTGTCAGGCACGCATCCAATGGTAATAATAACATCTCCCATTGTGAGGCTTCTTTTTTAGTTTTAGTCTTCAGGGTGGTGCTTCAAAGGTCATATTTGTAATTCTTTTTTTACACCCTTTGGGACATGATGCATTCTTTCAGATTGTGTCTTTTCTTTCCTTGTGTCTCATTTTAGCCTGATTTGTGCCCCTGTGGGGCTCCGAGTAGAGAGTAACCATTTTAATGAATTATTTTCTTTTTTGACTTTCTCCTTCTTTTCCTCCAACTAGTTTCTCCCTCCACACATCCCTCCTCCTGAACTTTTTCGTCCCCAATAGGCTTTTGATGGCAATGTATGTAAGTCCGATATTCTTGATTCTCTATTTGATTGATCATATTGGCTTATCTAATCATAAATTCCTTCCATTGTGGTAATTTTACTCCATCATGGGGAGCTTGACAATGATCTACAAAAAATCTTAAATCATAAGCTACGAGTCTGGCATTTAAATTCAATGACATTTTCAAAAATATTTCAGGGTCGATTTGTAAAAAATGTTTCTTCAAATGTTTGTAAATATGGGCTCCGCAAAAACATTAAGTGAGAGTAATACACGATAGTGAGTCTACTTGGTGTGAACAAAAGGTAAAAAATTAAGGCATTGGTGCCTTGGTTAATGCCGATGAAGTTCAAAAATGTATATTCAGCATGTTTGAAAACTTTCAATACTTTTAGTATCATGCTAAGTATTTTATTTGTGAGCTTGATTGCTAGATCCAAGACATGAGCATGTTTGGATAGCTAAAATTCAATCATCCTAATCATATAATGTTTGGTGGGTAGGTAATTGTGAGAAGGACTCGGTAATAAGGGAAAATTGAGCCACTGCTTATTAATAGTTTTGTTCTACTTTGTCTGCTCAATCGCTTTATCACTCTGAATCTTCATTAGTTGAGCTTGTGATTCTAGAATGATCTGTTCTTTGTCATGATTTTGTCTATGGCTTCCTTGAGCTCTCCTTTGACTTTGATCTTGTTTTCACATATCTCTCTAAGGTGATAAGCATCTTATTGGCATTGTTCCGTGTATTTGTTAACTAGTTCTTTCTAGTTTCTTCTTAGCTCTACTGTTTCTTGAGCATACTTTGACTCTCCTTGTACACATAGCATTTGTAATATCTTCAACACCTGCATACATATCCGATTGAGTCTTGAGGTTTGAATCTCCTCATTCAGTGTTGAAAATGCCTCAATCAGTTGATTCCATAAGAGAGATGTCATTAGTTCTTTATTTTTGTTTCTTAATGAATCGGCATCTTCCATGTATCCTTTTATTTGTCTCTCCAAAATCTTGCTTCTAGAAGAGAGAT
Source organism: Ceratopteris richardii (assembly GCA_020310875.1). Taxonomy (NCBI): domain Eukaryota; kingdom Viridiplantae; phylum Streptophyta; class Polypodiopsida; order Polypodiales; family Pteridaceae; genus Ceratopteris; species Ceratopteris richardii. Next base: position 20,900,854 of record CM035409.1, on the reverse strand, counting down.
GTGCCTTTTTGGCTTCACGTCGGTCATATTTCTTTTAGAGATCTGTATTCTCTTTTTGCACTCTCTCATAGTCTTGCTTCATTTCTATGGGTTGGTCCTTTAAAGTAGCATTCTTGGTGCTCAATGAGTCGACTCTATCGGTTTCTACTGTTAATTCTTGTTTTACCATCTCTCGCGCTTTTTGGCCTTTAGTACCTAGTATGATAAATTTTCACTCGGTGTTTTGAATTGATTCTTCTCTATATGAGCTTGCTTATATTCCATCACACTCAAAATCATGTGAATAAACATTGGTTTAAGTTGTGCCATATCCACGTTGAGCCATGCTTTAGGTATGACCTGAGGTTCTCTGATTAGTACATATTCACCTTTGATAGTATGCACTCTCATTGAATGGTTGTCGGATCTAGAATTGGAAAATTTATTCACGAGATATGGATTTTCCATCGAACTAGTTAGTGATCATGACACTCACTCGTTGAACACGAGGTCATTGAATATCTACTTCAAAATTTCATGGTCATACAAAAGAAGTCAACACCATATCATCCACAAACAAAGGAAAAGCTGAGAGTAGAAATAAGATTATTAACAATGTGCTCACTAAGCTCATATATAACAAATTATCCAACTAGGACAAAATAGCTACATCATGTTATTTGGGCTTTTCATGTGGCATACAAGACAACAATTAATGCCATCACCTTTCAGATGGTCTTGGATGCCATGCATTTTTATTCTTGGATTTCCTTGTCCCTACACTAAAGGTAGGACAAGATACCAATGGGAGGCCATGAATTATCTTCTAGAATCATAGATCTATAATGATTAGGATACATGAGACTGTGTGTTGTAATAGGGATATATGTAGCTAAGAAGAGACAAAAGCCTTATTTTGATGCCCATATTAAGGAAAAGTATACACTTTGGAGCAACATGCCCACAAGCTAGAAAAGTTTGGATATGGACCCATGGTCATCAATAGAATTTCCTCTACCAATGTTTTTCAATTAGCCATGCTAAGGTGAATTATTACCAAGTGACATTATTGGCTTTTGTATAAAATTGTACCAAGAAACATTAAAAGAAGAGATGCTTACATGATTAAACAAGGTGAAGAAGCATAATGAAGAAGAAAAGAGAATTAGGGAGGAAGCACAAGTCAAGACTATAGAGGGAATTAGAGAAAAAAAAAGATATGACATCAAGGATCTTCACAATCCTCAAGCCCCATGCGACCACATGGAATGTGCCAAGTGCATGAGCACACCACTCTTACCAATCATCTTAGTTGAGCTAAGAGTTAGAGGTAAAGTCAAAACCATTAGAGCCTTGATTGATTTGGGTGCAGCCACTAGCGTCATGAAGTATTTTGTTGTTAGGAATCATGCATACAAGTGAATCCAATGGAAGATTATCTCATTGAATTACACGGAATTAAAAACCCTTGTTTAAAAGAGGCCCCTTCCCCTTCAAGATGCACATCCCACTACAAAGCTCTTGTTATGCCATGATGAAGATTTTATAGAGCCGTTAGTACTAGGCCAAGATTGGATATTGATTCATGTGCTATACTTAAATTTAGGAAACGAATTATCAAGGTACGGATGAACAAGGAGTGCCTCATGATAGAATTTGAGAGCCCTATTTCTCATGACTTTTCTTCTCAAGATTCCCCACACGATGCATGTGTGCCTAATGAATTGTGTATGATGCTTCAGCATCTTTGGAAGGATTCATGCAACCTATGGATCCCCTTTCTAGTTGGGTGTCGGATAGAGGTTTTCTCCTTCTCCAAGATCTCTAAGCCAATCGATCGAGAGTACCCTAATACATATTATGGCAAGTATTCTGGCTCAAAAAACTGGACAATTGTTAAAGCATATGACACGATGTTGGCTCACATGAGAAGATAGCAGTCTGTTATCTCTTCTAAATGTAGAAGCTCTCAGAATTATATTACTGAAGATCTTTTCTCAACCCAAAGCTATGCAGTTAATGTTAGGAGACATAAATTGGTTCGTAGGAAGAATCGAGTTTCATGCCCATTGAGATAAAGTACCTCACGTATAGCCTTCAACATTCATCGTTCACGTATAGAGAGTGAACCACTTTATTTCTCCTCACATTCACGAATAGCTTCTGATGCTCGTCATCTGAACATAGTATTATTGTGTGTGTGTTTTTTTTTTTTTTTTTTGAGAGAGAGAGAGAACAATGAATTGGAAATACAACCTCTTAAGGTAGAGACACCCCTCATGAAAGACTCATAGACTTGTCCAGCCAAGACTTGAACTCAGGACATCCTCCTACAGTTTCAAGGCGTCAACCACTAGGCTACGCAAGCTCGGACTACATAGTATTATTGTTCAGGAGACACACCGCGCAATATCTGTGTGTGACTGAAGCCTTACTCCAAATCATCCCACCAACGTGCAGCCTTGTTTCAATGCAATATTTATGCCGCCGCAAGCAAGAAACCTTATCCTTATTCCTTCTCTCTTGGAAAACAAAAACAAGCGCTCAAGCACAGCATACACTTTTCAGCCGATAACGATGCGGAAGTCATGTTTAGCCTTACTTTACTTTCTCAAGTCATTTCAATGTTTTCCAATGCCTTTACTTTTTCAAATCATTTCAATGTTTCCCAATGCCTGTGAACATGCAATGATGCACTTGCTATGAATTCATGACCTTTGAAGAATCACTATGCAATAATCCCTCTCCGTTAGTTCGGTTGGTTTGAGCCTTTTCCTCTTGAGACAGGGGTAGGGACTCAACCCTTGCTAGGTGCGATTGACATGTATTAGACTTTAGCTTAGTTTAATCTAGCTTCTGTGCCACCTTCATGTCATCATTGTTAGACTTTAGCTTAGTTTAATCTAACTTCTGTGCCACCTTCATGTCATCATTGTTGTATCACCTTCAGGTAATCTTATTTGCTTTGTGAGATATAAGGGATCTCATGAGTACTATGTCCATTCACTTGTAGAGTTGTTTTTTGAATCAATTCAAGCCAAGAGAGATTAAGCTTTGGTTGAACTTCTCTTTTCTAAAAGGAAAAAATCCAACGCAGTTCAAAAGACAAAAAAACTTCTACTACTACTATTGAGGAATGCAGAGGAGGAATGATGAAGAATGAATGAATGGGAAAGTAAATAAACAGAGATTTTGATTTGAAGAAGATGATGGAACTTTTTATTGATAGAAATGGCAACAGTAAAACAAGAAATTGATCCTAATATAACTCCAACCTTCTCTAACTATTTAGGACGATGAAATGATGAGATGAATAGAGCGATGCACTCTTTCTAGTCATCTAAACTCTGAAAATAGAAAAACTCAAAGAGCATGTACCTCTTCTAATGAAAAAAATCATCAAATGTGATTGCCAATGAGCACGTCCCCATAATGGCGCCAATGTGTTGTGAGCATGTATATGTAGCATTCACAACCCATAATGTGAATCCAAGGGGAAGATAGTCAGTGCTGTTAAGACCTCCACATTCACTACACATCACCCGAGAAAGATACACACACACTTGCAACCCACTCTTCCAAGCAAGAAAATGTGAACTCCAAAGAACTCACTGCCATTCACTAGACTAGACACGAATACAAGTTCACCTTAAAAATGAGATCCCATTATCTTTTACAGATAATTTTAAAGATTGGACCTTGTTCACATTCTTAACTTAAAATTGGTCCTAAAGTCTCATATGACCTCTAGATCAATATCCCAAAATTTTTAATAAAATCTAGTGGCTTAAGATATTACTTCACAAGCTCGAAAATGATTTAGTTTGTACAAAAGTATAGTATATTTACAAATAGCGGCTTTGGACATGTTTTCAATAGGTTTTTTTAAAGCGTAAATGTTAAAATTAAAGAGAAATTCGAAAAAATTATGGACCCCTTTGGCACTTCCTTGACTTTGGTATCTTCGTGTAGTTCCTTAGCTTTCCTTCGATCCAACTCATCCATTTTCTCGTCCTTTTCTTCGTTTATTACCATACTTGTGAGTCTCTGCTCCCATAGAGAGCATAAGACGTACTCATTCCATATGGTTCCATATCTTAGGGATAATGAAAGTGGAGAATGAGAATACCCAAAGAGCTAAGAAACTCTAGTCCAAGGGTTTTCATCATTAAAAACATCTTTGAAACCATGCGAGAATGGACTCGATCAAGCAAGAGGACATTGAATCTAGCCTCATATTGGAGTATGATGACTAATGGATGTTGCAAAGCCATATCTTGTATTGGGATGAGAGAATTTCACCAATTGAAGGTCCAAGGTTCAATATTAGTAGAGACTTGACATCAGCCCCTAAATTATGGTACAAATGGGGTCCCTTGGATGTATGCACCATACTTCCAAATTTCAACCCTAATGGAAAAGTAGGTCAAGGATTGAACTTCCAGAGGAAAAACATGTACATATGCATATCCTCAACATAAGTATATTGAAACCAAGGTTCAAGTCCTCTTAGACACTCCTCATCATGATATGTTTAAACATTAAACTAGCTCCCTTCGAGGAATCATTGGCGGGCAATCTTGGTGGAGAATGTCGATAGTGGCATGAGTCACGTTTATTGTGGAAGGATCAACTCCAATTTGGTGGAGAATGTCGATAGTGGCACGAGTCACGTTTATTGTGGAAGGATCAACTCCAATTGAAACCAATCTTCTCACGACAACTTAGGGTCATCCTTTCCTAGTTCCTACACTTAACAAGCCTTCAAGTTTTGTCATTCCTAGAAAGTGCTGAGCGTTCAGCTCTTGCTTGTGTGGGATTTGGGGGATCCCATGGATGCCATGTCTTTCATTGTTATACTTTCCATTAATCCAAGCTACCAAGAAGAGTAGATCGTAAGATCAAACTTCCTAGAAAGAAAGACTAACATGGGAGAATAACTTGCCCATCAACGTTGATGAATAAATAACTTGGGTTGTAACTTTGTTTCCTAAATCGAATATAAAGTCCAAATATGAAAGTCCAAAGATGAAAACATGTCATATATTTACCCATGCCGAGGTATGCCTCTTGTTTGCTCTTAGGTGAGACTCCTAGATATATACACATGCCTATGTTATCCTCTTATCCTCTCCAAGTGCTGCCTAAGTTTTATTTAGCATGGATGATAACAATATCTGAAAAAGCAGATAAACAAATGGATATGGCAATACACAAAGATGAAGCACGTAGGAAAAGTAATGTTGATGCACAAATGTAGCATAGGAAAAGACTAAGTTCTTACATTATTGAATGCTACATTGGACATTTATAGTTTTGGTTACCATATTAGGTACATAGTACTGTGTTCCCATTTTTGTTAGTGAATCTGAAGTCTTTTCTAGTTAGTTTTTCCTCTTCTTGAGATTGTTTGATCTCCTAAAGAAATTGCTTGGTAAGTTTCATGTCTTTCCACAAAAGGTGGTAATCTTTGGAAACATGATTAGTCCATCCACATATGCAACACCTTTTGGTTGTAGTTAGTAGCATATCCTTAGGAAGTTATGTTTTTTTTATCATTTTCTCTTCTTTTTGTTGTAAAGAGTTAATTACATCTTGTCGGGTTGGAATAGGTTCCTTTTCTTTCAAGAAAGTAACTATATTTACAAAGGAGTTGGGGAGAGCCTTCAAGGGTATTGCTATTATCCTCTTTTTGTACTAAACATTGAAGCGAATGCTATTGGGTTACTATTTCATCCTATTAACAAGTGATGCAATATCCACATTAGGATTCAATGAAAGTCCATACAATTGCATTTTCATAGTCATTTTAGTGTGCTTTGTGTGAGCACCCAAGATGTTCTCCAACATTTCCCAAGCTTAATGTGCATTCTTTGCCTTGGACACAGTGTATGTGTCATCAAGTGCAGTGATAATGATTTCATATGTTTGCTCTTTGTAAAGTTGAAGTTTGTGTCATGGCCACTTGAGAAAGCTCTTTTAATTCTTGTTCGGTAGGTGGAGTACTATTGAAAAAACACTAAGAAGCCTTTCGTTTTCATTTTCCATGTATGGAAGTTTGTACCTAAAAACTTTTCTATACCTTCAAAAGCCATTTATATGTTGAGAAGGTATTAATGATGATCAATCAACAATGTCCAATCTCGTCATTTTAAGCAAGATGTAGAAAATTATTTACAAGCTGAGAGAAAGGATAAGAAAAACAGAACATCCTAGGGATACACTAGTAGTTACAAACAAAATGTGAGCATATGTGGATGGACTAATCATGTTGCAAAAGATTGCTTAAGCAAAAGGAATTGCACCTTTTGTTGGCAAGACATGACACCAAGCAATTGCTTTAGGAGACTAAATGATTTCAACAAGGGGAAAAACTATATAGAAAAGGCTTCACATTCATTGACAAAAAATGGGAACAATGTTGTAAGTATCTAATATGGTAACTAAAATTGTAAATGCCCAATATGGCATTCAACAATGTAAGAACTTAGTCTTTTCCTATGGTAGTTCAACAATGTAAGAAATCTAAGAACTTAGTCTTTTCTTATGCTAAGAAAAAGGGGGGGAATCGTAATTATCTCTGAGAATGTAACCCCGTTTGTGAGTTATATTTTTCAGAAACCTTTTGGTGGATGGTGAATGACATTGCAGAAGCAGAAGACCATGTTTATCTTATCCTTCTACCTACTTGACCATCATTAATAATAAGTGGATGGATCTTGTATATATATCTTTATAATTGCAATAAAACAAAAATGCACTACTTCCCCTACAGTTGTGTGTCATAATTAATTTTCCTATGTTCTTCATTCTGAAGATGGATTGGCGTAGAGGGAAGAGAAAAGTGGAGGCAGAGTTCAATGATGGGGAGCGAGAGCATACGAGGAGAGCACATAATGAGGTAAATTGATGGAAAAGGTTTCATTGCATGTGATGTGGCCTCTGATATTTGGCTTGAACTTCTCTTGAATTTATGGAGCAACCTACATATAGAGCTTACCCTCCCCCCTTGGAACCAAAATGAACCGACTAGTAATACATTCGATTGGTTATCTGAATTTCTTGGCCAAAAAGTTAATATATTTGAAGAGAGCTGCCGCTCTCTATGAATTGGAGAGCATAGAACTCTGACTAAGTAAACCCAAATATATAGCTCAATCCAAAGTGACCTTGATTCTCCCATGTGTAAATATATATATTTTTAATCAAAATGGAAGTTCGAAAATAGCTTACTCTCCCAGACTTTAATTAATCAAGAAAACAATTGTACAATTGAACGGGCTTAGTACCCATAAGACCCCCCGAATCCCACAAAGCAGGGGAAGATCAAACAAATTTAGAGAGCTCTACAAAAAAGGTAGATCACCCTCTCGTCCTCTTCATGTGGGGCCCACTTGCTTTTAATCTTATTATTCTCTAGGAAAAAGACTCTATGATGTGTGAAAGGCAGGGGTTTCTTACAATTGAAATTCTTTTGCCTAACAAGAAAAGAGACTTTTCTAACGACCATTCTTTAGGAGAGCTTCCAAAATTGGCAGCACACCGCTCCTTCACCAAAATGGGTCCTCTACACATTGATGCAAAAAAGGGAAACTCAAAATGCCCCTCTACACATTGATGAAAAAAGGGAAAGCTCAAACTCGAGGTCTTTTTTGTTAATTTTCAGCTAACGCTTTCAAGATGAGCAAACCATCGGTTGATTCTATTTAACTTGTATGATCTTACCTGCAACGTCCACATTGATAAAATGCCAAAGAATGTTTTCTTTTGCTTCGCACTCTGAAAATGAAGACCATAAAGTTATAAGAATTTTGCAGCACCAAGACAACACCTCTCATCAAACCACACATTGGAGGTAGATGGGTGCGAAGTCCATGAGATAAAACTTATCCATCCATTTCAGAGACGACCCCGAACAAACCTCGTGAAAAATCACGAAATTCACTTCAAACAAGTTATGACAACAGCTTTACCCTATGCGAATCGTCACACAAGTGAGACCACAACGAAGAGTGGGACACCTAACTTTACTTCAACATCAAATTTGGGCGTTCGTAACTGACTGTATTTAAGTTCATGGATTTTTTTCTCAGATGGGATCTCAAGAGTTATGTCACTCAGAAAGCGGAATTTCATCTGCCGCTTTATCTCCCGAAGAAGACTTGTAGGTGACCTTCAACTCTGGGTAGTAGTCAACTAGCTCTCAAAGGAAACCAGTGTGGGGAGATGCCCAATGCTCTGGACACGACGATTATTAAGTTCACTAACGTATAGACCACTAACTATAGCCACATTGTTTTGTGCAGATCACCAATTCCACTAACTATTAAGTTCACTAACTATTAAGTCCACTAACGTATAGACCACTAACTATAGCCACATTTTTCGTGCAGATCACCAAATTGGATCTAAAAGGAGAACTCATTGCTCTTCACGAGTAGCACAAGTGATTCTGATTAGTCGAAATCTATGCATATAAGAAATCTATGTTCAAGGCTTTCATAAATGATGCATGCATTTCTGATCCTAGAAAATAATTATGTCGTAGTAAAAATTCTAGGAAGAGTACAGATTAAGTTGTGGCTCGAGTTATCAGATTGAAATTATACAAGTCAAAATCTATGTGCGATTTGAAACATCGAGTTTTTGAATCCATGACAAAAAAAATATGCACGTGAGATGAACTCGGCATACACCCCAACGAAGTCTTTAGAATGTCTTGTTTATGTTTCTTCTTCCTAAATCCCAGCTGTGTATGACAAATATAACCAAAAAAAATGCTTTAAAATTGGACCTTCACAGCTGCTTTGCCTCTTTGTGTAGCTTTGACAATTCCATTTTCCGAGTTGTTGCAACTTATACAACCATCCTATTAGATCGTCTCGTGCCTTAACTTCAACTTCAAATACACTATTAGACAGGCTTTGACACACTAGTAAAGTTTCAATGCGTGAAATACATTGACTGTGTCTTCAACTTAGAATAACTACCTAGATGCCTAATTACCTTCCTCCACTATTTCAATGCTAAGAAACTTGTTTTGGAAGATGAAACATAATAAAAAACATGTGTGCGACTCTAAGGAAGTGCATATATGCATATTTTTGGTATAACATATATAACATGTAAAGAACGCAATGATAAGAACCAGTAACATATATTGGATATGACCATTGAAGAAGATGAATGAACTGTTATGTGAGTTTAACTGTGAGCCTCACTTCCAGTGACAAGAATATCATGTGAAGTATCTCAATGTCCGAACGGTCCTTACTTACCATCTTAGATGAACTCTCTTATCTACTTGTAAAATCCACATACTTATAGGCGTCTACATGATCCTTATCTACCCTTATTAGATAAGTCTCCTTTAGTTGTGCGCATGCCATGAAATTGTCTCCTATCCCCTTCCAATACTCTCCAGAATGTATCTTTCTGCCTAGAGAATCATGAATACCTCCTCCAAGTTGGCCATATTGCCTGTAAATATAATGGATTAGACGTACCATCAACTATCATGTTCCATTGTAGTATTTCGCCTAGGACAAAAGAATGTGCACATTTCTTCGTGCAAACAAGACGGTTCAAAGCCTTCACTTTTTCATAACATTGTAAGAAATGTTGTAGTCTTCGACCAGACAGGCGTTCTAAGACCACAAGTGAATCAAAATGACACAAACAGTTGCGCCTACTCTGCCATCCATATAAGTTGACATTTTAGGAAACAACGAACATTTTCGACTCACAGATGAAACTATGACCTTCATAATTCCCTGGTGTCCTCTTGAAACCAGCATGTCAGCTATACGACATTTCAGACTTGATTAATCTTCACACATACAATGCTCTACAGTTCCTAAATCTTTACTTCTTTGTCTAATATCAGAAAAAATGGATTCCCCTTATCATACATGGTTGATAAGAATTGCACGATCTGCTACAGAATATGAGTAAGGATCCGAAGACTGTTCGAACAGTAGGCTAGCAGATATACCCGAGAAACTAAAAGCTACGCCGGGTTGAGATCCGTCACGCTTTGATGATGGAAGCACGCAGCAGCTTCGTCTGCTGGCAGGAGCGAGAAGCCTAAAGACCCTGAAAAACTGATGCTCGATGGACAATTAACAGGAGCCATGGAAACAGCATTGGAGTGCAAACTGCTGCAGCCCCCTGCATCCACATGTTGGTTTATTTCTGCATAGCAATGTCGATGGTTGATACTACTGGCACTGAATGTGTCTCGAACCGAGGGAGTAACCCCTACATAAGGGCCCATGTGAACGCTGCCCCTGCTGCTGGTGGACGCAGATTGCGATGAGGAATGAAGCCCAAGATAGCGTTGGCTAAGGCTGCTGCTAACGCTCTCAGTAGCAGCTTCGGTCATGAAAGCGACCTCTCTATCGAGTCTGATTGTCGGCTCTGTGAATCTCTTTGCAGCGTTGTCTACTGGGCTACTTTGGGCGGCACCATTTCCACTTCGGCTCTCGATGCAGCTAGCGAATGTCCCAACGAGTTCACTGTTCGAATGCTTGTCGTACTTGCTCCCTCGCTCGAGCGCTGCTCTTTGTATTGACTTCGGTGAGGCAGCAGGGTAACTCTCGCAATGAGAAATATGCGGTGGGGATTCAGGGAAATTCAACTGCGCGGACGGGCCACGTAGGTAGAATACGGCTGTGTCGTAAGCGCGGGCTGCTGCCTCCTGTGTATGGTAGGACCCTAACCAGATGCGGGACCTTTTCTTGGGTTCTCTCACCTCAGAGACCCATTTTCCCCAAGAGCGGCGGCGCACTCCCCGAAAGTTTCTGCTGTTGGCGGACGTAGCAGGAGACATGGCTGTCGGAGTAGAGAGCCCGGGCAGCATACGGTAAAGCAATGGAAATGGAATCTGAATTTCAACGCGAATGGAAATCAGTTATGGTAAAGAGTAAAGAAATAAGCGGATCCCAGAATGCTGCGGAACGAGATGCTGCAGAATTTCAATTCAGAATTGCCGTATGTACTGATGGACGTCTGCGTGACAGAATCGGTGACGGAGCAGACGAGGTGTGGCGGTGCGCGAAGCAGATAAACGCGCGAAGCAGATAAACGAACGAAAGCCGATCGAAAACGAGGGTTTCGGGGGGAGAGAGAGAGAGAGAGAGAGAGAGAGAGAGAGAGAGAGAGAGAGAGAGAGAGAGAGAGAGAGAGATTTTTGGCTGCGTAAGGGAGGCTATGCTTCCAGCCCCAAAGTTGCAGGAGGTTCATTTGTAAATGCTTGACAGCTTGTCGCCCACGACAGGAGCTGAGACTCTGAGAGAGGAGGCCCTCTCGCGCATCCCATCATCCACGTCAATATGTTATTGCTTGTCTCGGCCCTTCTTCTGATCAGAGTTGATAAGCAAGTTGGGGCCGAGTCGCTCTTCTGATCAGAATTGATAAGCGAGTTGGGGAGTCGCGAGTCGGTGTCAAAGGTCATGGGCAATTTGGGATCTCAATCTCATGGCTTGCTTGCTCTGCAATGCTGGCGGCGCATGTAGATCAGATGCCACGTGGAGAGGCAGCAGCAACAGCTTTCTTTATTGTGGGCACGCCTCTAACCGCCCTTCTTCCCTGCACGGCGGTTGAGTTACTCTGCGAGTCTGCGTGCACGTCCCAAACTGACGAGCGATTACTGTAGTCTGTATTGTATAATCCATCCACCCTGGCCACATGCTTACATTGTAGACGATAGAAAATGCATTGACAATTTGACAGTCCATGAGGGCTGCCGCCTGCCACTCTACTTGTCCCACATATATGCGACTCCAAAGCAGCCACCCAATGTCATTTCGCAAAAAATTTAAACAAAACAAAAAGTAAGATCGCTGCACTGATGTGTTGCACAATCTGATTGCCTTCTAAAGAAAAAAGTTTATTTTGCAGTATCGTACCAACTCCACAACTCCCTTTTGCATCAAACACACATATTCTAATAATCAAACACGCGTGCACATGCAAACATATATTTCACAGACATGCATACACATACACATTCCAAGAGTCACACAGAAGCAAACATATACATATACATGCACACACATAAAGATATATATTCTGTACACATGTAGAATGTAGAGATATATATATTGTACATATACTACATATATACGCATACATATTTTGTGCACACATAGATGCATCTTCAAACATATCAATAACCAAAGATAGAGATCATATAGATCATAACTTTTGTAAATAAAAGCTAAAGTTCATAACTTTTGTAAATAAAAGCTAAAGTTCATCATAAAAGTGAGCAATTTTTTATTCATATGTTTGTTTTTTGAAGTGTCTGTCCTCATTGTAACTTCTTATTGTAACTTCTATATTTGAGCATAATGAAAATTAAAAAAAAAAGCATGCACTCCAGAGACTCGTCCGATAGAGTGTATGGAGAGAGATTGTACCCAATATTATGTTTTATTTCATCTATTGTGCATCTTTATTTTTATGTGCCTCAGATTCATGTTGTCTCTGAGTATGCATGATTGCAAGATTCTACACCACTGGTATCAGAGTTTGTGCATGTCATTGTAGAGGCATTGCGATGACATTGGATTTTGGTTTCGATTTCCATTCCTACTCATGTTCTTGTTTTTGTTTTCAGTTTCTGTTTTTGTTCGTAAATCTATGATTTATGCCTATAGTTTACTCCTATGTTTACTCCTATATTTGCACCTATGTTTACTCCTTTGGTGGCTTCCCTCGCACCCTTGCCTACCTTGGCTCCCTTGGTCATTCACACTATTGGCTACATGCGAACACTCTTTAATTAAGGGGTGGCAATAAGAGTTGTCTCCTTTGGCAAAGGATGGATTTCAACCCAAAACCTCTCACTTACAAATCAAGTGTTTTACCACTAACTATTTACATGCGTTGTCACTCTATTCCTTTTTTACTTTACTTAACATTAATTTCATCTCTCTTACTTCTTACATTTCCAAGAATCAACCTTCCTTTTTCCATTTCAATTCAAGAATTATTAAAAATAATTTTACATTTTTAGCAAACAGGGTTCTTTTACAAAAACATGGATTACCTCTACCCGGGGTACTAATGGAATAACCATTTGAGCTCTTGCACTACGAATTCCAAGGCACCTAAAATGAGATGAAAGAACATGATGCCTTACTTCAAAAGATGCACACTGAGGATCGAAACCTTTGTTTGAGTGGTGAAGGCAATCATTACAGCACAAGCGGATGGCATGCATTCCAAGATAGGCACAAAGAATTTTCAATTCTCAGGATTTGATGGACGTAAGGGTAAATAGCGAATCGTAACAAACGAGAACTATGTCATAAAAAGAGAACACCCTCTTCAAAAATCAAGCAAATGGCAGCTTATGTTTGAGATTCCTTTATATCAGTATACATATATTACAAAAATAAAGTGAAAATATGTGATTTTTTGACATTTTTTGTCATTTTCTCATAAAAAAAGAGCTCAAAATGTAGTCAAAATTTCACTAGATAAGACATTGACATGTCCAAAATCTATATGATAAGACATTGATATGTCCAAAATCTATATGATAAGACATTGACATGTCTAAAATCTATATAAAGAATGTAAAACTGAATAATTCTAATACAAAAATAACATTTAAGACATATTTTCAATGGGTGGATATCTGATTGTTATTCAAAATTGCTACAAAACATGGTTTCATTAACCAAACTACTTCGAGGCATTTACATAAGCACTAAAAATGTTAGAGAATTTCAATGCAATTCACAACTATGTCGATCTATGTCTACACCCTCATCATCTGATGCACTTGATTCAGTCTCATACTGTTGAGAGCTCTCTTCTTCTTCTTCTATATCCACAAGAGCTCTATCTTCATCCACGTACATACCAAATTCTGCAGGATCATGTACAAATCTTCTTGTTCGCCTACTATGATTTCCTGCACCACATACATCTGGAAGCTTTTGTTTGTTTTGGAGTATATGCTTCTGAAATCAGCTCAGATAAAATCGGAAGAGTAAAAGCATTTGATCAATGTGATCACGAGTGTGGCCAACCAGAAGGAAATTTACCTTAACCTTCTGAAATACCTGTTTTTCAACAAGCATGCTTAAATATCCAAAGACTATAGAATTTTTATTCTCTCTTGCAGTATTATCAAGTTGCAAATATAGAGTTGGTGGCAAAAGACCCTTCCATGATTGCAAAACCCGATGAATGACAGTAACTGTAAGGTTTGGATCATTATGCACATTCGGATATGTGAAGAAAACCTTGGACATTACAGTTCCATTGTATACCAAAGCACCAACCAAATGCATTTGCACAAGGACTTCATCTCCAATGTCCTTAGGGATGCGATAAAAATGTGGCAAACAAGTTTTTTTTTAATCCATACCATCGATCAACAAACACATATAACGCTCCGGATTTCTGAGTGCTTTACTTCGATGATGAATTGCTTTCTTTCTCTCTAAAGCTTGACTCTCACGATGGTTGTTAAGAAGGTTTTAAAATTATCCTTTTCTTATGGTGTTGTAGCCCCCTTTGCCATGTTTTTCAAAGTGGCGCAAACTGAACATTCACCCATTCTAACTTTATGAGGAATAGACACATTGTTAAACTCTTGCTTCCATAATCGAGTAAAGTGACGATACAACACATACTTCTCATTTCTATTTTCCATGTCTTCTCTATATATTTGAAATACCTCTCGACGAGTAAAGTTATCTGACAAGTGCAACCTTCGAGTTGTAGGCATAACCTCACAATGCAAGCTAAAATAGTTCATCATCCAATTCATTGCATGACGTCCAACAGATCCTTTGGTCCCAACATGGAACGTATCCAAAATGAGATCCCCATTCATAAGCCCCTGTTGAACCCTATGTATTCTAAAATTTCCCACACCCATTGCAATTTTAAATGAAGCCCTACAACATCGCATCCCTTGACTAAAGAAATATTCAAAAGCAACACGTGTTACTGACATGTTATCCTCAATAATTTGCATGTGAGAAACAAGGTATATATCCTGCCTTTCACTATATAAATGGAGGAATTTCTCTCTTAGGTGCTTTAGTTTCTTCATTCCTAAATTGTACAAACATTTCAAACCACAACAATGCTTCACAATATCCAATGCAATCTGTCTATCTGAAGTAAGAAATTTAAATCTTTTTTGACTTACTTCACGAGGCCTTCTTTTAAAATGAAAATTGAGCTTGCTTTGCCTTTCCGTTGCTCCCCATGCACTTGAGTCAAAAGGGAGATGAATGGTTGGATCAGATGGGAGATCAAGAGGTGCATTTGGTTGAGCACCATTGCATTGTGAATTGTATAACTTAAATGACTCAACAGAAAACATAGAATCATCACCACATTCTAAAACATAGGGATCATCACTTATGAGGAAAGGGTCAACTGAGAACAATGAATCCAAAACTGTATCAATATGAGCAGAGGAAGCTGATGCCCAAGCATCCACTGAAAAGATTGACCTCGTCTTCACTCAGTTCAAAGAAGACTGAAGACGAATTACCTTTTTAAATAAGTAGAAGTCCGAGATCAAGTGAAGATGTCACATCAAATGTCACATCAAGTAGATATGAAATCAAAAGTTCATTAAAGTACATTAAAGTGCATTAAACATCAAATTACATTAAAGCACTTAAAGCCTAAAATTCAAGTACTTAATTACTCAGATCTACACTAATAAGGGAACCAAATATTTGATTCACTTTTGAAAGATGAGATAAGGGAACCAAAGATTTGATTCACTTTTGAAAGATGAGATACACAATTGATTTCAAACTAGATATAAGTCATTGAGTTTTAGCATTATGAGTTAATCAAAATATATCCAAGTTGAGTTCCAATTGGATTAGATATTAAAATTGTTTGGAGTAGTGCCATTGAACACTTTACAAGAAGAAATTTTACCTTTGGTTAAGATTTCAAGGATTAGGTTTTATTGTGGTATTTGCTAGATCTCAAAGAGGTATATGAAAGTATATTAAAAAAGAATTATGTGTAAAAGAGGTACACGGAAAAGTATATGTAAGAATTATGTGTAAAAGCTATATCCATGGAAAATCGCTTGTTACAAAAGATTTTCGAATGAATTTTGAATCTAAGATTTACTTGAACGTTGGATGCTATAAGATAACTTCATTTGATTTTCTCTTTTCTGCAAAGACAATGAGTGACGTTTGAAATTACCAACCTATTTTGTTGTTCAAGACGTTTGAACCCCAAAGTTCTTTGTTGAACGTTTATTCATACATTGATTTTCCTTTTCAACAATGTGTTACAAGATAAATGTGAATATGAATTGAAGTGAAAAGGATAAGACTATAAAGATGTCATTAATTTCCCATATTCAACACAACTTAGACTTGATTTTTCCCCAAGCAGTAGATTCTAAGAAACAATTTATACATGAGATTAGCCTTCCTCATGTACATACTATACTCTTGCCATTGAAGTGTAAATTTCATGCAAATGTATATAAATAGTTGCAAGGTTCTATAAATATTTCACTAAACTCGAAGTGAAACAGCCTCTTTGTGTGAGTGGTATTTCCTGGTTAGATAAGTTGACAGATCTAGTTAGCAACTGGATTCATTCAGTTAGATCCAGTTAGTCTCTGGTTCAAGTTACTCAATTGCCTATAAATAGCAGAGGAGGAGATCATTCTCATTTCCAAAATCCACGAGCAAGAGAGAGCAATAGAGCACAAACAACAATGGAGCACAGAGCTCAGCAAAACAGCAAGGCAACTCTCATGGAGAAGAAGAATGTTGGAAAGAGTACCAAGAGGTAGACAAAATCATACCACAAAAAAAGATTCCTAAAAGATTCCTTTTGTATGTTTGAGTACATAGTATGCTTTCTAGGTTTTTATTTTTCTTAGCTCATGAAATATAGATCCAATGAGGGTACAACTCAATGCCAGGCATCGACTTAATGGTGTAAGTCGATGCCAAGCATCGACTTTTAGGTGCAAGTCGATGCCACACATCGACGTTGGGGTCCAACTCGATGCGTGGCATCGACTTGCACCCTCAAGTTGATGCCTGGCATCGACTTTAACTTAAATTCGATGCCTGGCATCGAATTGCACTGTCAAGTCGATGCCTGGCATCGACTTAAACCCTCAAGTCGATGTCTGGCATTGACCTGGAAGTTCGATGCCTAGCATCGAATGTGGCCTGAAAGTCGATGCCAGGCATCAACTTTAGGGTGCAAAGTCGATGCGAGGCATCAACTTTAAGGTGCAAGTCAATGCCAGGCATCGACTTTGTGTGCAAGTCGATGCCTGGCATCGACTTGCACCTAAAAGTCGATGCCTGTCATCGACTTGGACCCTTGAAAAAAACATTAATGTATGAGCTCATATTTCCAAGCTCATTTCAGGGATGCTGAGTCAAAAAGTGAGAGGCCCTTCAAGAAGCTCAAAGTGACAATGAGCTCTGTGGATTAGCAACGTGACAGAGGCATTGGTCACCAAGCAAAACCGAAGAAAAACATTGCATCCTTATCCTCTGCGAAGGCCAGCAATCCGATTGGAATGTCTTCTAGTGGACAGAGTAGCATCCAAATACCTGAGGATGATGCAACTAGGAAGGAAAGGTCGAGGGACGTAGAGGTCTTAAGGACAGATCCTCCACTCCAGGATATGACAAACCTGGAGTGGTGCCTTCAATATGTGGAAGAAAAGAATGTAGTCCTACTTGTGTTCGCAGGGGGATACGGCAGAGGAAAGATCACGACAACACAGGGTTTTCAGTATGGCCTTGTGTTCAAATTGGATTATGAAGATGAGGATTCTGACAACCTCCTTGTCCTGGTAGAGACATCGAAAGGTTTAAGAAATGTAATATGCAAGATGGATTTCTTGTGCCCAGAGTGCTGTGTTCCAGAGAGGCTTGCAGAGATATGCAAGGACTCATTGAATCTTATCAAGGACTTGATGCCATGGATCTAGGGCAACATCATGCCAACACAACAGAAGATGACAACCCCTGTAAAGGCAAGGGGTAAGCAATGCGTGCAGAGAAAGTTCCTGAAGAAAAAGAATTTACCAAGTCAATTCGTTTGCAACAATCGTGTCAATGACAACCCAACCCGATTTTCCTTTGAAGTGTAGTTCTACTACCTCTTCTTTTTCTAGCTTTCTATGAGTTCCTTGTTCTAACATCTCAACATCACCCATAGACTCATCCTACCAACCTCCCAAATGTGGAGATTGCAACTTTTCAATATGAAACCTACCACAGTCCAAATGCACAACATGGAGGTAGTTCATGAAGAAGCTAATCTTGTTGGACAGAGGAAGCATTGGAAGAGCATTTAAGTATCTTAGGTGATGAAATTTCTATTCGTTCTTTACTTTGCATCTAGGGTACTATCAATGATAGGATTGTTAATATTCTACATGATGATGGTAGTTCTCATGATTTTATTTCACATACGTTGGTGCAAGAACTCAAATTAAACTCATCTCCTTCCATGTATAAAGTTAAGGCTACAATTTAAGGAAGTCGATATAGTGTAACAAGTGAAGTGCATGATTGTAAGATTTGCATAGGCTCATGTTACCTAAGGGGTAATGGGAATGAGTGTGCATGATGCCCACATGTCCACACTAGAGCATTCAAAAGCATTTCCATTTTGGGTGCAAGAGGATATAAATGATGGGAGGTGAGTTGCACATATAACTATTCAAGTCCTTCCTTAGAGTTTTCATTTGGGAGTCGTTATCAAGTGAGTGAATGAGCCTCACAGTTGGTATTGAAAGATAGTTAAGAAGATTTTGAAGCCATTTTTAATGCGTGAGAAGTTCAACATCGTTTTTTTATCATCATCTTTGAATTGCATGAGGTATTGCTATCAACAAAGATTATGCAGATTCATTCTTTACAAAAAAAGGAAGGAGACCCCTCATAGAGCTCAAGGAGATCCCCAAGGAGCCACAAGCACAAAAAAAAAAACATCTTCAATAAGCCTAGCCCCATAGGACCATAATTAAGCCCATAATTAGTGCACATGCTCACACTGTCCATGTGCACTAATGAAGAGGTGAGAGAGCTTCTCTCTTCCTTCTCCCCTTGAGTTGTGAACAAGGATTTCTTGGCCTTTATATAACTACGAGAAGTGCCTCTACACCCCCATATGGGATAAAGAATTGAGCACACATGTAGTTTATTCCTCTTCATCTACATGGAACCTCTAGATGAGGTGTAGGAAGATCACTTTCTTGATTTTCTCTTTTCTAGCAGCTAATTCCTAGCACCCCCAACCCATTCCACTACAATGCACATAACTCTCTTATATGATGTCCAAATTAAGTGAATCAAAGGGTTGTAGAAACCTTGCTTGACAAGCTATAGTACAAGTTATCATCACAAATGAGTGTATCAAGTATGTGGTAACATGGGGAAAAAACCTCTAGCCAATACTAGAGTAAAAAGTGTCCATGTATAGTGAAAAGGTTCACATCAATGCTACTCGAGGAATACATAAGTGTCACAAACCCCCCTAAAGCGAATGATGTGAACACATACAAGGAGTGATAGATCAATCCCTACAAGGTAATAAGCCTAAAGCTTTGCGAAAAGCTTCAAACTTTTCCCGTGGAAGAGCTTTGGTGAATATGTCTGCCACATTATCCTGTGTATGCACATATACCAAATCAATATCTCCTACATGAAGGTGCTCCCTCAAATAGTGATAATGCACCTCAATATGTTTGCTCCATGTATGAAACACTGGGTTTCATGCAACAACAAATGCACTCTGACTATCAGTGAGAATATGTGTAGCAACATCAATCTCCATGCAAAGATCCATCAATAGGCATCTCAGCCATATACACACCATTGTAGCTATGGAAACTAACATGTACTCACCTTCACAACTCAATGTCACCACTGTAGGTTGCTTTTTACTCAACTAAGATATGCATGGGTTTCCAAGAAAAAGCAATTACCACTAGTGGACACGTGAGTATCATAACAACCAACCCAATCGCTATCTATAAACGCATGTAAGCATAGCTGAATATCTCTTCCATAAATGAGACCTAATCTCAAAGTGCCTTTGAGATATCTAAACACATGTTTCACCACTTGCTAATGCTTAGTGCCAAGGCTATGCATGAATCAAATCAACTAGGAAATATATCTGGCCTTGTGTTGCATGCATATATAAGACATCCCACAACTTGCTAATAAAGAGAAGTGTCAAATGCATCACTGGAATGCTCAAATGAGAACCTAAATCCTGTTTCAATTGGTGTGGAAACTGGCTTGTAATCCTCGAAGTCAAAATGCTCAAGTATTTTTTCAACATACTTTGCTTGATGCATAACAATTCCTCCCTCAACGGATACAAATTGGATGCCAAGATAGTAGCTCAAAAGACCAAGATAAGTGACATCAAAAGTATGTTGCAAATCAACCATAAGAATGTCAAGTTTTGCATCACATGACCCAGTCAAGAGTATGTCATCGACATAAAGAACAAGCACTATAAGATCAGCCCCATCTTTGCATACATAGAGTGTGCTTTCAATTGTACTACATGTGAAGCCAAGAGCAATCAAGTGCTTATGGATTTTTTCATATCATGCACGTGGAGCTTGTTTGAGACCATACAAGGCTTTATGCAAGTGACAAACCATATGCTCTTTCCCTTTCATGGAAAATATAGGAGGTTGCTTCACATAGACCTCTTCTTGCAAATCACCATTCAAGAAAGCTGCTTTTATGTCCAACTGATGCACTTTCCAACCTCAATGGGCAGCCAATGCAACCACGGTACGAATGGCACTCGTGCATGAAGTAGGGGCAAAAGTTTCCTCATAGTTGATGCCATATTGTTTGCATATCCTTTGGAAAACAATCTAGCTTTGTAGTGATCAATGCTACCATCAGACTTTCTTAATAATCTTGTAAAGCCACTTTGTACCAATGGCATTTTTTCCTTTTGTCAATTCACATAACTCCCAAGTACCATTCCTATGCATGGAATCCATTTTTGATTGCATAGCACTCATCCATTGTGGATCATCGCATGCATCTTCAAAAGTAAGTGGCTCTTCATTACATGTTGTTGCAATAAGAGAATAATCCACAAAATTACTTGATGCATGGTGAGAGCTTGATCTTGTTCTACCAAGTAAAGGTGCACTCAATTTGTTGTTCTACAAAGTTTGTTTCAACCACTTTGGCATAGATTGTGCACTTTTGATAGACATGTGTTCGTTATGTAATACATCATCAACATGAATATCATGCGTGGGCTGAATTTCATGCTCATTTTCAGCCACATTTTGACGCAAATGTTCAACCCTACGTGGTTGGAAATTTCCAATAGTTTTGATAACTTTTGGATGAAAAATTTTAGCCATGTTTGGCTAGAATCCCTCTGCATTTCTAGCTCTATTTTGATGGAAGTTTTTAGCCCTTTGAGCTTTAGTTGGCTGGTCCACATGGCCATAATCAAACACACTTTGGAACAAAGGCATGAGCATATCGAACACATCTTGTGAGATAACTATTGGCTGTTTTTGCATTCAAGTAGAGGGAAAAATAAATTTTCAAAAAATACCACATGTCGACTCACAATTATTGTGTTCATCAATGTATGATACAAACAATATCCCCTACTTTCAGCACTATAACCAATAAATATACATTTCTTTGCTTTGTCATCAAATTTGTGATGTTGTTGTGATAGCATAAGAGCATATGCCAAACAACCAAACATGAGCATATGACTAACCATAGGCTTATGTCCATTCCAAGCCTCATAAGGAGTGATCACTCTCAATGCTTTTCTAGGACAGCGATTTAACACATAAATTGCACATATGACTGCCTCCATCCAAAACTTATCAGGAAGGTGCTTTCTTTTAACCATACATAGTGCCATTTCAAGGAGAGTTCTATTTTTATGCTCAAAAACACCATTTTGCTGAGGTGTATATAGCACCGTATATTGGTGTGAAATTCCTCTTTCATGACGAAAAGCATTAAACTCATGTGACATGTATTCACCACCACGACCTGTGCGTAGACTCAAAAGCTTGTTTGAAGAAATTTTTTTAGCCATAGCTAAAAATGCTTTGAAGCAAGAAAATACCTCATTCTTTGCTTTCATAGGATACACCCATGTATGGTGAGTGGCATCATCAATGAAGGTAAAAAAAATATACATGCTTCCCAAAAGATGGAGTCTTGAAGGGACCACATACATCACTATGAACAAGCTACAATTTTCTTGTAGTGTGTGTATGAATATCTTTTGGAAAAGAATCATGATGCATTTTTCCAAGAATGCAACCTCACATGCATGATTTTCAATGGACTCAAGTGTTGGCAAACCAATTACCATGTCTTTCTTTTTGCAAGTAAAGCAAATGATTGAAGTTCAAGTGACCAAAACGAGCATGTGAAAGCTCCATTTCAGCCATGGATGAAGTATCAGCAACCAAGGCATTTGAGACAGCCCTCTTGTATGTATCCATGCAATGAAAACCATTACATAATGTATTGGACATCACGATAATATCACCATTGTTGAAATCATGAACCATACACTTATCATCAAAAAAGTGTACATGAAGTCCAGCTTTGGCAATCAATGGAACTGAAATTATGTTCTTCTTGATACCGGGTACATACAATGTGTTTTTCAAGAGAATCACCCCTCCATTTGCAATCGTAAGATCAATTTCTCCTACTCCAATGTTAGGATAAGAGGCATTGTTTGCATACACCACATGTCCTCCCTAAGTGCATCTTTCAAAGGTGCAAAAAACCTTTTGCATGAAGTTATGTGCTTTGAAGCACCACCATCAAAGAACCAATCTGAATCAACCTCACTCACAACCATACATTTGGAATGCAAAGATGCATCATAATGACATGTAACAACACATGCCCAAAAATCTTGAGAAATGTTAGCTTCATCATACTTTGCATTTGCTGAATTTTCAGCAATAGACATGCCATACAAGCTTTCTACACTCATCAATAGTTTGACCAACCTTTCGACAATATTTGCATCTCTTCTTTTTTTGCAAAACAACATCATTAAAGGAATGAGTGGAAGAGGAAGGTTGAGGCTTTGGTTTTGATGAACCTAAAGCTGAACCATACTTGCTTTTCCCCTTTTGTGAGATAGCAAGTGTCTGTGTTCCCTCAATCAAACCACTCCTATTCACTCTAGATTGCTCTTCTTGCAAAAGAAGAGACACAACCTCATCAAATGCATACATATTGGGATTCCCTTTTGCAAGTAGACAGAGTGTAGAAGCAAAGCTTTGAAAAGATTCTAGTAATCCTTTCAACAATGTAGAGATGTGGGATGCATCCGGAATAATCTCATCTATGTTTGCCAATTGCTCTTTCAAGTCTTTGATGCATGTCACATACACATTCACATAATCATTTACAGCCATACATACATCCTCAAGTATGCAACACGTGCTTCATTACGCACGACATACAAAGAAGCAAGAGTGTCCCATGCCTGTCTGGAATGTGATTGAACATGTGGAACTATATGACGCTTCACAGAAAGCACAATCAATGCATGAGCTTGAGCATCTTTTCCATCCCATCTAAGCTGCTCCTGTGTAGGTGGAGAAGGAGAAACCACTGTACTTGAAGAAGAAGCTCCATCTATGATAGTAGATTGTGAAGTAGAAGAATTTGGAGGTCTTCGATTTATATCTGCCACTATGTTCCAAAGTTTTTTTGCAGCAAGAACATGCTTCATCGTGTAAGAACACATTGGTTAGTTGGTCCAATCAAGCTTATCTTCAACTTGAAGCATGCCAAACAAGTCATTGCTGCCCACCATTTCACTAAAGAACAAGAATGTGACAAAATCTTTACTTCGATGAAAGTTGAAATGGATGCTGAAATTTCAGCTCACAAACCATCACTTTGATGGCGATTCTGACTACATGAATGGCTTCAAAATGGGGGTAGAACTTGAGTGTAATTGATGGAAATGTTTCTTGGCTACTGAAATTCACTCTTCTATGCTCCAGAGTCGATTTGCACTGTTCAAAGTGCATGTGTATTGTGACGCAAAAAAGGAGCTGAACCTGGTGTGACACCATTCTTGGGTGTGTGTAGAAGTGCAAGAGACACATAGGAAGCACACACAAGGAGCACAAACACAACAAGACACATGGAGAAGACGGATGGCTGGAATGGCTCTCTCTATTGATGATGAGTTGAACTAAACTAAGAGCTAAATAATATCCCTAAGTAAAAAGTACCACCACATATGAATGTATCAAGTATGTGGTAACATAGGGAGAAAACCTCTAGCCAGCACTAGAGTAAAAAGTTCCCATGTATAGGGAAAAGGTTCACATCAAAGCTACTCGAAGAATACATAAGTGTAACACATTCTTCCTTGCCCCCATCAGAGCAAGTGTGGCTATAGAGAGCTTGCGCAGAAGGTCAATAGTGAAGAGTACGTGAGAAGGCATGGAGAAAGTGTACTTCATAAATTACCTCAGATTGCTATGAAAAAACTAGAGCAATTTGCAAAACTATAACTTGCATTCTATTTGACAACACTCAAATATTCCAAACCTAGAATCTCAAGCGATTTCGTGTATTGTTAATACATGAAAATTGTGTTTTTCTAAGATCAAACTATCATGTCACAATGTGATAGTGTTCAAGTAGAGGTACTCTTTCTAGTGTTTTCGTAGTGCTCTAAATTACTGCAGAAATGGAAAGTGTTGATGGAATGAGTCAACTTATTAGCGATAAGTTTGATAAGAACACCTTTCATGCTTGCAGATTCAGAATGATGAATTTCTTGATGAGAAAAGGCTACTGGAAGTACATCAAAGGAGAGAATGAAAATGCTCCATAGTTACCAAAGAGGAATCTGACTACAGAGTAGTTAAAAGCATATGAAGAGTGGAATCAAGGAGCACACAAGATAATGTATTGGATGTTTGTTAGCATACAAGATAGCATAATTGGGCACATACATAATGCCAAAACACCGAAAGAGGCTGGGAATAGTTTGGCCTTGTATAAGACCAATACAAAGGCACAGAAATTGCAACTCAAGAACCAACTACATACATTGGAGAAAAAGAGCATGTCAGTAAGTGACTACACCCTAAAAATCAAAAGCATATGCAAGTCATTTGCATCTATTGGTGTCAATGTAGATGATGATGATAAGGTGGAAGTGTGTCTTTGTGGTTTAGGAACTGCATATAAGCAGTTCAGAACTTTTATTCAGACTAGGGAAAATATTCTGAATTTTGTTGATCTAGTATCCATGCTCATAATTGAATAAAAGAATCTTGAAGAGGACCCAAAATCTCAAGGAAAAGATAATTTTGAGCAGGTATTCTACTCTGGTAGAGAAAGAGGCAAAGGTAGAGGTTTCAGAAGTGGAAGAGGAAATAGTAACTAAGACCAAGGTCAACAAAAGAATCATGCAGGAGGTAGAGGATAGTTTTGAGGAAGGGGGAGCCAAAGAGGCCATAGAAATTTCCAAATAAATGATTCAGGTAATGATAGTAAAGGATGTTGGAATTATGGTAAACCTAGTCACTTTGAGCATGATTGTAGGTTGAAGAATCCAAATAATAGAAGGCAACAAAACAAATATGCATCCACAAGTGCAAATGATTTGGAGAAGTTATTCATGGTCCAACATCACATGATGAATACAATGTGTGTTGATGTTTCAAAATCAAATGCCAATGTCTCGTATGTTGATCTAGTATGCCTTGAGTATGCTTCAAAAGTATGGTATGGCTAATTGTAAACCGATTTCTATGCCATTAGATCAAAATCTGAAGTTGGATACTACATCAAGTGAAGCATTGGAAAATGCTACTATGTACAAGAAACTTGTGAGAACTTTGATATGTCTCACAATTACCAGGCTTGATCTAAGCTCCAATGTTGGACTTGAAAGTCAATTTATGCAAGTTCCCAAGAAGCCACATTTAGATGCTTTGAGATGCACTCTATGATATGTGAGTGCTACTTTGGATTATGCATTGCTTTATGAAGCTGGTGCATAATTGCAGGTTCATTGATACACCGATGTAGATTAGGCTGGTAGCATTCCAAATAGAAGATCTACTAGTGGCTTTCTATTCTCACTTGGGAGTGCATCTATTACATGGAGAAGTAAGAAGCAACCCAGTGTTGCTTTGTCGAGTACAGAGGCTGAGTATAGAGGTAATGCAATGGCAGCATGTGAAGCTTCATGGTGTTGGAGTTTGAAGTCTGCAGAAGCATGTGAACAACACAAGGAAGAAGAAGAAGCTCAGAGCACAAGACATAATATTGAATGAATTACCAAGTGAATGTACAAAGATTTGTAACCCATTAGGGTTATAGGCATATATACAAATCGGGGGAAAAAACTCCGAAAGAGGGAAAAGAGTGCCCTGGTAGTCCTAAGTGTGTTCACACACATCACTACCAAAATATATAAACAAATCCCCCTTGGAAATGATGAACAAGGAGCTAGCACTCATGTATTGAGGAAGTGCCAAGCTATGTGGAAAGAGATCAATCCACAAAAGCAAGTAAGCCCAAAGCTTTGTGGAAAGCTTAAAACTTCTCCCAACATAGAGCCTTTGTGAAAAGATTTGCAATGTTATCCTCTGTGGGAACGTATGCCAAAATGATCTCTCCAAATATTGCGGTGACTCTCCGGTAACGACAAGCGGGATCACCAGACTGCCTGTCTGGACGATTGCGGTCGGTGAAGTCACCATAGTGCAGTATTCTTGAACTCTGAGTATTGTTGTTCTTATCAGTGTATAATTACATTTAATTTGGGATTGATACAATAAGATTAAGTGTGGATAATAAGTCTGTGTAACGGAAAGGAATAACTCTTGCATTATGTACGGTGAAAAGTATTAACCTGAGTATGAATAGTAAATCTGTGAGAGGACTAACCAAAGTCTTGATAGCAATTCGTATTAAACAGAGTTTTGAATGTTAAGGTACTGCTGATTGAATAAGATAATTGGGAAAATCAAGTTACAGGGCCTCTGATTTATCATACCCCTACCACTCCCAAGAACCTGAAAGAACTTAAAATGCCTGTAATGTAAATGCGCATTTTAACACTGACGTCGTCTGTGAGAAGGTGGCCACAGATCATGAATCAACAGTAAGGTGGAGCATTACACAATTGGTGCAAAGGTGATATATGCCGGTTACTCGGTCCGGCGAGTCGTATCCGAAGTACAGAAGAGACCAGCAACCTTGGGCGGTACCAAATTTGTTAGGGACACCCCCAGGAGGCAGAAGCATAGACCGGTTGAGCCCAGTCGTCGAAGAAGCGGAGCCAGTTAACAGTGATTCTGGTACCATTCTGGTGATCCGTGCTGCAATTCCGGTAGATTTCGGTGTAATTTTGGTAGAGTATGCAGAAGGTACAATAACTTTAGAGTGTACAGGGACGCAGTGCGCAGTTGACCCGACATCGTCTGGTTAGGATTCGACCCTTTCTGAGGATAAAGTTGTGTTACCCAGAGAGATCATTGTCGGCGGAAGAATACCCTGTTTTGGGGAAAGTTTGACAAATTTCGGTGACACTTCGGTCCCAGTTGCAGGGAATTTACAGTTTTCCGATGATAGTGTGATACTTCTTGGCGAGTCTTCATTTCGGACACCACTGTTCGAGGCAAATTTGCCTACCTAGGATATCCAAGCTGAGGATAGGTTCTTCGATTTGGAGATCCGTAAGAGACTGAACGCTATTTTCAAGCTGGAAGGTGAGCAGTCTGACCATACAGACTCCGAAGGTCAAGAAACACCACCTCAAAACTCAGAAGATAGCAACGGTACCACGCCTAGTACCATGAGTGGTCAACAACAGCAGCAGCAGCAGCAACAACAACAACAGCAACAACAACAGCCACTTCCACTTCGATCGGTTCCAACAGGGGTAACATACACCAAGTTCGGTGGATTTCCAGGTGACGACCCTGATGCCCATGTGCGTACCTTTGAGATAAGTTATGCCGTGCTAAACCATCCACCTGATCCGGCATACAAGGCCATCGTATTTCAGTCAACATTAGTCAATGAAGCAGCAAGATGGTTAACAGAGTATGATTTCAATCATTTCGTTACCTATGAGGCGGTAAGGGATGCGTTTTTACAGAGGTTCCGGTTGAAGAAAAATCCTGCCGAAATCTTTGATTACTTGTAGAACAATAGGTAGAAGCCGCACCAGACTGTTCAGGAATATGCCACATTATTTAGAACTCATTTAAGACAATTGCCTCCGGCACATGCTAATTTACCGGATGATGTTATAACCCAGTGGTTTATTAATGGTTTGACCCCACAGCTAAGACAAATCATGAGCATCCACTGTGTGGGAGCTATGACACTGCAACTAGAGCATAAGGTTGGAGGATTCACCGAAGACTTGGAGTGGCTGAAAGCCAGTAAATGCACTAAGTGCAAAAATCCCGGGCACACCAGTGCCACTTGTGCCCTTAATCAGATGTATTGCGCCATCTGCAATATCACCGGACACTCAACCGAAAATTGTGCGTATAATGCCAAAGTGCAGGGACGAGCAGCTGTAAATGCCATTATACAGGAACTAGGACAGCCAGCAACTCACTACGTGCCATCGCAAATGCGAAACAATCAGTCGCAAGGATACAGGAATTACCGGGGACAGCGGAATACCAACTTCAATGCAAATCGATGGCAGGCAGGTACATCAGCAAAAGGTACTTCTCTGCCACCACCTCGATGTCACTTTTGCGGTGAGCTTGGCCACATATGGAGATTCTGCAAGGATGCAGCCGAATATGATAAAAGAAAGAAAGAGCGTCAAAACCCGATGACCAACATGGTCTATATCTCACTAGTGGAATCGCAAGCAACAGGGTCCAGACAAGATCCGGTAAGCAGTTGAAACCCGCAGCTGAGGTGTTTGAACCTGGCATCCGTGAACAGCATCAAATGTATACCAAAGCTAGCCAATGGACCACCAAAGAGCCTACCGTGTTCCCCGATCCAATTCCGGTGACATAGGTTCCCCTGCCAAAGGTGAGAGCGCATGAACAAGACTGTACTCCAGTAATAGGAGAATCATCATCAGAATTGGTGAAGAGTACAACTCAAACAGAGCAGGTATGGGATATTCTCTCTAAGGCTTCAATTACACTCCCTTTGGGGCAGCTACTCGCCTTGGTTCCCGGAGTTAGGCAGCAGTTTCAACAACAGGTTAGTCCCGGATCTCCCAGTACTCCAGCGACCGCAACAATACAACCGAAAACTGATTCTACGGTGGATCATTCTGTCCCCTTAATCACTGTCTAGCATAAAAATCACAAGATTACGCAAGTGCTAATTGATGGTGGTTCCGGTGTGAACATAGCAACTGCAGCTCTCTACAATAAGTTAGGGTGGACCCAAATTGAGCCCGTTCAATTCTTTGTCAGAATGGCAGATCAATCCCGAGTCCATCCGGTGGGACTCGTAAGGAATATCCCGATTACTCTGCAGGGCACCACGTTCAAAATGACTTTTGTAGGCTTAGAACTACCAGAATCCAGCCTCGATTACAATCACCTTTTCGGTCGACCATGGTTGAAACAGGCTAAAGTTATACAGGATTGGTCAGCGCAGGAACTGACTTTCAAAGATAATCACCGTAAATATGTTGTCAAACTAGATGCCATTCAGCCCTGTGAGCTTGATGCCAGACCCTATGTAGCAGAGCCGGTCCACATGTTGGATGGCTTATCTGACGACGAAGAAGAAGCGTTTCTGAAGAACAATAAAGATCTGATTTCCTTAGGTACTGTAGATCTGCAATCTGTCGCAGATAACTGGAGTCCGGCAGCCTGTACGGTTGTTCCTGTGACCGGAGACACAGATGTAGATGATAATGTTGCTATGGATGAAGCCACTCTGCAACAACTTTTACAGGCAGCTGACGATCCGGGGAAGCCGCGACAATTTTATGTTCCTAAAGACCAGTTAGTAACCTATAACTTGGGTGATGAAAGCAACCGCGTCCTGTTAAAATTAAGGCAGGATTGTTCGAGGCATTTCAAGAAGATTTGATCTGACTCCTACGTGAGTTTTCTGATGTTTTTGCGTGGGACTATCGGGATATGAAAGGTCTAGATCCGCGGATCTATCAACATCGCGTCGTGCTTAAACCAGAAGCGAAGCCAATTAAACAATCCAGTTACCGAATGAACCCCAAGTATGCTGCGCAGGTCAAAGCGGAACTCGATCGGTTATTGAAGGTAGGATTCATTGTCCCAATCGAACACGCTAAATGGATATCTCCAATCGTAATTGTTCCAAAGAAAAATAAACAGCTCTGAATCTGTGTGGATTACCGGAAATTGAATGCGGCTACGGTACCTGATCCATTTCCTCTCCCCTTTCTCGACACAATGCTAGACAGAGTGGCTGGGCATGAGATGTATTCATTTCTCGATGGTTATAGTGGTTCTAACCAGGTACGCATGGCAGAGCAGGACATACCTAAAACAACCTTCATTACGAATTGGGTTGTGTATGCTTGTACACTCATGTGGTTTGGGTTAAGGAATGCTCCAAGCACATTTCAACGGTGTATGCAAGAAATTTTCTCACCCTATCTGACTACTTTTATGCAAGTGTACTTGGACGACTTTTCTTTATTCGGCAAGATTGTGGCACACCTGTATCATTTACGGTGTTGTTTTGAAAAATGCCGTGAATACGGGTTATGCTTGAATCCGATAAAATCTGTGTTTGCGGTTTCTTGTGGCAAACTCCTTGGCCACATTATTTCTTGTGACCCAGACAAAGTTGAAGCCGTGTTGCAGGCACCAGTACCCACCACACCAAAAGAAGTTATGCGATTCCTGGGACAGATTCGGTGGCATGGTCGCCATTTACGGTGGTTAGCCCATTCGGCAACACCACTTAATCAGCTAATGACGAGTACTCCACGACAGTTCGAATGGACTCCAGAATGTCAAACTGCCTTTGATCGTTTAAAAGGATTATTGACTCGGCCCCTATTTTGCAACCCCCGGATTGGGAGAACCCGTTCCATGTCTTTGTCGATGCATCGGATATAGCCATTGGAAGTGTTTTAATGCAGCAAACTGATAAGTGGTTCCGGCCTGTCTATTACGCTAGTCGTCGACTAGCTTCTGCTGAAAAGAATTATTCAGTGACTGAAAGAGAATGTCTCGGATTGGTGTACTCTGTGAAGAAATTCTGGCATTATTTGCTAGGCCGAAAATTCACCTTTCATGGGATCATGCCACACTTGTATATCTGGTCCGACAACAACATTTAGGAGGTCACTTGGCTCGTTGGATTTTATTACTACAGGAGTTCGACTATGAAGTGATTCATCGACCCGGCACCGCACATGCATTAGCAGATTTTCTTTCTCGGTTGGATTCCGGTGAAGCTCCGGTGGGTGTTGATGACACCACACCAGCAATTTACGTTACTGAAATGGCTCGTGACGAATCTGTAGAACCTCCTGTGCCACCTACCTACTATGATCAGTTATTAACTTTCCTTACTGATGGATGTCTTCCCCTTCAAACTTCTCCTGCTATGCGGCGGAAGATTACAGTTTACAGTCGTAGATTCCGATTGATTATCGGACAGTTGTACTACATAGATCATACTGGTGTCTTACTTTGTTGTATTCCACCACATGAAGTAAACTCGGTTATTGCTATGACGCATTCAATACCCTCCGATGGACATTTTGCAGCCGATCTTACTCACCGAAAAATTCTGCAAAGTGGCCTTTGGTGGCCTACTATGTACAAAGATATGACTCTATTTGTGCAGTAGTGTGACACTTGTCAGCGATCTGGACAGCCATTACAGCACCACTTCTTTCCTTTGCAACCTGTCTTACCTTTGGAACCTTTTCAGAAGTGGGGTCTTGATTTTATTGGACCAATCACACCTCCAGCGACCCTTAGCAATAATTGCTACATTCTGACCTGCACAGATTACACTACCAGGTGGGCAGAAGCTTGGGCCTTACGGTCTGCTACAGCGATTTCGGTAGCAAATTGCCTGATGAAGGACATTTTCCCATGTTATGGATTACCTCTGGAACTTATGACAGACCAAGGAACCTATTTTGCTAACAATTTAATGTGAGTACTAACGCACACTTTTCAAATTCTGCATAAATTCAGTTCCCCGTACTATCCTCGTGCTAATGGCTTAGCTGAAAGTACCAACAAGACGTTGTTGGGTATGCTTCGCAAATTGATTGTGGAATCACCAGAAAGATGGGATCAGTTACTACCTGCAGTCTTATGGGCATACCGGACTACATACAAAGTTGCAACCAGACTGACTCCTTTCAAGCTGGCTTATGGGTTGGAAGCAATCGCGCCGATGGAGCTTGTAGTGCCAAGCTTACGTGTGGCCCTCACTCAGAAATTACTACCCGAAGACTCTTTGTCCTTTCGGTTGGACACCCTCAGAGATTTGGATGAACAGCGTTGGGAAAGCTTCCTCACTCTTCAAGAAGTTCAGTTGCGGCAAGCCCGTACCCATGATCGGTTCCTCAAAACGCTAGTTTTTACGGTGGGCCAACTTGTGCTGTTTTATAATGCTAAATCAAATCGTTTTGCTGGAAAATTTAAATTACGGTGGTTCGGTCCTTACCAAATTAGTGAACAAGTGGGACCAGCTACTTTTCGGTTGACTACCTTGATCGGAGTTCCTCTTCCTAAAGTGATCAATGGTTCAAAGTTGCGGCCGTATTACCAATCACCTGATCACCGCTGACGTGTTCTTCGTTTTTCCGCGTTGTATTTACTTTCTATTTATTTCCGTAATTTTGGGTGAATATAGACCGTAAATCTCCTCATTTTGATATCTAATTATGATTAATCGCCGCCCTGTGTTACTGATTCTGCTCATGCATGCACGCCATAATTATGGAGGTTATCATTTCCATACCGTGCGATGATTAGGGTTTTCGATCGCTCCTCGTTGCCGAGTGTCTACTTAATCCTCTTCTTTTCCCTATTAATCGCTATTGTGTCTGTGTGTTCTGTGCGCTGTGTTTTCTGTGTTTGCTTAGTACTCGTGTTCTTGTGACTTCGCGTGCGCATCATGGAAGCGTTAGCCAATTTTGCTACCTTCCATGACAGACTCCCTCCTGACGTGAGTTCTTGCGTATCCGCGGCCTATTAAACTTCGCTGAATTGCCTTGGCATTCAGTGGAATGTCACTCTTATTATGCACAGATTATTGCTGCCATCGCCGCCACACCTGCTACGGAGCAGAGTTGGCCGATTACCTGTTTACCGTCTCGCGTAGTAATCACGTTAGCGTCATTCGCTGCAGCTTTCCGTCTTCCTATGGAAGGATTGGAGAATGGTCCTCTCCTTCCGGTAGCCACTATGATAGAATTATTCCCAAGGCACTCATCGAATGAGTACGCCATCTTGTGTCGCCCTGATCCTGAATGAACCGCATTGCAATTCTTAGTTGCCATATTGAATTTATAGAAACGTACTTACGGGATTTCACGCCCATTTTATTCGATGATTGACATGGCTTCTCGTGAGCCTGTTAATTTCGCCTCGTTCTATTTCCGGTGCATTCACCGTGAATGCATTACGGTTATTAAGCACGTTAACAAGGGAGATCTTCCACGTTCACGTTTACCACATATCCTTACCTTTCTGTTCCCAACCGCGCAACCCCCGCCAAGAGCTCCAATTTTGTACCATGAAGAATCTGCCCAAGTGCTCGAAGATACAAAAGATGATGATGAAGATCTCTTCCAGCTTCTCCACCAGAAACGCAGACGGATAAGCCCCTCTGAGAGTCAAGTACAAGGCTCCACTGCCGGACATGAGGAAGAGGTTTTCCATGACACCGCCACTTCAATCCATGTGGAATCTTCTGGTCCTTCTTCTCCGAATAAGCAGCAGGAACAAAGTGCGTCCACCATCGCATCTGACGCAATTTCTTCTAAGGAGGAATCTCAGCAACAGACCCAAGTTGATGTGCAAGCCATTGTTGCTGAGATGGTAAATGAAGTAATTACCTTGGTCGATGCTGTAATTGACCGGACTGAAGTGACTACGCAGTAGCCTACTGGAATCGTGTTGGTATCCAAGACTATTATACCCACTCCTCCACCAATGGCTCCGGTCGAGCCCATTGTACCTGTGGCGCCTATTGTCCCTGAAGAACCTGCTACTTCATCCTCTTCACCTAATTATTCTCCATCATCTTCCCATCACCTCTTGTCAGCCTCTTCATCCCAACCACTTCCTCCTCCTCTTCTTCCTCTGATTCCCATGTTTACAGAATTAGAATCGATGGGTCGTATGTTGATCCAATTCTCACAACAGCTACCGATGCAACTCAGAATGGTCACTGATAATATTCGTCAAGAATTGCAGCATAAAGTCGATATCCTAGAAGCAGATATTAATCCATTGCAAGAAGAAGCGGATGCAGTTAAGGCAGAAAATCATGCCCTGCACGTACAAATTCAGCACCTTCAAGCGCACATTGCCGAAGAGTACTCTTTGGTTGCTCAAAGAGATGCTGTGTTGGCTGAGTTAAGAGCCAAAGATAATTTATTAAGCGCTTGTGATGCAGAGATTATCCAGTTAAAACAGTTAGTCCAGGATAAAGAGGATGCTCGCGTAGCACTTGGGAATTTATTGGAAGACACGCGAGTACAGCTTGATGAAGTTGTATAGCGAGGACAAGAGATGGCTGATTTAGCCAAGCAGACTAATGTCAAACTTCAGAACGCAAATGCTAATTTGCTTGAGGCAAATTCTGCTCTTAAATCCCAAATGACTTTAACCGCTCAACTCCAGAAGGAGGCAGCAAGGATTCGAAAGGAAAGAGATGCTTATTACTGGATAATTCAATATCAGTCTCAGGAGTTGGAGAGAAGAGAGAAACAGTTGGGTGCTCAAGCAGAACGTTTATCCAGAATAGATAAATAGATTGAAGACATGAAATTAAGTCGTGACGCAGCCCTTGCAAATGATTTCTACCTACAAGAGGCATTTTTGCAGACACAGGCTGACATCTTAATGAGTCAAGTGATTGCCGCAAGCTCTGTTCGTACTGACACACAGTTAGTCGAACCAGAAACTTTAAAATTAATGTTGGATTCTTTGAAGCAAAAGATTTCTCGAACTTTTAAATTAGCTCGCACCATGTATCTACAGGGCATAGTAGATGAGCCCTAAATTTTGTTTCCATTGCGGGTTCAAGTCCACCATGCGTGCCAGTGTAAGCCGCCGGATTGGCATATTGTAATTTCACATTTTTTCTATACCGCACGAACCGAAAGGTCGTTGCGAAGTGATGTATCTATTTATCAACTAATGAAAAGACATTGCGGTGACTCTCTGGTAACGACAAGCGGGATTGCCAGACTGCATGTCTGGGCGATTGCGGTCGGTGAAGTCGCCGTAGTGCAGTATTCTTGAACTCTGAGTATTGTTGTTCTTATCGCTGTATAATTACATTTAATTTGGGATTGATACAGTAAGATTAAGTGTGGATAATAAGTCTGTGTAACGGAAAGGAATAACTCCTGCGTTATGTACGGTGAAAAGTATTAACCTGAGTATGAACAGTAAATCTGTGAGAGGACTAACCAAAGTCTTGACAGCAATTCGTATTAAACAGAGTTTTGAATGTTGAGGTACTGCTAATTGAATAAGATAATTGGGAAAATCAAGTTACAGGGCCTCTGATTATCAGACCCCTACCACTCCCAAGAACCCAAAAGAACTTAAAATGCATGTAATGTAAATGTGCATTTTAACAGTGGTGGCAAGACTAACCAACACCCAAATAAGCCAAAAGTCATCTAAGCCACAAACACTCAAAGGTTGCTATGAAAGCTGCCCTATACTCTACCTCACAACTAGAAGTGGTCACAATAGGCTCCTTCTTGCTCAACCAAGATATGCATAAGCTACCACACATGAAGAAAAAACCACTAGTGGACTCACAAGTGTTGTAGCAACCAACCCAATCAAAGTTAGAAAAAGCATGTAAATTTAGCAATAGTGATCCCCCTCGGGATAAAACAATCCAAGTAGTTGGGTACCACTCAAGTAGCGAAAGATGCACTTAAGTGCCTGCCAATGCTTGACACCTAGGCAATGCATAAACTTGCTCATTTGTGAGACAGCAAACTGAATATCAAGCCAAGTGCATAAGTAAATCAAGCATCCAATAGCCTAGTGATAGAGACAACATCAAATGCATCTCTAGCATCATGAAGACTCAACCGTAGACATGTTTCCATAGGAGTGGCAATAGGTTTGCAATCTTCAAGGCCAAAATAGTGCAATAATATGTCAATATAGTTTGTTTGACACAGAGCTATTCCACCATCCCCTTTCATAAATTGGATGCCCAAATAATATGCAAATGCTAAAAATCTAACATCTCAAATGAGGCATGCAAATTAGCCATAAAATCAGCAATATGCTTCTCATTAGGACCACTGAGGAGCATATCATCAACATAGACAACAATGATCAGAAGCACATCATTTGCACGCTTAACATATAAGGTGGTCTCAGTTGGACTGTTCTCAAAACCATGTGCAATCAAGTAGGCATATATCTTTTCATACCAAACACATGCTGCCTGCTTCAAACCATATAATTCCTTTTTCAACTCACACATTTTGTTTTCATGCTCTTCTTTACAACTATGATAGGTTGCAAGTGCACATATGCTAGGAACGGTAGTCATTCAGCATCTAGGTGCAAAGGTCTCATCAAAATCAATGCCTCTTTCTCAAGCATAACATTTTTGCAACAAGCCTAGCCTTATATCTGTTAAATGTTCCATCATGCTTACGCTTCAACTTGTATACCCATCTAGTGCCAATGGTCTTTTTGCCTAGAGGCAAATCACATAAAGACAAGTACTATTCTTCATAATAGCATCATATTCTAATTGCATAGCAACCATCCAATCTTTTTATTTTTCTATTTCATCAAAAGAAACAAGCTCGTTCTTTTCACAATGACTAGAGGCATCCATTTTATAGCAATTTGATGCAAAGAAGCACTATGAGAGCCTAAACAAGTATGATATGACAAAGGTGCATCTAATCAGCTATCTCGCAAATTCTGCATGATCCATTTAGGCATAGTTTTTGCCTCCTCTATATTTGCCCTCTCATCAACAAGTGAATCATGTAAATCAACATCAGAAATGGAATGATTTTCATCATCATGTGGAGCGTGTAAATTTTGAGAAATTGCCTCATTTGGGTCATCACTTGATTGTCCACCTGTAAAAAGAGCCAACAAAGTGTCATATGCATCTTTGGAGCTAATTAATGTCTCCTTAGTACATGAAAGTAATGGATGAATTGCATCTTCCATAAAAACAACATCATGGCTAGCCAAAATACATCTAATCTATGGATGATATAGATGATAGGCTTTCCTTTCAAAAATGTACCCAACAAAAATATATTTCACTACTTTATCATCAAATTTTTTGTGTTGTTGTTCATGCACTAATGCATATGCTAAACAACCAAAGACACATCGATGAGAAAAAGATGTCTTGCGAACATGCCAAGCGTCATATGGATTGATAGACTGTAGTGTTTTGGTGGGACACCTCTTAAGTACATGTGTTGCACACATAACAACCTCAATCCAAAAACTATGTGGTAAAATCCTAACTTTTGACCATACATCTCGCCATCCATGAGAGACCTATTTTTTCTTTCAACAATTCATTTTATTGAGGTTTATATATCACTGTACATTGATGTTTTATCCCACACATAGCCAAAAATGCATTAAAATCAAAAGACATGTATTCCCCCCCTCGATCAGATATTTTGAATTCCTAATTGCCGTGAGTATGCTTAACAATTTTTGTGCATTTGTGAGACTATGACTAAACAGGTGTGGACGATGCCCTAGATGAAGGGGCGACCAATTGTTGGAGTTTGAGGTCTGTGGAAGCACATGAACAACACAAGGAAGAAGAAGAAGCTTGGAGCACAACACACAATACTGAATGTATTACCAAGTGAGTGTATAAATATTAGTAAGTTGTTAGGGTTATAGGTGTATATATAAGATGGGGAAAAAAACCTCCTAAAGAGGGAAAAATGTGCCTCGGTGTTCTAAGTGTGTTGACACATATCACTTGTAAGATACCACATTAATTTTCTATAAAAAAAATAAAATAAAAGATGTGTAGGTAATAATGAAATGTTATGTTTAGGATATTCTGATTATGTCTGCAAAATTTTGTAGCAATAAGTTTTAACATTCTCTAGAAAGTTGTCGCATGAAATTTGTGTGTTAAATTTGAGCATGAAGATGAAGGAATCAGGAAAATAGTTATATGAGAGAAAGGTAGAGTGCTCATAGTCGAAAAAATTTACCTAATTGATTTTTTTGTAGTTCCTATATTTCATGTGTCATTTGGTCGCATGAAGATAGGTTAATGAAGAGATTTTTCATGTTTTTCATCTCTCTCTAGAATTTCTGATTTTGCAAGGCTCAAAAGTGATATCTAGAAGCAGGTTTGGACCTAAGTCTTCTCTAACACTATTGTACAGATCAAAGAACTAAATATGTTTGTGTCTCACAAGCTTAAGCTAATTCCTCATTGTTTTTGAGTTCTAGGGCTTGGAAAAGTTCCATTTTTTGACACTTGAAAAAAAAGAGAAGCCTTGATTCATCTTATTCATGCTCATGGATTTAGAAAATGCACATGGATATGTGGGTTATTTCAGGTGACTGATGCATGTGTGAGTGTTGCAGGGATCGCCTCTATTTTTGCAGGTACAATTCTTGAGGTAGACATGAAAAGTAGGTGCATGGGTGGTCAGGAAGTCTTGCATGAGACATGCAAAAAGACACTATCTTGGAGCATGCAGATTCTATGAGGGCATGTCTATGACGGCATGATTGGTCGTGCGCTGGCGAAAAGGTGGATATCCAAAAGACGAAGACTGAGAGATAGGAAGGGATGATGGTTGCATTGATCATGATTTTTTTTTTGGCTTTTGAGATTGCATTTAAGATTGAGATTGAGATTGAGATTGCGATTCTGATTGGGATTGGGATTGAGATCAGCTCGAGGGTGGTCAGGTGGATGAAGCTTCACATTGAAGCTATTTGATAGATTTTGTAACGTAGAATAGAACAGCTTGTAAATCTACATAGATAATAAAGTTCTCTCTCTTCTTGTTCTACGCATACTCTGTTTTTCTCCCTTATATATTCTTGTGCCAAAGTCTATTATCTAGTGTGGGATTGTGGTTGAAGATTAGGAAACTTGTTAAAAGTGGTATCAGATCGGAGTTGAATTCCGAGACAAAGTGCAGGCTTTAAAGAAGAAGATAGAAGAACAAGAGGAGCTTATCCATAGACTGAATGTAGAATTACATAAACAAAGCTCCAAAAAACAAAAAGAGGGTACTAAAAATGCTTTTATGAACCTCAATGATGAAGGTGGTAATGTTGCGGGCACATCGAACGCACATAGAGCTAGACGACAAGGTGAAACTAAAGACGATGATGATGCAGGAATTTTCACTTAAGCAAGTGTTTAAAAGAGCAAAATGAAATGAATTTGATGGTGAGAAGAAAACTGGAGAGGATCTTGAAGCGTGGATCAAGGAGCTCAAAGACTTCTTTGATTTGTGCATGTGAAGTGAAGAATCAAAAGCAAAGGTGGCATTTCTGCATCTCTGGGGAGCCGCTAAATTGTGGTGGAAATTATACATGCAGACAAGAACACATGAAGGTCTGATCCTTTGGAAAGAGTTTTGAGAGCAAGCAAGGAATCTTTATTGTTCTCCACACTATTGGATGGAAAAGAAAATGGAATTATACTCCTTTAAGCAACAAGAGGATGATAGAAATAACTTTTTCGTTGAGGAATACAAGGAGAAGTTTCTATGTTTACATAAGTATGCACTAGAAGTTTCTGGAGATGCCTTGAAGAGAAAATTTATTGAGGGTTTGTGGGAAGAACTTCGATATCAAGTAAAAAGATCCGGATGTGTAGATTTTCTTGATGCGGTTGCAAAAGAAGAAAACTTTGAAAAGATGGAGAAGTTTACCATGAAAAAGGCATCCAAATCAAGGTTTATCCCAACAAGACATTGACTCCCAAGAACTATTTCAACAAATCAGAATGGATAGAGATCGACTAACTCTATTAATGGTCAAGGAGGAAAAACTAAATTGAAGCAGATTGATACACTTAAGAAGCAAGAACCTATGCCTTGGCAACATGATTTTGATTTCTTGGAACGGGCTAAAGGATTGGGACTTTCCTTTTGATGTGGAGAACAGGGACATTGTACTTTTGAATGTACAAACAAGGCCATCAATCATTCTATGCAAGCGAAGGTAGCTCATCTACAAGAGGAAAACATAACAATTGGTGAGGCATTCTCTTATTTCAATTACATGGAAGGTACCCAAAAACGCATGTTCACCTAACATAAAATCAAGATTCTCAATACAGCCTCGAGTATAGTGTATCCTACCATTAGTCATCTGTACATGCCTTTTGTCTGCATCTCAATATGCAATCCTAAAGCCTCTACCAAATTAAGTGAAAGGAAACAATTTGTACTACCTAAATCAATAAAGAAACTAACCTTTATGTGAGGATATGTCCCCCGTAATCCTAATCACCTATGTCATAGAATGAGAAGAAGTTGTCATGCATTGAAGTACTGCATTTCATCCTCAAACTGATGGTGAGGCCAAGAGGGTTAATCGGATGCTTGAGGATATGTTACGTATTTACGTAAATGATAAGCAAAAGAATTGGACTGAGTATTTGCCTCTCGTTGAGTATGCATATAATAGTGCATGGCATTCATCTATTAAAATGAAACCTTTTGAAGCAATGCATGGCTATAATTGTTTGCTACCTCATTCGCTTTTTAATGCACAAAATCAGGTTGGGGTCCAAAGAGATGCTTGAAAACATGGATTTGTAGCTGAATAAGGTAAAGAAGAACATTAAAGATGCACAGAGATGTCAGAAGTTATATCATAATCTCAAAAAGAGACCCTTGGATTTTAGAACAAATGATCTGGTTTTTTAGAAAGTGAATCCTTCTAAATCAAATTTGGTTTTACACAAAGATCGTGGATTGTGTCCACGTTATGCTGGTCCTTTTAAAATCTTAAAGCAAGTTGGTTCTATTGCATATTTACTTGATTTGCCTAAAACTTTGAAAATTCATCTAATTTTCCATGTTGGAATACTTAAAAAGTATGTTCCTAATGTTGGTCACATTTTGCAGGACAAATCTAAGTTGAAGGAAGATGCCACTTTTGAACTTGAACCAAAAGTTGTAATGGATAGGAGAATTGGACATCTTAGGAATCGTGAAATAGCGGAAATTTTGGTTAAGTGGTTTGCATATCCTATTGAAGATTCAACATGGGCTGGTTTAGATGAGTTTATGGGACATTGTCCTTCTTTCCAACTCTAAGGACAGAGTTCTTCAAAGAGGGGGAGAAATGTAAGATACTGCATTGATTTTCCCAAAAAAAGATATGTATAGTTAATAATGAAATTTTAGGTTTAGGATATTCTGATAATGTTTGCAAAATTTTGTAGCAATAGGTTTTTAAATTCTCTCTCTAGAAAGTTGTCACATGAAATTTGTGTGTTAAATTTGAGCATGAAGATGAAGGAATCAGAAAAAGTGTTGTATGAGACAAAGGTAGAGTAATCTTAGTAGAAAAAATTTACTTGATTGAATTTTTTCTAGTTCCTATGTTTCATGTCTCATTTGGTCGCATGAAGATAAGTTAATGAAGAGATTTTTCATGTTTCTCATCTCTCTCTAGAATTTTTTATTTTGCAGGGTTGAAAAGTGATATCTAGAAGCAAATTTGGACCGAAGGCATCTCTAACACTATTGTACAGAGTGAAGAACTGAATATTTTTGTGTCTCATAAGCTCACCATTTTTGAGTTACAAGGCTTGGAAAAGTGTGCCATTTTTTGACACTTGAAAAAAAAAAGATAAGCCTTGATTCATCTTATTCATGTTTGCAGATTTAGAAAAGGCACATGGGTATGTGGGTTATTTCAGGTGATTGACGTGTGTGTGTGTGAGTGTGTTGCAAGGATTGCCTCTATTTCTGCAGGTACAATTCTTGAGGTGGACATGAAAAGTAGATGCATGGGTGGTCAAGAAGTCTTGCATGAGACATGCAAAAAGACACTATCTTGGAGCATGGAGATTTTAGGAGGTGTAATTGGTCATGTGCTGGCAAAAAGGTGGAGATCCAAAAGACGAAGACTGAGAGATAGAGAGAGATGACGGTCATGCATTGATCATGATCATTTTTTTCCACTTCTGAGATTGCAATTGAGATTGAGATTGAGATTGAGATTGCGATTGTGATTGGGATTGGGATCGAGATCAGCTCGGGGGTGGTTGGGTGGATGATGCTTCACATTGAAGCTATTCGATAGATGTTGTAATACAGATCAGAACTGCTTGTAAATCTGCACAGATAATAAAGTTCTCTCTCTTCTTGTTTTGTGCATACTTTGCGTTTCTTCCTTATATCTTCTTGTGCTGAATTCTATTATTTTGTGTGGGGTTGTGATTGAAGATTAGGAGACTTGTTACATCACTACTAAAATATATCAACACATGGCTAGAGATGGTTCTCAAATTTAGGTGTGGAAGTGCAAAATCCTATCGTCATCTATTGTGATAATCTTAGTAGCATATAGTTAGCACGTAATCCTTGTTTTCATGCTAGAACAAAGCATATCAAGGTATGTTATCATTTCATTAGGGGGAAGGTATTAGTAGGCTATTTATGTAGGGATAGATGAGCAAGTTGCTAATATTTTCACTAAAGCACTTAGAGCAGAGAAGCTGAAGAAGTTTTGAAAGATGCTTGGATTATGGGACATGCGATTGAGCTTGAGGGGGAGTGTTGAGGTATAAAGCTCAATGATAAGCTCCTCATGAAACTCCTCATTTATGAGGTCAACGTGCACTATTCTCGAGGATGAACAAGATCACATGCCGGATACTTTCTTGGAGAGTGTGCATGGAGGTCTCACATAAAACTTACCACCTAGCCATGTACTGAATCTACTAAAACCCCCTCTCTCTAGCCAAGGTTAAGTGAGACCCCCACATGGCTTCACACATGGGTGCCACATGGAACTCATGTGTGAGGCCATCTAAATAGAGCTTAGAGTTGATTCACACCTCTCTCCCCAAGGGTACTCCATGTAACATTTCCTTCCCCTTAACTCCATTTTTTTCCTAAAAAATGGTATTGGAAGGTCTTATAGAAAGAGAGAATCAATGGAATAGTACTGCCACTATATCCCCATGTTACCCATGTACATGTTCAGATCTCTATGCTATTTTTCATATCCTTACCCTTAAGAAGACTCTTGGGAAGGTAGTCTAAAGTTGGGAAACCGTCTATGAAGGGTGCTAACCCGCTCCCATGTAGCACTATCTTCTGAACTAACTTTCCACTTCATAAGACACTCTTTATATAAGTGACTCCTTGTCTGTTTCTCTCGAGTGCGTAGTATGCTCTCAACCTCATGTGGAATATATTGAATAGAAATAGGCTCTACTACCTCACTATCTTGAATGAGGTTGTCAGATTCACCCAACCTTTTCTTAAGTTGGCATGAATAACTGGATGGATTTAGCTATTCTCCAGAAGTTGGAGCTATTAAGCCATCTTTCCTATTCTCTTAAGTATTGGGAAGGTTCCACAATACCTAGGATATAGTTTTAGACAAGGTCCCATCTTCATGGTTTGAGACCTAAATGGAACTCTAAGATAGACTTGCTCTCCTACCTCAAAGTTGATGTTTCTCCTTTGAGGGTCATCATAGGCTCTAGCCCTATCTTGAGCTCTCCTAATGTTGTCCTTGGCAAGCCTAAGCATATCGTTCATCTCTTCCAAGAATTCCTTTGCAGCTTGAACTTTCTTGTTCTACAATCCTACTACATAAGGAGCTCTTGACTGAAACTAGTACATAAGCATAAATGGACTATGCCTAGTGGAAGAGTGCTTGGCACTATTATATGAAAACTCTACTATAGGTAAGTATTTCTCCCCATTAGTTTTCCTTTCATTCACATATACTCAAAGCATATCCTCTCGGATTTGTTTTACCCTCTCTATTTGCCCATCCGAATGTGGATGCTTGGTTGTAGTCATGCTAAGTTTTGTATCCAACCTTTTAAAGAGCGCTCTCCAAAAGTGGCTAGTAAACTTCCTATCTTGATCTGAAACTATGTCTAAAGGAAGACCATATAACCAGTATAGGTTTTCTACAAATAGTCTAGCCAACTCTCAAGTGCCTTCACTATGATATGTGTCAGAATAAACCTAGCCATTTTGGTTAACCTATCCAAAATTATTGAGACAAAGTCATGCCCTTTTTGTGTCTTAGGTAATCCTACTATGAAATCGATGGAGATACTCTCCCACTTTCGATTAGGAATATCCAATGGGTGTAGTAGTCCTCTAATCGTCAATCTTTCAGCTTTATTGACCTAGCATTTAGTTCACTTAAGCACATACTCTAGGACATCTTTATGAAGTCCAGGCCAATA
This sequence comes from Ceratopteris richardii, assembly GCA_020310875.1. Lineage (NCBI taxonomy): Eukaryota > Viridiplantae > Streptophyta > Polypodiopsida > Polypodiales > Pteridaceae > Ceratopteris > Ceratopteris richardii. The sequence continues at coordinate 20,856,200 of CM035409.1, read as the reverse complement.
AAACTACCTCTAAACAAGATTATAAGTCTTGTTAACTCCTAGATGTCCCACTCTAGGTGTGTCATGACACTCATACAAAATGTGTTGTGTCATCTCAGGGTCTCTAGGGACACACACCTTACCCTTATATAGCAATTATCCATCATGGATATTGTAATTCTTCCACTTGAATCCTGCTTGAGTACCTTTCAATACTCCATCCTCATTGGAAACCCATGTATCACGATCCCCTTTCTCTATGACTTCTCAAATGCCATCCTCATTGGAAACCCATGTAGTTTTGGAAGATGGAAGTATTGGTTCTCCTGTTCAAGTTCTTTGTTTGAGAGAACTTACGAATTATTTGGAGCTTTCCATTATTCTTCCAAGCAAATGCAAGGCTTGAAGAGAAGGTAAAACTCAAGGGTTGTAATAAACTCTAAACACCATTTTCTAATGTTCTATAACTAAAGGACTATTTAAAATGGTAAAATAGCATCTACTTTAATATGAAGATGTGATTGACAAGTTAACTATTCTTTGTTCAGATTACTCATTATGTCAAAAATGATAATATCTAGTTGAGATATAAACTAGCTTTATTATCAAGTAACATAACAACAATCTTTAAGAGTACGTATGAAGGAAGGAATCATTGAAAGGATAATTTTTACATTAAGTCTTGTCAAATTGCAATTACAACTATGCAAGGTAAAAGATATGCAAGAAATAGATAAAGTTGAAGTACTTAGTTGTATTCTAGTAGTTCATATATCTTTCATTACATCTTCCAACTAGATGAAGTTCTCAAGGACTGGGAGTTCTCAAAGAACTTCAGTGCAAGAGAAGACTTTCATATACCATAATGATTGTACAAATCCTAAGTGGGTTAGGAAAAGAAGCTGAATGAGCTATAAAGCATAATCCTAAAGGTATCTTGATACTTCATAGGGATAACATAACATACCTTATGGATTCCAAGAATATAGACCTAAGGAAAATTGTTTCCTATATGAGGCATAATATTTAGATCCCCAAGTAAAACCCATGGATAAACCTTTGAATACGAAGGGATCTATTCAAGAAAGACCTGGTATTACCTATTATTTTGGCTAAAGAAGAGAAGTAAAGCCAAAAGACCCAACTAGGGCAAAGATCAAGTCAAACTTTAAGTTTGATAAGATCAGCCACACCACATTAAATGGTTAACCAAAAATTTAAGGAAGATTTGTTGTGGTGTATACAAGCACCTTAGTCCTTGCTCTCATAGTTTGTAGCAGATAAGGAGCATTTAAAAGGAAAAAGAAGAAAGTATAGAGACATAGTTACGTGGAGTGGACGATGAACCCATTAGTATGGGATGGTGGGTAATGAATCCCATTGAGTACTTTTTCTTGATGACTAAAAAAAAGAGACTCATGATCTAAGGGAATACCTCATGGAGATACTATGGAGGAATATACATCTTCTTTAGTTCTCCTCTAAAAAAGGAAGAAGAATTCTTCCAACAAAATACTAAAGGTTCTATCTCTCAATAATATAAAGAGTTAGAAATAAGGAGAGGATAACTTCTTGGAGTTTGAAGGTAAACTCCAAAAGATGCTCTAAAAGCTACATCCAAAAGTATAACTTGAAATTTAAGGAACATAAAGATGATCTTAGGCCAAGCTTGAAAGAAAGCTCAAAAAGATCATCTTTAGGATACTTGATCATTCAAGTCAATTGAAGAATAAGAAAGATCTAGTTACCATGTCAACATAGGAAATCTTAAAATAGATCTAGAATATAAAGGGAGAAAATTCTAGAAGAATAAAGAAGACCTTTAAGGTTTGAGATCCAACTAAAGATCCATAAGGATTAAGCATTGAATAAATTATTGGAATAATCTATTTCTACTTTTGACCTTAAAGATAACATGATCTTTTACACTATGAGTTCCCACCTTGGGAGGTAGTTACAAAGATCTAAATCTTTTTGGAAGAACACGTAAAATAGATTTCAAGAAACTAGAGTCCTCAATAAGTTAGATTGATCCATATGGTTTCTAGTTTCTTAAAGTGGATGCTCAAAACTATGTAAAGTTTTGAAAGAATATTTAACCCACTTCTAATAAGATACTCAAATCCTCTCCAAAATAAAGAGGATGTTATATCCTCTTTAAAATAGATAATCCACCTATACCATTCTATTGGTTGGGTAGAGATTATAAAATGAAACTCCCCTCTATTTAGATCTATTGGAGGCGAATTGCAAACAAGAAAATCCACCCATTTCACTAAAAGTATAGAGTATGTATACATCTAAGATGAAGTGATTTGGGTAGGGATTATGAAAGATTCATCTTTCTTTTAGAACAAGTTGGATTCGGACCTCAAAGATGAATCTTGATAAGGAAACCTTAATAAGCATTCATCTATTTTTCTAGGTTCATACACAAGTGGTGCAAAGAGATGTACCAAGGTAGCAATTTGGATGAAGTCACTTTGAATCCACCTAATTCACATGTCTGAGCTATGGAGACCCAAATGGCACATGGCTTAAACAAGGAAATATACAAGGATGTTCTCTTCAACCCTTTTCATTCTTTGCATTCAAGTAAGTTCTTTTTTGTCTACAAAACTAGATGGAACTTTGAATGATTGGGGTAGGCAATCAAATCACACATGGATTCTCCTCAGTCGGGATAGAAATAACCCTTTTTAAATAAAGAGGTGAATTAGAGAGATGAAGGCCATGATCCTTGAGATTGATCATGGGGCATGGGGGAGAATGTTGTATAATTACATGGGTCTAAGGGGTAGAACAAGGTGTGAAACCCTTGGGATTTATAGTTTATTTACCCCTTCTAGATGGTTCTTGAACCTTAGGGCTAATTCTTTGAGTTTGAGTACCTTAGGTTCGATTGGAAGCTTCTCTTAGCCACTTGGTTTGTACGTGAGAGCTTGGAGAGTCTTCTTGTAGAAGCCATGAGATTTCATGTGATTTCCTAAGCTTGGAAACCATGTGAACACCTTAGGGACCCATCTGATGGAAGGTACACATGTCCCCTTGATAGGGACTTACCCTCTTGGACTTGGAGCTATATATTGGAGGGGTTGGTTGGGTGGAAAGTGCATCTCTCTTCCTAGTGTGAGATTGGCTAGTTAGTCTCCTTAGTTGATTAAGTTATTCAGTTATGGAGGCTATGGAACTTCCACAACGGGCTGGTGGCTTGAGATCTTTCAGGAGGTAAGTTTCCCTAGAACTCTCTCTCCTTTATGCTTGCTAGGAAAAGGAATATGCTTTCTAGCCATCTCAACTGTAGGAAGAGCAGGCATGTCTCTTTCCTTCCTAGATACGAAAGAGGTGACATGGGTCTCCAGTGAGATTATTTGAGACTAAGTTGTTCAATGAGTACCAATGTCCCTCTCTAAGTTAAGAGTTTGTTCCTTGAGCTTGATGAATTGTTTGTGAGTAACAAACTCATTATAGAGCTCTACATAAGAGTACTCCTCTTCTTATTGCTCTTTTTGCTATACTTCTTGCTCTTGTTCTACTTCTTCAATCCTATGGTTTGGGTCCTCGAGTTGTTTCTCTTTAGGTGGAGAAGTGTGTTCTAAAGGTTGCTTACCCTTAGGATCCATGTTTCACTCACCCCATTTACTAACTAGAGTGTTTAAAAGCAATGGAGGTAAACTTAATATGCAAGAAAGAGAAAAAAAATAGCACTAGAGCACTTCCCTGATACAAATTAAGCCTTCCAAAGTGAATTTGAAGCAATCTTTGAAGTGTTGAGGCTCTGATTTGCAATCCTCACCAAGCCCAAATGAAAGTTCAAAATGTTTGGTTGGCCCAAGCAGGTCTCACCACCAAATACCAACAAAAACGATGCCAAAAGTGTGTGGCAATAGCCCAAAATATGAAAACTGAGAAAAATTGAAGCACTTTTGGCCCTTGCGAGTCAAGAATGAGTGGTCCAACACTTGTACATGAAAGTTATGAGGCTACACCAAGTGACGGAAGTCGATTTTGATGTCAAATGATAAAAAACTAGGCTCATGAGTGCACACCTAAGAAGCAATTCTTGATGATGAAGCCACTTTGGAAGCTTAGAAATGGCTATTCCAAAGGCATTTCAACTATTCCCAATACCTTCATCTCATATCCATAGCCCATAGTACATGTATATCTCCTTGATCCCTTCCAATCTTGATGGACGCTTGAGTTTTTACTCCTACAAAGTCAAGAAAAAAAACTCCAAATTCAAAGTTTTACCTCCTCAAGGAGATGGCACTCAGGAAACAAGCTCACGATAGCTACTGAATGCGCCGTTTATCCCACATACATGAACTACAACCCATTTCAATTATAAAGGGAGGCTCTCACTTTGTTTTAGCCTATAAGAGGAGGAGAAGAGGGAGAGAGCTCCCTTGCAAGCACATTGCATTGAGCTCTTCACCCATGGTCATTGTGGGTATTGAGCATGTCCCCATCAGCTACTTCTGCCACCTATGTGCATGTCCGTTGTGTGTGGATTCTCTCTTGTCATACTACCACATGGTTACGTGAATGTTGGCTCTAATATGAGTTGATAAATCTTTCTCGATGAAACTCCTCATTTATGAGGTTGGCCTTGACTATTCCTGAGAATGAACAAGATCACACATCGGCTACTTTCTTGGAGAGCATGCATGGAGATCTCACATAAAACTTGCCACCTCGCCATGTATTGAATCTGCTTAAAACCCCTCTCTCTGTCAAGTGAGCCCCCCACATGGCTTGACACATGGGTGCCACATGGCACTCATGTGTGAGCCCATCTAAATAAAGCTTAGAGGTGATTCTTACCTCTCTGCCCATGGGCACTCCATGTAAAGCCCAACATGTGATGATCGGGGATGACACGTATCACTTTTCCATTTCTACGACATGTATAGTGGTAAGGCTAGTATATGTCAAGGATACTTTAGTGAGCTTTACTAGATTTATCTACTGAGACTGAGGACACATTTGTTTCCTGCCAGCTCACTCATTCGCAAACATTAGGATTTTCCTTATGTACTGTTCTTTATATATTGCACTAGTTGTATTTTTCTTTTAGGTCATTCTTGTATATTCCTTTGTAATAGAAGAAGAAGATCATTCTTCGTTGCCTCAATATGTGTGTGCTCGGCTTTGAGTGTGAGAGTGTGTGAGTGAGCTCTCTTCCTTATCTCCTTTCTCTTGACATTTCATTCAAGCAAATCTACTATACAAAGCTTTGAATTTGGTTTTTCCATATTGAAAATGCATCATAGGAAGCTATTTGTGGCATAAGAACGAGCAAATTCAACCTGGGAACATTTGAAGGGTGGTTGATGATCACTTCCAGTTTCTACACCACCTCTGAAAGTGAACTTCTTCATTTCCTTGACGATTTTTCTTGTTAATAAATGCATTTTAAGATTATTTTGTGCATCAATCAACATCTGAATAAGCATTTTCCTTTCTTACAATCATGTATTCTTGTATATATGATTGTGAGACTGCACTTCTCCCTTAAATTGTGAAATAGGATGGTAGCATGATCTTATTGTAGCTACGATGAGGAGAAAGCAAGAGTGTGTAGTGCTCTTAGGTTTAATTGGTATCCGTGCCATAATCACGTTGATTTTTTTTACATGGCATGTAGTGGCCTATGGTCTTTCCTTGCCCAAAAGCGCACTTGTGGTTAAAGTGCATGTAGAACACTTTGATTTTTCTTTTCACATTATTATTTTGCTGCCAAATTGTTTGATGCATAAGTAGAGAGAATACTAATGTTAGTTTCTTATTTTTTTTGTTCTTCCTTGAAAAGCCTTGTGACTCATTAGTTTCTTAATTCCACTTTTTACATTAGGTGTACACACACATGAAAACACTTAAAAAAACATAAAAGAAAAGAGCTTACACTTATCTAAATATGGACACAAGACCTTCATATCCACATAGAGAGGATACACACATGGCCGAGCATCCTGTAGACACTATAGACACCATGAGTAATAGAATATCACACTTAGAAAGCATTCTTTGTTGGGGTTCGAGGTCTCTGCAAGCACACAAACAACATAAGGAAGAAGAAGAAGAAGAAGAAGAAGAAGAAGAAGAAGAAGAAGAAGAAGAAGAAGAAAAAGAAGAAGAAGAAGAAAAAGAAAAGAAGAAGAAGAAGAAGAAGAAGAATCTTGAAGCACAACACCACACTGAATGAATTACCAAGTGAATGTACAGAGACAAGTGAGCCATTAGGGTTATAGGTGTACATACAAGCCAGGAGAAAAAGCTCCTATAGAGGGAAAGAAGTGCCCCGACAGTCCTAAGTGTGTTCACACACATCACTACCAAAATATACCAACAAACCCCTCAAGAAGTGATGCGGTGAACAAGGAACTAGCACTCATGTATAAGGTAGTGCCAACCTATGTGGACAAAGATCAATCCACAAAAAGGAAGTAAGCCAAAGGTTTTATACAAAGCTTCAAACTTCTCCCTAGGGAGAGCCTTTGTGAAAAGGTATGCAGTATTATCTTGTGTGGGCACATATGCCCAATTGATCTCTATAGTAGAGAGCCTCTCCCTGACATAATCATAATGCACCTCAATGTGCTTTATGTGAGCATGGAACACAGGGTTTCTCACAACTTCCAATGTGCTCTCACTATTAGTGAAGATGGTGGTGGCAGAAGATTGACCAATAGACAAATTCAATAAAAGGCATTTGAGACACACACACTCAATAGCTACTATGAAAGCATCCTAGACTCAACCTCACAACTAGAAGTGGCCACAATAGGTAGCTTCTTGCTCAACCAAGATATGCATGAGCTACCAAGCATGAAGCAAAAAACACTAGTGGACACATGAGTGTCATAGCAACCAGCCCAGTTTGAGTCAAACAAGCATTTAAATCTGGCTGTAATGATCTCCCCTTGGGATAAAACAACCCAAGTGGTCGCATGGCTCTCAAGTAGTGAAAGATGCATTTAACTACCTCCCAATGCTTGATAGTTGGGCAATGCATAGACCTACTCATCTGAGAGACAAAAACTTGAATATCTTGTGGAGTTATGCATAAGTAAATCACACATCCAACAGCCTGCTGATAGATCAAAACATCAAATGCATCTCCAACATCATGAAGACTCAATCGTAAATTTGTTTCCATAGGAGTGGCAATAAGATTGCAATCTTCAAGGACAAAACATTGCAATAATGTGTCGATCTATTTTGATTGACAAAACGTTATTTCCCCCATCAATTTGCATAAAATGAATGCCCAAATAATGATGCAAATATCCCAAATCAAACATCTCACGCTTAATATATAAGGTGCTCCTAGTTGGATTGTTCTCAAAACCATGTGCAATCAAGTATGCATGTCTTTTCATACCAAGCACATGGTGCTTGGTTCAAAACATATAATGCCTTTTTCAACTTGCACACTTTGTTTTCATGCCCTTTCTACACAAAACCACAAGGCTGAAATACATACACTTCTTCATATAAGTCACCATTAAAAAATGGATTTTTAATGTGCAACTGATGTACATTCCAACCATGATGACGTGCAAGAGCACAAATGGTAGGAATGGTGGTCATTCAACAAGTGGGTGTGAAGGTCTCCTCAAAATGATTGCCTCTCTCTTGAGCATAACCTTTGCAACAATCTAAGCCTTATACCTGTCAATTGTTCCATTAAGTTTACGTTTCAACTTCTATACCCATTTAGTGCCAATGGCCTTTTTCTAGGAGGCAAATCACATAAAGACCACATACCATTCTTCAGATGAGCATCATATTCAAATTGCATAATAGCCATCCAATTTTTTGCATTTTGTTCTTCATAAAAAGAAATAGGCTCATTCTCATCTTAAAGACTAGAGGTAGCCATCACATAGCAATTTGATGCAAAGGAAGCACTATGAGAGCATGAACTAGTATGATATCATAGAAGTGCATCTAATTTTCTATCTCTTAAAGTCTTAACAAGCCATTTAGGAATAGTTTTTGCACCTTCTATACCATCTCTCTCATCAATAAGTTCATCATATAAATTTGCATCAGAAATGGGATGATATGAATCATCGTGTGAACCTGTAAAAGTTGTAAAATTGCCTTATTTGGACCAACACTTGACTATCCACCTGTAAAAAGAGGTAGCAAAGTGTTTCATATCTTTGGGGCTGATTGATGTCTTCTTAGTACATGAAAGTAATGGCTGAATTGCATCTTCCACATAAACAACATCATGGCTAACCAAAATGCATTTTGTATGTGGATGATACATACTATAGGCTTTGCCTACAGAAGTGTATCCAATGAAAATACAGTTTACTACTTTATCATCCAAATTCTTGCATTGTTGTTCATGCACTAACGCATATGACAGACAACCAAAGACATGTAGATGAGCAAGATGTTGGAGTTTGAAGTCTGCAACACAAGGTAGAAGAAGAAGCTTGGAGCACAACACACAATATTGAATGCATTACCAAGAGAATGTACAAAAATAAGTGAACCGTTAGGGTTATAAGCATATATACAAGCCGGGGGAAAAAACCTCCTAAAGAGGGAAAAAGTTCCCCGGTGGTCCTAGAGTGTTCACACACATCACTACCTAAATATTAAAAAAGTCCCCCTTGGGAGTGATGCAGTGAACAAGGAGCTAGCACTCATGTATAAGGGTCGAGCTATGTGGAATCAATCTACAAAAGGAAGTAGGCCCAAAACTTTGTGGAAAGCTTCAAAATTCTCCCTAGGCACAACCTTTGTGAAAAGGTCTGCAATGTTCTCCTACGTGGGCACATATGCCAAGTTGATCTCTCTAGTAGAGAGCCTCTCCCTAACATAATGATAGTGCACCTCAATGTGCTTAGTGCAAGCATGGAACACAGGGTTCCTCACAACTGCCAATGTGCTCTGACTCTCAATGAAGATGGTGGTGGCAAAAGATTGACGAACACCCAAATCAACCATAAGGCATTTGATCCACACACACTCAAAAGTCACTATGAAAGCTTCCCTATACTCAGTCTCAGAACTAGAAGTGGCCAAAGTAGGCTGCTTCTTGCTCAACCAAGATATGCATGAGCTACCAAGCATGAATCAAAAACCACAGCTAGACACACGTGTCATAGCAACAAGCCCAGTCATAGTCATAAAAAGCATGTAAATCTAGCGGTAGTGATCCCCCCTTGGGATAAAACAATCCAAGTAGCAGGGTACCACTCAAGTAGTGAAAGATGCGCCTAACTACGTACCAATGTTTGACACTTGGTCAATGCATAAACATGCTCATCTATGAGACAACAAAATGAATATCTATTGAGTAATGCATAGGTAAATCAAGCATCCAACAGCCTACTAATATAAAACATCATCAAATGCATCTCCATCATCATGAAGACTTAATCTAAACCTGTCTCCATAGGAGTGGCAATAGGTTTACACTCTTCAAGGCCAAAACTCTACAATAATATGTCAATATATTTTGTCTGACACAAAGCTATTCCACCATCAACTTGCATATATTGAATGCTCAAATAATGATGCAAATGCCCCAAATCAAACATCTCAAATGAGCATGAAAATTAGCCTTAAAATCAGCAATATGCTTCTCATGAGGACCAATGAGTAGCATGTCATCAACATAGACAACAATGATCAGAAGCACATCATTTTCAAGCTTAACATATAAGGTGCTCTCAGTTGGACTATTCTCAAAGCCATGTGCAATCAAGTAGGCATGTATCTTTTCATACCAAGCACTGGTGCTTGCTTCAAACCATATAATGCCTTTTTCAACCTACACACTTTGTTTTCATGCCCTTTTTGCATAAAACCATGGGCTAAAAAACATACACTTCTTCATGCAATTCATCGTTCCCAAATGCAGTTTTAATGTCTGAGGTACATTTTAACCATGATGAGATGCAAGTGCACAAATGCTACGAATAGTAGTCATTCGACATGTAGTAGCAAAGGTCTCATCAAAATCAATGCCTCTTATATGATAGAGGTGCATCTAATTTGCTATCACACAAAGTTTGCAGCAACCATTTTGGCATAGTTTTTGCCTCCTCAATATCAGCTCTCTCATCAACAAGTGCATCATGTAAATCTGCATAAATAATGGAATGATCTACATCATCACAGGAAACATGTAAAGGTCGAGAAGTTTCATCATTAGGACCAGCACTAGACTGTCCATCTGTAAAAAGAGGCAACAAAGTGTCATACATGTCTTTGGAGCTAACTAATGTCTCCTTATTACATGAAAGTAATGGCTGAATGGCATCTTCCACAAAAACAACATCATGGCTAACCAAAATGCATTTAGTTTGTGGACGATTAAGATGATAGCCTTTGCTTTTAGAACTGTACCCAACAAAAATACATTTCATTGCTTTATCATCCAATTTCTTGTGTTTTTACTCAGGCAGTAATGCATATGCCAGACAACCAAAAGCATGCATGTGAGCAACAGATGGCTTACGACCATGCCAAGCCTCATATGGAGTGATAGACTGTGCTTTAGTGGGACACTTCCTAAGTACATATCCTGGACACATAACATCCTCAAGCTAGAAACTATGTGGTAAAAGCCTAACTCTTGACCATACAGCTCGCCATCTCCATGAGTGACATCTTCTTCCTTTCAGCAACTCCATTTTGTTGAGGTGTATACGGCACTCTACACTGGTGTTTTATCCCATGTTCAGCCACAAATGCATTAAAATCAGAAGACATATCCCTCCCCCCCATCAAAATGGAGGGTGCCCATTTTACATGCTGACACATTTTGAGCCAAAACTAGAAATTGTTTGAAGCACATACACAAATCGGACTTTGCTTTCAATGGATATACCCATGCATTCCTGGAAAAATAATCAATGAAAGCCATGAAGTAAAGTTTCCAAAATCGAGTGTCTGCATAGGACCACAGACATCACTGTGAACAAGCTGCAAATTTTTAGTAGCTCTAACTAAAACATCTTTTGGGAATAAGCAATGCTGCATTTTGGCCAAAATACAGTCTTCACAGACATGTCTACCAGATGCCTCAATTTTAGGTAGAGAGGATACCATTTCAAATTTTTGTAGGTGTAGCAAACTAGCAAAATTTATATGACCAAAGCATGCATGCCAAAACTTTGCATCTAACATAGCTTGAGAATCATGTATTGCACATGCTGAATCATTCACATATTTTTCATAGTCTATGAGATTATACAACCCATGACATAGAATGCCAGAAGCAATAATGACATCGCCATTTGACAGATCATGAAATATACATCTATCTTCAACAAATTTCACCACCAAGCCAATCTTGGCTAAAGCTAAAACTGATAACATATTCTTCTCGATCCCTGGCACAAATAAAGCATCTAACAATGTAAAAGAACTACCATCAACAGTAGTCAAAATGATCTTACCAACTCCCATGACACTATAAGAGGAGTTGTTGGTGCATGTGATAGTATTCCCTATAGGGGCAGGCTCGAGTGAAGTGAAGAAACTACATTGCAAGGTAATATGTTTGGTTGCCCCACTATCAAAGTACCAAACATATGAGTCTACTAGTGCAATGGTTCATAACTACAAAAGTGTTAAATGCCCATTCTTCATTCTGCTCAAGATTAGAAGAGTCTATTTTGGGTGTAGAGGCCTTTGCAACAGCCATTCTAGCCTCTTTGTTCCTTATCTCTTTAGTAACTAATTGTGGAAAACTTTTTATGACATGATCCTTTCCTTTATAGTATTTGCAAAACAATTTCTACTTTTCTGGTTTCTTCTCATATCTATCATCCTTCTTTGATTGTGCAAAATTAGCAGATTTCTGCTTACTAGCAAAAGAGCTATATTTACCTTTGCACTTCTGACTAGCCAAGAAAGCTTGATCTGCAACACACATAATGGACCTGTTCTGCATAGACTGATCTTCTTGCAACAGAATGGAGACTAAATCCTAAAATGTTAAGGCATTTGGATTTCCTTTCATCATCAATCGAAGAGTAGAAGGAAAACTCTAATATGAATCTAGAAGACCATTGAGAACAGTCTGTACAAGTGAACTGTCAAGCAAGAGTTCATCAATAGAAATCAATAGCTCCTTCAAATCTTTGATCTTTGTCAAAAATATGTCCATGGAATCTCCTTCATTCATGTGCTCACTCTCCAACTATTTTCAGAGGTAAACAACACGAGCCTCATTCCTTGCTTGGTATAAAGTGATAATATCCCAAGCATCGTTTGTTGTTCTGCAAGAGCGAATGTAAGGAATAATGGCATGTTTGATAGACAATGCTATCAATGCATGTGCCTGAGCATCTCTGCCATCCCAACAAATTTTCTCTGCAATAGGTGCATCAAGAACCGGAACACGAATAGGAACATGAAGAATATCGCCATCTTCAATGCCGTCTGCATCACCTTTAGTAACTGTATTTGCAGGTGTAATATGATGTTTTTCAACACCATGCACAATATTCCACAATCCTTTTGCAACCAATACATGACGCATCATATAATCCTACAATGGGTAATTGGTACCATCCAACCTATCCTCAACAACCAACATATGGAACACATCACTGCTTTCAGCCATCGCCACTGAATAAAATACCCTAATGTAGAAAAATAACTACATCTCAAAAAGTTGAACAGAACTACCATATCAACGTCTTCTAAACCTATAGCGGTCTTTAAGGTGCTTATATTGGCGAATTGAAACATGTATATATCTTTGGCACAGAAACACACCTTAACAAAATGGAGTTGTAGAAAGAAAGAACAGGTCTCTCATGTAGATGGCAAGGTGTATGGTCAAAAGTCAAGCTTTACCACATAGCTTTTGGCTTGAGGTTGTTATGTGTGCAACATATGTACTTAACTCGTGCCTCACCAAAACACTGCAATCTATCACTCCATATGCAGCTTGGCATGGTTGCAAGGCATCTCTTGTGTCAATATATTTAGGTAGTAATGTGTGTGAACACTCTAGCATCGTGGGGACACTTTTTCCCCTCTTTAGTAGGTTTTTTCCCCCAACTTGTATATACACCTATAACCCTAATGGGTCACTTATCTTTGTACATTCTCTTGGTAATACATTCAGTTTTGTGTGTTGTGCCCCAAGCTTCTTCTTCTTCCTTGTGTTATTCACATGCTTCTGCAGACCTCAGACTCCAACAATCGGTATCAGAGCAGGTCACCGCTTTGTCTACGGTGTCATCCACACCCCTCCATCGTAGTCTCAGAATCACATGAAAATTGGTGAGCATACTCAGGGCGATCAGGATTTCAAAACGACTTCAGATTTTGGTGTCAAAATCATTATCTGAGCTCATTTTTGCCTCTAAATGCACTATACCCTTGGTTAGAATGGAGGGTGCCGAATTTATATGTTGACATATTTTCATCCATAACTAAAAACTATTTGAAGCACGCAAACACTTCAAACTTTTCTTTCAATGGATACACCCATGCATGCATGTAAAAACCATTAGTGAAAGTCACAAAGCAAAGGTAGTTCCCAAAAGAAGGTGTTTGCATAGGACCATAGACATCATTATGAACAAGCTACAATTTATGAGCAACTCTAATTGAACCATCTTTAGGGAAGGAAGAACACTACATTTTGCCCAAAATATGGCCCTTCACATAAATTTTACAAGGTGCCTCAAGTTTGGGTGGAGAGGACACCATATCAAATTTCTACAGGTGTAGCAAACTAGCATTATTCAGATGACCAAAGCGTGCATGCCAAAGCTTTGCATTTGAGATAGCCTGAGAATGTTGAAATGCACAAGCTTAATCATTCACAAGTTTTGCATAGTCTATGAGATTATACAACCCATGACATAAAATTCCAAAAGGAGTAAAGACACGCCATTTGAAAGATCATGAATTGTACACCTGTCATCAACAAATTTGACAACCAAGCCAATCTTGGCTAATGCTAAAACTGAGAATAGATTTTTCTTGATCTTGGCACATACAATGCATCTAACAATGTGAAAGAAAGACCATCAGCAGTAGTCAAAATGATTTTACCAACTCCCATTACAGGATATGTGGAGTTTTTTGTGCATGTGATAGTATTCCCAATAGGAGCAGGCTCAAGTGCACTTAAGAAACTACACTGCATGGTAATATTTCTGGTTGCTCCACTATCAAAGTACCAAACATCTGAGTCTACTGCATACATACACTACTCATAAGAAGATAGGCCATAGCTGCATATAGTAGTAAATGCCCATACTTCATTCTGCAAAAGATAAATAGACTCTATTTTTGGTGTAGAGGCCTCTACAACAATCGTTTCAGCCTCTTTGTTCTTTGCCTCTTTTGCAACCAATTTTGGAAAACTCTTTATGACATGATGATTTCCTTTACAATATTTTCAAAATTGTAGACTGATCTTCTTGCAAAAAAAAAGAGACTAACTCCTCAGATGTTAAGGAATTTGGATTGCCTTTCATCATCAATCAAATAGTAGAAGCAAAACTTTGATATGAATCTGGAAGGACATTAAGAGCAGTATGCACAAGTGAACTATCTAGTAAGAATTCATCAACAAAAATCAATTGTTCCTTCAAATCTTTGATCTTTGTAAAAAAAAATTCCATAGAATCTCCTTCATTCATATGCTCACCCTCCAATTGTTTTCAGAGGTTAGCAACACAAGCCTCATTTCTTGCCTGGTATAAAATGGTAAGTGTATCCCAAGCATCCTTTGCTATTTTGGAAGAGCGAATATGAGGGATAATGGCACATTTGACAAACAAGGCTATCAATGCATGTGCTCAAGAATCTTTGCCATCCCAACAAAGTTACTCTATAGTAGGCGGAGGAGGAACCGAAGCTCGAATAGGAATATCAAGATCATCATCTTCAATGCCATCTGCATCACCTTTAATAACTGTATTTGTAGGTGTAGTAGGATGTTTTTCAATACCCAACACAATATTCCACAATCCTTTTGCTATCAATAGATGATGCAGCATATATGCCCATAACAGGTAATTGGTACCATCCAACTTGTCCTCAACAACCAACATATGGAATACATCATTGCTTTCAGTCATGGCCACTGAGTAAATACCTTGATGTAGAAAAATGATTGTATCTCAAAAAGTTAAACAAAATCATCCTGTTGAGCTCTACTAAACCTATAACAAACATTAAGGAGCTTGTATTTGTGAACCAAAACATGTATATATGTTTGGCACAAAAGGTCATAATTGCATGCCCATGCATTGTGATGCGTGTTCAAAGGCCAAAACTAGCTCATATCAAAATTTCAATGCCATAAAGTGAAGCAATTTCAATCTCCTAATTGCCTTGAGTATGATGCTCACCAATTTTTGTGCAGTTCCAAGACTATGACTAGAGGGGTTTTGATGACACCCTAGATTAAGCGGTGACCTGCTCTGATACCAATTGTTGGAGTTTGAGGTCTGCACAAGCACACAAAGAAAGCAAGGGAGAAGAAGAAGCTTGAAGCACAACACCATACTGAATGAATTACCAAGTGAATGTACAAAGATAAGTGATTAGGGTTATAGACTTATATACAAGCCAAGGAAAGAAACCTCCTAAAGAGGGAAAAAAGTGCCTTGGTAGTCCTACGTGTGTTCACACACATCACTGCCGAAATATATCAACATGCTTCAAACTATGTTAGATCACATTCATGGCACTAAAAAAGAGAAATCTATGGCTGATATTGGTGTCCTACGGATGGACTTGGGAGCTTTGGGTGAGCACCACACTCCAAAAATCTCTAGCAAAGGTGTCCCAATTAGAGACTATAGTTGGCAGCTTAAGGATATTAAGCCACCACGTTGCCATGGATCTAATAGTGCATGTATTGCTAATCCTATTGACAAATGGCTCAACAATTGGGAGTAGAGATTCTGCTTATGCCATATCACCGATGATAGGCATAAGATATAGTGGGCCACATTTATCTTACAGACATTTCCCACAGGTGGTGGCATAAGATAGAATAAGATAAGAAAGAGGCCACGACTTGGGAGTAGTTCAAAATCTTGTTCTATAATAACTTTGTGCCATTAGACAAGAGGTATAGGGCACTTGACACCTAGTTTTCCATTAGTTAGAAAAATGAGACAATTGAAGAATACGCTGATAAACACAAGGAGGTACTTCTTAAAGTATTGGATTCCATTTCAAAGTTTATCCAAGTTCACAAGTTCATCTTGGGACTAAGAGAAACAATTTGACCTTTAGTTAGAAAGGAGAGGTGTCACTCCAGGCCATAGAGATGGATCTAATTTATGAGGATAATTAGAGGGGCATAGGCTCTCAAGGCCAAAGGTCCTCATGGACTAAGATGAGTCGGCCCTCCTCTTGGAGTGCTCTTGTTTCGACTAGTGCACAACCTCAGAAAGAGGCTAACCAAGTGCACATGATCAAGGCAATTTTGGGATCTAAAATAAAAGTGCCTTTTCTAGCTAAGAGGGCTTATAATAAATCGATTCTTACCCCTCAATGAAGCGAGAAGGTGATGAGAAAAGGTTTGTGCTATGGATGCTTAGGATAGCATTAATTTAAATATTTTCCTAAGAAGAAAAAGATAGTCATATCCATAGTCATAAAATCTACAGAGATAGGGAGTGATGTAGATGAGGAATTTGTTCATCAATGATGGCTCTAAACATATAGATATGCCACAATTGCTTGCATACTTGGTGTGTACCCTCTCTGTGTAAACTTCTAACAGACTTGGTACTTTTCACCCTTTTTGTACTTAAACACATAACTTCGATCCACTTGACCACTTTATTACCTTTGACCTACTTGGTCACTTTTTATGATGTCCTATGGATAGGAACATCAAACTTGTTTCTTAGCTTGTTTTCCATTTGGAAAAAATTTTCTTACTTGTAGACCTTGCATTGTTGTATAATCAATCCTTGCTAGAGAACAACCTTGCCTTGTCCAGTAAATGCAAACCTTATCTTGTTGTGTAATCACTCTTTACTGAGAATCTTGACTAACCTTGCCTTGTATGCTTATTGCAAACCTTACCTTGCTATTTAATCTTGCCTCTCCCTGCTAGGGATTTAGACCATAGCCTTGACTTGTTTGCTCTTTGCAAACCTTACCTTTCTGTATATCTTGGTCTCTTTTGAGTATTTGACCCACAAATTTGCCCTGTTTGCTCTCTCCAAACCTTGCCTTTCTGTGTATCTTGGCCACTCTTGAGTTCTTGGCCCACAGACTTGCCTTGCTTTCTTCATGAAGATGAGTCCATCTAGGATCTCTATTCTTCATTCTTAGGTAGAGAGATAGATGGACTATCGCATCTGCTCATACTATACTATTATGGATTCAAGATATGATTCCTTCTAATAGAACTAGTAATTTTAAAGTCCATGTCTCAACTTCCAGACCTAGGAAGTTCTTACATGACTTTTCTTTTACTATTTCTAACTATGGAATTCTAATCAAACTTGATTTTCCCTTTTTATTCCACAAATCTAAAGTCTATACTTCTTGTGAAATAAACTACTTTGTTCTATACACATAAAAGTGCACTAGAACTCATAGTTGTGTAGTTATAGTAACTATCTATGAAATAGATGCTTAATTCATAAGCATCCTAAACTTGCAAGTGTTCTTAGAGTCCTCTTCTAAGGTTTCAAAATACATTGAGACCTCTTACCTCTAAGTTTCTAACTCATGAGACCTTGGTCAAAACTAGCTCTTGTCTCAATTTGTCCTTTCTACAAAAGGGAATTTTCTTTACTGAAATTTTTAAGGTTTTTTCATATTCTTATCTCTTTTTAGATATATTACTTTGACTTTATTCCTTTTGATCAAAATGCCACTTGCATTCTTCTAGATAATGGAATCTTGAACTATTCTTTATTCTAGGTTCTGACTAGACATCCTAGAGTTCTTAGTTATGAAACTACTAAGTTACTTATTCTAATGACCTTGGCAGACTTGCCCTTGTCTTAAGATCTCCCTTGGTATTATACTTGAATTAATTTTCTTAAGCTACCATACATGTGATATCTACTAGATATCCACAAGCTTATACTTTTCTTTGATCAAAATGCTACTAGTCATTCATCTTGATCATTAAATATTTTATACCTTTTGGGTGCTCTAGAGTTCTTTTTAAGATCTTTTTGACTCATAGAGTCCTAAGACCTTGGAACTCTCACCTCAAATTATTTGTCTATAGGTATCTTAAGGTGCTCTCTAAGCTCTATTGATTCGCGTAATCAGAAGATCTTAGGAATCATACCTCTTGTGTTTCTTATTCGTTAACTTTGGCATCACTTTGCCCTTGTTTTTGCCATTGCTCCAATCATAAGAGCACTATGAGCACTATCCCTTGTTTTAGCCTTGTTCTGATAATGTCTTGAAAGAACCACTGTGAGCACTCTTGCTCCTTCTTTTGCATCAAGAACTTTATCTATGATACTTTTATATCTTACCTCATGCACCTTTACTTTTGTCTCTTTAAAAAGCTTCTAGTTCTCATCTAGCTATTTTTTGACTAAAAGTTTTCTTAGGGAAATATTGGTTACTCTGATGACTCCATCCTTCAACCATTCCCAATCTAAATGAAAATGAAAGAGATCATATATCTTTTTCATTTAATTTCTAAAAGGAAACGTGGCCTACTCATTGTACTTTTAGCATCTACTTTCTACTCACCCTAACTTATCTTCGTGATAGATACAATGGCTTTCTATAGACAAAAAATGCATCATGCACTTCACCTATCTAGAAATCATACCATCTATGTATGTATGCATTCACTCATGCATCTTCTTCTCTACTTCAATTACTTTGCATGCCTTTAATTATGTTGCACACATGAGACTTCCTCTCTCTTACAACACAATATCTCTCTAGTTTTCTCACGGCATATAACACCATATGGCTACAAAAATTCCAGTAGCATTTCCCTAGGAAATGAAGCCTAAAAGAAAAATAATAACCATGATACAATGATAGGCATCAATCTAGTAGTTGGCAAACCACTTTCTTTACTCTAGAAACCTGCAAATAAGAAACTTGTCCAATATGTGTTGTTGGGCACTACATGCTCTCATATCAATGTCTTTTCTTGCTCCAATACCTGCAAAAAATTCTTGAAACACACAACAACCTGTGTATGCTTCTATGAACCAACATAAGTTAGTGTAACTTCAAGTGTAGAGATTAAGTGATATCAAAGCTAACTTTGATGCACATTCCAATTTTAGTTTCATAAAATTGGAAGAGAAAATTAATGCAAAATATAAAGTATGATGAAAAATTATCCAAATGAATGTATTTGAGAGAAAAAATGTGATGCAAAGGTAAAAAAAATTAGTGCATTCCTATCTCAAATGGTTCAAAATATGATTGGGAACTCCTAGTTATCATAATTGGACACTCAAGTCATTCAGAAAGAGTTTCTGGATGATCAAAAACCATCTAAAAGCTTATGTAGAGATGGCTTACAATGGTCAAAATATGGTGTGGAACCAGTAAAAGAAAGATCTTGAAGTGAAGAATCTATAGATATTTGAATTTCATGATTTGGATATTCCATGAGGAAGTTATGGCCAAAACAATGGAACTAGGTGGATGGGCATCATCTCTCCTTGAAGAGATATGTAGAGAATTAAATGCTTTGTAAATGCGTCTTGGAATAACCCAATTGTGGCTTCTAATATTAATTGAAAAGCTTGTGAAGTCTACTTTATATAGAAAGTTAAATCATCCATTTTGGATGAGAAATGAGTGAGACATGATTATTTGAGTGAAAGTAGGTAGTGTATATATGCTACTATAGAATGTGTTTGAGAGAAGTAAAGAAAATTCCAATCTTTTTCTTTTTACCTGAGAAGCTCATAACAGTGCGCACGTTCTTGTTTATCCCACATACGCTTGCTACAACCCTAATGGCAGAGTTATAAAGGTTTGCTTTTTGTTCTAACCTTCATCACTTAGAGAGGTGTGGTCTCTACGTTCCTCTTCTCTCATGGAGTGCCCGCGGACATGATTGAGCACTCTCTGATGGGCGCTCGACTCTTGTTGGGTGTGGGCCTTCTTGGGGGCCCCCATGACCTTCTCTCTTTTTTGCTGAAGACTCCAATCAAGCACGAGCTCCTGATGATCTCCCTTCGATTAGAAAATGACAGCTCCCAAGAATCCCTCATGAGAATTTTCTTCATTTTCCAAAAGATCCTTAAGAGGAAGACGAGGTGGCTCTCCTCAACTCCACTTTCCCTTCCTCTCTCACAAGCTCTGATACCAAATGTGAGACTCTTCTCACAAAAGACTTGAAAATGGCATGTGTGCTACTCTCCTCCCATCCTATTTATCCTCTTGCTCCAAGATTAGAAAGCTTCTAGAGTGCTCTAGTGTGACATGTGGCCATCATGCACACTCACTCTACTTTCTAAGGTGGAACCTTAAGAGAAATCCTGAGCTAGAAAACTTAGCAATATATGCTGTTGTTGCAACACACATTGATAAATGATCCGACTTGGACCCTATATATATATATATATATATATAGAGAGAGAGAGAGAGAGAGAGAGAGAGAGAGAGGTGCTCAATTACATATGCTTTAGAGACTATGAAACCAATCCTTTACACACACACACACACACATATATATATATATATATATATATATATATATATATATATATATATATATATATATATATATATATATATATATATATATATATATGTGTGTGTGTGTGTATGTGTGTGAAAGAGTTTATACATGCACAATGGTATGTCTCTCTCTCATGTTGATTTAAACAAATAAATATGCTTCTCCATCTTCCTATCAATAGGAATATAATTTGCAAAATGGGGGCACACCTTTCTATCTTAGTCTCTCTCAACCTTACTCATAAGCATGTGGAGAGACAAAGTAGACAGGATAACCTATATAAGGCATTGCGCTACTAACACTAATGTGTGTGTGTGTGTGTGAGAGAGAGAGAGAGAGAGATCGATCTCCGATCCATGAGCTATGACGCTTGCCAACGGGTGCCTGTCAGGCTGCCAATGGGGCAGTAACACGCGTCCTCTATATGTGAAAGGATGAGGGCATATCCGTGATAAATCCCGATGCACACAAGCTACTGGAAAAAACAACTATTTTGTGTCCACATCACTCTTGCGTCAAGCGGTCAGCCCCACGTGAAGATGATGAAGGCTTAGAAATTTGCTCAAGATGGTGATGATTTGTCCATCAAACTAGAAGACTTGCCCACAAACTAGTGAACTTTCTTTCTTTCACACACAAGGCTCTTATACCAAATGTGAAGTCTCAATAACTATGAACCACTCTTCTCCCAACCATAAATAGACCTTGTTCTCATATATATTTAGAACCTTATGCAAGATCCAAACACCCCTCATATGGCCACTATGCGAAAATGAAATACCCTTATCAGCTATAGATTCATGCAAAAGCCTTGGCTCTCCTGAGCTCTAGTTCTTGACCCATCTAGGGTCTGTGAACAATGCACGTAGTTTAATGGTAGGTCAATGTAGTCTAATGGTAGGCCTAATAGAAATATAATAGATAGTGACAATGAATGTTCGTATAGGGATCATGTAAAAAGATTATGGTACCCATTGTAGAAATCTACTATAAGAAGGAAAAATGTGTGTCTTAAGAGGTTTAGGGATGAGACAACATGCCTTATTTGAGTGTCATGAAACACTCAAGAGTTAACAAGACATGTGATCTTGATAGACGTAGTTGTATTGACATTGACTCCATAAGGACATCCTTGATTACGTCCTTAAATGCAATAAATGCTCATTCGAAAAAGTTGAAAGATTAAAGATTCGAGATCTTCTTCACCCTCAATGGGAAATGGGAGATTATACTTATGGATCTCATGGTAGGATTACCCAAGACACAAAAGGGGCACAATTGAGTCTTAGTAACTGCGAATAGATTAACCAAAATGGCTTATTCCAACAATTATTAACAAAATGGAACCGATTTGGGCTCTTTATAAGATAACCTATAAGGATCACACTATATCATGATAAAAATACTATGAAAGATCTTTAGCCCTTTGCTTAACATCGGAGAATAAAAATTTTCAGGCTTATATATATGTGGAATATCTTGAGGCCTTTTCTTAGCAGTGGAAAAAAATATTATTTTCCAAGTGGATTCTTGAATTTCAAACCCTGTAGCACTTGCTCATAGAAAACAAGGGGTTGATGCTTCTTTGGCAAACCATACACCTTCACATTTGGACTCATATGAGTGCGACTATGTCAAAACAAGAGCTCCCTAGTGTGAAACAAGTCCTCTTAAGGGACATCACTTCTACTTCTTACACCCAATCCTAACAATTTCGAAGGTCCTCGGGTAGTGTGTGTAACTTAAGAATAAAGATAAATTGGTATCAAGCTTTTCTTCGAGATAGAACAACTATTGAATGCTGAAAATGAAGCGTTCTCGAGAATATCGACAGAAAGAAATGTGAGGAACTTTGAAAATTACCAATGGACCCCTTCCTAAGTACTTCCCTCTCACTTCCATACAAAAGAATCAAAAGGTTTTGTACTCCAAGGAGACATGATGTTTCTAGAATGGCTTCCTCACGCGGAGGGGGGAGAGTATTTATTTACCTCCTTTTTCTTGTCATGTCCATCTATGTTCATAGATATTATAGGCTTCTTAAATACGCAAGCTTTTGTACTCCAAGGAGACAAGGTGTCTCTAGAATGGGAGGTAGGGGGAATATTTATAGAACTTCTTTGTATCTCTCCCTCCGGTTTCTCGTCCTTTTCACAGCTATTAATATATAATACTATATAATAGTTTTCTCCTCAAAAATCAATTTCTCAATCTCATTGGGGGATGTAAAACTTATTATGATCCTTGATATCTACCTTTTAGATTTCTTTTAGTATCCATGTCTCTCAATACAAATTATAGTGTTTTTTATGAAAGAATGAAGACGGAATAGTTCTTGCGATAATTACTTTGGCTTAAAACAATCATAGTAGGGTGCCTCGTTTATCAATTGTAGATTAAGTCTCTCTTCGAAGGGTGCCTCGTTTATCAATTGTAGGTTAAGTCTCTCTTCGAGATGCTCTATAACGATGCCTACTCGGTACATAATTTATTCGCCTTCCATGAAATACAAAGACGTGAGAGTGTTTAAGTGTGGAGTTAATTTTAGAAGGGCATGTGCAGTTACCTCTTCAAAGAAAGATGATGTAGTGTAGGGTGCATGGTGTAGTGATAGTACATTGAGTATCTATGTATATTGAAGTGAGAGATTTCTAAAATGCACGATTTATTCTTTCTAAATTTTCAACATAATGGAAGAGGAGATTGGAAACCGAACTTCGCAAGCAACAAAAATCAATGAAAGAGAGAGTAGGTTGAAAACCAAGTTCCCTAAGAAAAAATTATGTATAGAGTGTACGCCTTGTGAATTGGCGCGAGCAACATACACTCAGTCAAAGAAGGAAGCGTTGTACATTCAAAAAAAGAAACTACAATGAGAGTCAATGAAGGAAGCGTTACGTACTAAAAAAGTGCTTTCTTTGCTTTACGAGACCATTCATATTCGCAACATATCAATGCAATCACGATTCTTTGTACGCCACCCTTTCAATACGAATTGAATTTTTCTGTCAAAGAGAGTTTTTTTTCTCAATGATCAAACTTCCTTAAAAAAAAAAAAGAGAGAGAGATTTGAATTTTATTGCACGTTCCATGTATGCAGAAATAATGGATATTGCCATTTGGGGGCGGTGTTTTTTTTGTTTTTGAGGATAAAAGATCCAATTAGATATTGCCATTTGGCATCTCTTACTTACAGAGAGGAGTCGTGACACTCATGTTTCATGCCCACTTCATAAAACATTTGAAAGCAATTTTCTTTCAAAAACAAAAGAGTTCCACCTTTCAACGTCGAATCCTGGAAACCATAAACTTTTTTATTTTGTATTCTTTTGTAAGTTATTTAATTTTTTGTATTCTTGTTTATATTCATTTCATTAATCATTTATCTGAAATGCCCATATTTTCATGTGGTGTTTCACATTTATTTTCTTCTCATACAAGGTGAAGGCATGTTTTGCATTCGCTCTATGTGTGTGAAGAGGTTGAAGGTGGCGTTACAATTTTGGAATGAGACGTAGAGCGTGGTTCTCCTAAAGTAGCACCCTATCTTTGTTGACTCTTCATCTCACATGCCCTCCATCACCACCAAGTCTTCGGAGGCTTCATTTGACTCAGATCTATTTGTTTTAGGGTCTGAAGTTGGATTGTAATTGGTGTACACCTAGGATTCGGTTTGCTCACTATTATCTATAAACCTAATCAGAGTTAAGATGTTGTGTCTATCTGAATAATTAAACATGCAATCTTTCCTTTCTCGGATGGGTCCGCCCCTTCCTTTTGAGGTTTTTTATGTATGCTTCACCTCTACATTTGACATGTTAAACAACTCTTAAAGGTTGTAAAGTTCCTCTGCCCATATGTGAAACTAAACTAGCGAACTAGAGAAATACAACCAGGTACGCTTCTGGCTAGAGAAACTTAACATAACATAACTTAGTAATAGAACCTAATTAGATAACATCATTTCAGAGGATACACAAACAACCTCATGAGTGTCATGCCTAGTTCGTACATTCTTGATTATGAGATTGTAGATGTTTTTTCATAGATTGCAGATTTTGGATAGATGTCGGTTGAAGAAAGGTGTATTCAATTTTATCCTTGATCCCAATCTTTGAAGTCTATTCCATCATCAGAAGTTTTGAGGATCCAAGTAAACTCAAGCTTCTGATATGCAATAGAAGCAAGAGCTCTACTTATTAGTGGGTCCAATTAAACTCCTTTTTTTCTTGTAAGAAGTAAGAATTATACATGATCTTCTTAGGAGGTAGGGAGGCATATAGTCAAGGAGCCTTAAACTGGGTTCATACCAGACGACACAAAAACTCTCCCAAGCTTTAATTAATAGCTATTCTTTCTATTAATTAAAACATATATATTAGCTGAATGGAGGACCAGGCCAATTCAATGAGAAGCATTTTTGTTTCGATGGGGAGATGTCACTCTGAACTTTGTGGATCCAGAACAAAACAATTTTTTCTTCTCCATTGAGATTCTTACACATGGATGGCACAAATGTGCCGCCGCTTTGTCTCAAACCAATCTTTAAAACTTAACTTCGCAAGACAAGCTGATGTAAGAGGAGAAACAACACAATTTGGGTCTCGCCAAGATATCTTAGTGTCAATTCACAGATCACAATGACGACAAGAACCATTTGATGTGGGAAGAAACTACTGGTCTGCAGCAATTCGAAAATGTTCTTGAACCATGTATTCTTGTGCTAATTTCCCCCCTCGGGTAGAGCATTAAAAATCTATAGTTGTGAAATTTTGCATTGATAATAGAACGTTGGGCGTGTAAGTGATTGAGGAAGCATGAATAGAAGTCCACACAAGAGCAAAGAAAAATTTTGAAGCATATAGATACGTGATGGCTAGAAGAGCTCTCTACAGAAAGATGATCAATACTATAAGAATGAATCAAGTGAGAGCTATAAGTGAATTCATAAGCACAATGTACCACCACATATGAGTATATCATGTATATGTGGTTACATGGGGAAAAAACCTCTAGCCAATAGTAGAGTAAAAATTTCCCATGTATAGGGAAACTATTCACACCAAAGCTACTCAAGTGACACATAAGCGTAATATACCCTCTTGGACTGAATGATGTGAACACATAGAGGGAACGAATAATCAGCCCCAACAAGATAATAAACCTAAAGCTTTGCGAAAAACCTCAAACTTTTCTCGTGGAAGAGCTTTCTTGAATATGGCTGCCACATTGTCCTATGTAGGCACATATACCAAATCAGTGTCTCTAGCATGAAGGTGCTATCTGACATTATGATAATGAACCTCAATGTGCTTTGTGCATGCATGAAGCACCAAATTTCTTGAAATGCAACTACCAACACACTCTGACTATCAACAAGAATATGGGTAGGTGCATTAATCTCTATGCATAGACCCATCAATAGGCATCATAACCATATACACTCCACTATAGCTATGAATACTTCCTTTTACGCATCTTCACAACTCGATGTGGCCACAATAGGTTGTTTCCTACTCAACCAAGATATGCATGATCCTCCAAGGGAAAAGAAATTACCACTAGTGGACACCCGTGTATCATAAAAACCAACACAATCACTATCTGTAAAAGCATGCAAGCATGGCTAAGCATCTCTGCCATAAAAGAGACCCAAACTCAAAACGCCTTTCAGATATCTAAACACCTGTTTTACCTCTTGCCAATGCTTAGTTCTAGGGTTATGCATAAATCTACTCAACTAAGAAGCTATACATTGTATGTATGAACTTATGTTACATCTATATATCACACATCCCACAATTTGGGGATAAAGAGAAGTATCAAATGCATCATCTACATCCTCACTTGAGAACCTAAATCTTGGTTCCACGAGGATTGAGATAGGCTTGCAATCCTCAAAACCAAAATGCCAAAGTAGCTTCTCAATATAATTTTCTTGATGCACAGCAATTGCCCCCTCAACGGATACAAACTAAATGCTTCACCATGATCCAACCATCTCTAATATCGTTTATGTTGCATCTCTGACGATGTGCCCTTTCAATTGGCATTGAGAACTATGTATTTTGGTACATCTTTACTCATATGTTTTGGTTCATGCATATTATATTGCTCTAGAATGTGCAATTTTATCTATTATTTCTTCCTCAACTACTATTGGTAAAAGCTGCTATGTACCCTTTGGAGCAAAGTCTTCCATCAATATAGAGTCTTGGTTCTAAATATGTGATTCCTCTACTAGAAAGAGGGATTACATTAACACATAATCCAGTGCTCATGATTTGAATGTAGCGAGAAAGACGATTCCAATCTCCCAATCCATATACGAATCCAAAGAATGACATAAAAGTAACCTTGGAGTCATGGGGTACATCCAAATGCTCAACAATAAAGAGTCCAGTAATTGCTTGATTGATTGTTGATCAACGAATCATCTAGAGATTGCGCTAAAAGCTAAGAACCTCTCCATCATTTGAAAGTGATTCTCTTTGCCATATTCCATATCTTCTTTGACCATACTCTACACTAAAGATCACAAATGACCCAAAAACAAAAACCCTCTAGCCAAATCAGCCTCTAAACGATAAGGTAGAGGTTCTCTACTAACCTCAAGGTGCTATGAATAAATGGAATGTCCCTTGCGTGTGCGGGGGACAATTTTTTGTGTTTGTTGATTTGTGTATGTGTCTACATTTAAGTTTTTACATAAATGTGTATGTGGAAACATTTCAAAGGTTATTTAGCAAAAAGAAATTTTTTACCATAATTTATGATGAAGATCGAGTTTCCACGTACATAGAAACCAATCACATAAAATTATCGATTGTAAGAAGCCTTGAAAGAGAGAGATACATAGAGAGAGAGAGATGATTTTTAGAGAATTGATAAAAAGAGAGAGTTGAGGGAGAAACAGAGACAATTGTGATAGATTACACTACAAGAAAATCATGAGTTACTGACGGATGCAAGTAGAACTAAAAATGATGGGCATATGTATTTCCATCAGCAAAGAAATTAGCGAACTGAAGTTATAATTTTCCTGATGAGCACATATTTCCATCGATATAGAGATCACCATAAGGGACAAACATATCATTTATATTTATATTTTTTGTTTATTATAAATGTGTATAGCAATTGTTGATATATTTAGTTAGTGATGTGTGTGAACACACTACGCCACCGTGCCCTTTTTTCCCTCTTTAGGAGGTTTTCCCCCCGGCTTGTATATACGCATATGGCCCTAATGGGTTACTTATCTTTGTACATTCTAGTGGTAATACATTTAGTATTGTGTGTTGTGCTCCAAGCTTCTTCTTCCTCCTTGTGCTATTCGCATGCTTTTGCAGACCTCAAACTCCAACAATTGGTACAAAAGCAGGTAGCCACTTCATCTAGGGCATCATCGGCACCTCTCCACTCACAGTCTCAGAATCGCACGAAATTTGAGCTCGTTTCGGCCCCCAAACACACTATCATAGTGCTTGTGCATGTGATTTTATCTTTTTGTGCCAAACATATACAGGTTTTGGTTCACCAATATAAGCGTCTCAAAGTCTGGTACAAGTTCAGTAGAACTTGATAGGGGTAGTTCTATTCAACTTTTTAAGATACATTCAATTTTTGGCATCAAGGTATTTTAGTGAGTGGCCATGGCTAAAAACAGTGATGTATTCCATATGTTGGCTGTTGAGGGTAAGTTGGACGGTACCAATTATCAATTATGGGCTTATATGATGTGTCATGTATTGGTTGCAAAAGGATTGTGGAATATTGTGCAGGGTGTTGAAAAACGTCCTATTACACTTGCAAACACAGTTGCAGAAGGTGATGCAGATGACATTGAAGATGACAATATTCTTCATGTTTTTGTTCATGTTGTGGTTCTTTCTGCACATACTATAGAGAAAATTCATTGGGATTGCAGGCACATGCATTGATAGCCTTGTCTGTCAAACATGCCATTATTCCTCACATTCGCTCTTGTAGAACAACTAAGGATGCTTGAAATACACTTACCACTTTATACTAGGCAAGGAATGAGGCTCCTGTTGCTTACCTGTGAAAACAGTTGGAGAGTGAGCACATGAATGAAGGAAATTCCATGGATAGCTTTCTCACAAAGTTCAAAGATTTGAAGGAGCATTTGATTTCTACTAATGAATTCTTGCTTGAGACTTCAGTTGTGGAGACTGTTCTGAATGGTCTTCCCGATTCATATCAGAACTTTGCTTGTACTCTTCGTTTGATGATGAAAGGCAATCCAAATGCCTTAACATTTGAGGAGTTAGACTTTGTTCTATTGCAGGAAGATCGATCTAGGCAGAACATATCCGTTACGTGTGTTGCAGATCAAGCTTTCTTGGCTAGTCAGAAGGGCAAAGGAAAATGTAGCTCTTATACTAGTAAGCAAAAATATACTACTTCTGCACAATCAAAGAAGGATGACAAAGATGAAAAGAAAACAGAAAAGCATAAATTGTTTTGCAAATACGTTAAAGGAAATGAGCATGTCATAAAGAGGTGTTCAAAACTAGGTACTAAAGAGGCAAGGAAGAAAGAGGCTGGAATGGTTGTTGAAGAGGCCTCTACACCCAAAATAGAGTCTGCTAATCTTGCGCAGAATGAAGAATGGGCATTTACCACTGTTTGTAGTTATGACCCAGCTTCTCATGAATAGTGTATGTCTATTATGGACTCAGATGTTTGGTACTTTGATAGTGGGGCAACCAAACATAATTACCTCATAGCATAGCTTCTTCACTTCACTCAAGTCTACCCCTATGGGGAATACTATCACATGCGCCAACGACTCCTCTTATCCTGTCATGGGAGTTGGTAAGATCATTCTGACTACTTCTGATGGTACTTCTTTTATGTTGTCGAATGCTTTATTTGTGTCAGGATCAAGAAGAATCTATTATCAGTTTTAGCTTTAGCCAAGATTGGCTTGGTTGTGAAATTTGTTGATGACAGATGTACAATTTATGATCTGTCAAATGGCGATGCCATTATTGCTTCTGGCATTTTATGTCATGGGTTGTATAAGCTCATATACTATGAAAAATTTGTGAATGATTCAGCACGTGCAATACATGATTCTCCAGCTATGTTAGATGCAAAGCTTCGGCATGCATGCTTTGGTCATCTGAATT
This sequence comes from Ceratopteris richardii, assembly GCA_020310875.1. Classification (NCBI taxonomy): domain Eukaryota; kingdom Viridiplantae; phylum Streptophyta; class Polypodiopsida; order Polypodiales; family Pteridaceae; genus Ceratopteris; species Ceratopteris richardii. Next base: position 20,826,395 of record CM035409.1, on the reverse strand, counting down.
TCGCTAGTTTGCTATGCCTGTAGAAATATGAAATGGTGTCCTCTTTGCCCAAACTCAAGGCACCTGGTAAACATGTGTGTGAAGGCTGTATTTTGGGAAAAATGAAGTGTTCCTCATTTCCAAAAGATAGTTCAGTTCGAGCTACTCAAAAATTGCACCTTGTTCATAGTGATGTCTGTGGTCCTGTGCAAACACCTTCTTTTGGAAACTATCTTTACTTCATTACTTTCATTGATGATTTTTCTAGGCATGCATGGGTATATCCATTGAAAGCAAAGTCCAAAGTGTTTATGTGCTTCAAACGGTTATTGGTTTTGGCTAAAAATCTATTAGCATGTAAAATGGGCACCCTCTATTCTGATTGAGGGGCGAGAATACATGTATTCTGACTTTAATGCATTTTTGGCTGAACGTGGGATAAAACATCAGTGTAAAGTGTCGTATACACCTCAACAAAATGGAATTGTTCAACGAAAGAACAAATCACTCATGGAGATGGCAAGGTGTATGGTCAAGAGTCAGGCTTTACCACATAGTTTCTAGGTTGAGGCAGTTATGTGTGTAGCATATGTACTTAATAGGTGTCCCACTAAAGCATTGCAATCTATCATTCCATATGAGGCTTGGCATGGTTGCAATCCATCTTTTGCTCACCTGCATGTTTTTGGTTGTCTAGCATATGCATTAGCGCATGAACAACAATGCAAAAAATTGGATGATAAAGCAGTGAAATGTATTTTTATTGGTTATAATTCTGAAAGCAAAGGCTACCGTGTGTATCACCTACAAACTAAATGCATTTTGGTTAGTTGCGATTTTTTTCTGTGGTAGATGCTATTCAGCCATTACTTTCATGTATTAAGGAGACATTAGTTAGCTCCAAAGACATGTATGACACTTTGCTGCCTCTTTTTATAGGTGGACATTCTAGTGCTCGTCCAAATGAGCCAACTTCTTAGTCTTTACAGGTTTCATGTGATGATGTGGATCATTCCATTTCTGATGCAGATTTACATGAGGCACTTGTTGATGAAAGAGCTGATATTCAGGAGGCAAAAACTATGCCAAAATGGCTAGTGCAAACTTTGCGTGATAGCAAATTAGATGCACCTCTACTATATCGTACTCGTTCTATCTCTACTAGTGCTTCTTTTGCATTAGATTGCTATGCTATGGCTGCCTCTGGTCTATGTGATGAGAATGATCCTCTTTCGCTTGATGAAGCACAAAATTCAAAAAATTAGATGGCTGCTATGCAATATGAATATGATGCTATAGTGAAGAATAATACGTGGTCTTTATGTGACTTTCCTCTTGGCAAGAAGGCCATTGGCACTAAGTGGGTATATAACCTGAAGCGTAAGCCTAATGGAACAACTGACAAATATAAGACTAGGCTTGTTACAAAGGTTTATGCTTAGGGAAGAGAAATTGATTTTGATGAGACCTTTGCTCCTACTTGTCAAATGACTACTATTCGTAGCATTTGTGCACGTGTAGCTCATCATGGTTGGAATGTACATCAGGTGGACATTAAAATTACATTTCTAAATGGTGACTTGCATGAAGAAGTGTATGTTTTTCAACCCCATGGCTTTGTGCAGAAAGGGTATGAAAACCAAGTGTGCAGGTTGAGAAAGGCATTATATGGTTTGAAGCAAGCCCACGTGCTTGGTATGAAAAGATATATGCCTATCTGATTGCACATGGTTTTGAGAACAGTCCAACTGAGTTGTTTGACATGCTGCTCACTGGTCCTCATGACAAGCATATTGCTAATTTTAAGGCTGATCTGCATGCCTCATTCCAGATGTTTGATTTGGGACATTTGTATCATTGTTTGGGCAATCAGTTTATGCAAGTTGATGGCGGAATAGCTTTGTGTAAAAGGAAATATATTGACATATTATTGTAGCATTTTGGTCTTGAAGACTACAAACCTATTGCCACTCCTACTATGGCACTCATGTGTCCACTAGTGGCTTTTGCTTCATGCTTGGTAGTTCATGCATATCTTGGTTGAGCAAGAAGCAGCCTACTGTGGCCACTTCCAGTTGAGGCTTAGTATAGGGAAGCTTTCATAGCGACTATTGAGTGTGTGTGGCTCAGATGCCTTATGGCTGATTTGGGTGTTGGTCATTCTTCTGCCACCACCATCTTCACTGACAGTTAGAGCGCATTGGTAGTTGCGAGGAACCCTGTGTTTCATGCTCGCACTAAGCACATTGAGGTGCATTATCATTATGTCAAGGAGAGTTTCTCTATTGGAGAGATCAGCTTGGCATATGTGCCCACGTAGGAGAACGTTGTAGACCTTTTTACAAAGGCTCTGCCTAGGGAGAAGTTTGAATCTTTTCGCAAAGCTTTAGGCTTACTTCCTTTTATGGATTGATTCCACATAGCTCGGCGTTTCTTTATACATGAGTGTCAAATCCTTGTTCACCACATCGCTCCAAGGGGGATTTGTTGATATATTTAGCTAGTGATGTGTGTGAACACACTAGAACCACCTGGGCACTTTTTTCCCTCTTTAGGAGGTATTTCCCCCCCCAGCTTGTATACATGCCTATTGCCCTAACGAGTTACTTATCTTTGTACATTCTAGCAGTAATACATTCAGTATTGTGTGTTGTGCTCCAAGTTTCTTCTTATTCTTTGTGTTGTTTGCATGCTTTCGGAGACCTCAAACTCCAACAGCAATCATTGTAGAAACTACTATATCGATATAATTTTTTTCCCTTTTTTACTTTTTAGTTTTCATGTTATTCTAAAAAAATGCAATTTTCCAACTAGTATACTCACAAAAATATCAACATAAAAAGAAACTTCCCGAACACTATATCGACGGAAAAAATTATATAGAAGAAAACTTGTATGTCATATGCCGCATCTACCAAGCCGATTTGAGATAACTCCCTTTTTTTTTGTATACATGTTTATAGTTCCTAAGAACAAGGTGATTAGTGGATGTAATCTCTAATTGCTATTAGATTTTACTAATTTCTCCTTAAGTTTGTGTGTCAAGGCATGCGTACATATGTGCCCATTCTTTTAGAGTGAAAATTCAATGATTCATATGAAGAGGCAACACTATTCATAAGCTCCTTTGGGTGTTATGTGATGATCATCCAAAAGGCATTAAAAGTATATAATAACCCACCAGCAATGGAGCGTCCACTTCCTAAATCCACGCATTGTGAGTGTGATTGTTTCTTTTGACAAAAATGCTTTAAAATATAAGTAAGAAAAAGATAGAAGAATGTTAGACAAAGTTAAAAGGAGGTGTATAACCTTTTTGTCCCTTTTGTGAGGGACCCACTTGTTTTCAAACGTGTTGTTCTCTAGAATCAACACCCTTTGGTACTTAAAAAGAAGGGCATTTTTTACAATCGCAAATCCTTCTATCTAGAGAAACAAGGGATTTATCCATCGACCACTCTCTTGGAGGTTGATAAAAGTAGACCGCACATCTTTCTTTCCAATTTTTGTAGAATGCTTCCCTCCTAATGGTGTTCCACATAGCGGAAGAGCAACTGATCACTTCACCTAGCAAAGCTTGATTTAGTTAACTTGATTTTGAGTGTGAATGGTTAAGGATAATGGAGGCTGAGTAATCAACAAAAAATACATAGTTTCACTTATGATAACTACACTTTACAAACCTATAATCACACTTTACATTAGTAAGTGTAAAAAGAACTTAGAGCTTCAATTGTAAAAAAGTACTAAAAAATACTTTTTTTTTATGGATGAGTTTGAGGGTTATCGCCCTTTTGATTTCCATGCTATGGGGGTCCACCACCAGCCTTCATTTGTATTTGCTTTGTTCTAGTAATTGATTACTAAGAACTATTGTATCCTATGACAAATGGCACAATAGAAACACAAAGAGTGATGGTGATGAAGAGGGAGAACCACTCTTGTATAGAAATGGATAAGAGAGAGATAGAACTCCCTATATGTGCACGGATAAGGAATAAATGTGTGCTTCATTTCACTTAAAGGAATACACATGCATATAGAGGTACACGCACCCTCGAGCATTAATGAAGGTCAAGGATTATTGGTGGTAGAAAATAAGCTCGCACATAGTTTCAAATGCTTTCTTGACAAAGGGTTTGTGTAACCTGACAAAGTAGAAAATGGTTACAATTACCCTATAGGTACCAATTTTTCAGCCCATTTAGGACATACTTCTAGGTTGAATAAGTATGTATCCGTTAGTTCATCTACTACTCTTGTTGGGGGTTCTCCATGGGTCATCGTGGACAAGTGATAAGCTCTAATATGCATATTGCCTTTCTTGACCACCACTTCAAAGTCAAATTCCATGAGTAATAGAAATATCTAGCTAGCCTTCTAGTGTTACAAGGTTTATTAACCAAGTACAATAGAGCTTGGTGATTAATAAAGAACTTGAATTTGTTGGCTAGTAGATAATGTCTAAATTTTTTTTATTGCATAGACCATCACTAAGCCTTCTTGCCCAGTTGTGGTGTAATTCTATTTAGATTGGTTTAAATTTTTGCTCGCATAGGCAATTAGGTGATCTAGTTTACCTTCATCTGTTGGTTGGGATAATATGCATCCAATGGAGAAATTAGATGCATCCACGTGTATAAGGAAAGGTTATTCCAATTTGGCACTTTAGAATTAGTGTTGAGCTTAATCTTTTCTTTAAGTCATTGAATGCATGTTCACATTCATCTATTCAAGTGAATTGAGTTAAAAGTCCATAAAATGGTTTGGAACTTGTGGCCTACATGGGAATGAATCTATGATAATATCCACAATGACCATAAATTCTAGCATTTCTTTCACATTTTTAGGTCTAGGAAATTCCAAAATAACCTTGTAGAGGAGGTACTGGGGTATCCACTTTTAACAAGAGCAGAGAATAAGAACTTCCAGTACGTCACCTACTCAAGGGAGGTTCTCCTTAGGGAAGTATACCCTTTAACACTTCTGTGAGCAGGCAGATAACAATGGTTGCATAGAATTGTAGCTTCTCAGAGAAAAGATTAAGAACAAATGACAATACTGGGAGACCCAAACCATTCCTTAGTTCGAACTGATGATTACAATGTAAGCCAAGGAACTGCTACAAATGCTGATGCTCTGGGCTAATATGCCACTCCAGAACTAAACAACCTTAATACAAGAGACTCATCCAATCCGTATGATGAACACAACTAGATGCAGACTAACACTAATCAATACAAGTATGAAAACTTGCTCTAAGGGAAAGAGCACGAAATACCAATGACTCACACTGAATGACAAAACCAAGCCACTCTCTTCACACTATTGTGCTATTAGCCCTCCACTGGGAAGCCCACGCTCTGTATCCTCACTACAGAGTGACTTCCTACAGTAGGCTTGGAGCCACAAAGTGCAAAGAGAGGACCTCTGTACGTCTGAATGTAAATGTGTATATATGAATGTATGAATGTATCCCCAATCAACACAAATCCATTGCTTTTATAGGCTCCAATAGGCCAAGAGGGCCTTGCCGATTCCTCACGTCCACTGATCACCCGTCGGTTGATTGCCCAAGATTGGAGGGGTAGATCAAATATTCCACTTGATTTGAATTGGATCCTCAAAAATAGGCAGTCATCATGAATGGTTGGCGGCAACACTCATTTCTCCACTTTTACTTTTACCTCTTACACCTTTACTGTCACTTTTGAATGCAAACTGAGATCCTCATTTTGTGCCACCCGTGATATCTGAATGATCCATGAGAAGCACATCCTTCACCTAATTTTTGTAGTAGCTTTTGATCCTTCATATTAAGTGGGCGGTGTGGGAGGTGAGTTGTGGAGAGTTGAGAGAGATTTATGGGTTTGTGGAGGGTTGTGGAGGGTTGTGGAGGGTTGTGGAGTTGTGTGGGGTTTGTGGGGTTTGAGGGGTTTGTGGGTTGGGTGGGAATAGGGGGTGAGTTATGGGGAGTTGTGGGGTTTTTTGGGGTGTGGTAAAAAATTGATACAAGATTTCAAAGTTATTATTACACCATTGGAAAGTACTCGTCGAGAGCTTTCCAACGATATATAACACTGTAGGTTTTGGTTAAGAAATGATCCTCCAAATATCCATCCAAAATTACATGAAAACTTTGTGGGAGGTCGTGGGAAATTGTGAGATTTGAGGGGTTTGTGGGGGGCTTGTGGGGTGGTGGTGGTGTGGAGTGGTGGTGGTGGTGTGGAGTGGTGGTGGTGGTGGTGTGGAGTGGTAGTGGTGGTGGTGTGGAGTGGTGGAGGGATGTGGGGTGGGGTGGTGGTGGTGTGGAGTGGTGGTGGTGGTGGTGTGGAGTCGTGGAGGGCTGTGGGGTGGTGGTGGTGTGGAGTGGTGGTGGTGGTGGTGTGGAGTGGTGGTGGTGGTGGTGTGGAGTGGTGGAGGGCTGTGGGGTGGTGGTGGTGTGGAGTGGTGCTGGTGGTGGTGTGGAGTGGTGGAGGGTTGTGGGGTGGTGGTGTGGAGTGGTGCTGGTGGTGGTGGTGGTGTGGAGTGGTGGAGGGCTATGGGGTGGTGGTGTGGAGTGGTGGTGGTGGTGGTGTGGAGTGGTGGAGGGTTGTGGGGTGGTGGTGGTGTGGAGTGGTGGTGGTAGTGATGTGGAGTGGTGGAGGGTTGTGGGGTGGTGGTGGTGTGTAGTGGTGGTGGTGGTGGTGTGGAGTGGTGGTGGTGGTGGTGTGGAGTGGTGGAGGGCTGTGGGGTGGTGGTGGTGGTGTGGAGTGGTGGAGGGCTGTGGGGGTGGTGGGGGAAAAAAGGAGGGGACGATGGGGTTGGAGGGGGTCGAGGTGATGGTGGGGGCCGCGGGGGTGGTGGGGGAAAAAGGAGGGGACGGTGGAGTTGGAGGAGGTCGAGGTGATGGTGGGGGCCGCAGAGGTGGTGGGGGAAAAAGGAGGGGACGGTGGAGTTAGGAGGGGGTCGAGGTGATGGTGGGGGCCACGGGGGGTGGTGGGGGAAAAAAGGAGGGGACGATGGGGTTGGAGGGCGTCGAGGTGATGGTGGGGGCCGCGGGGGCAGTGGGGGAAAAAAGGAGGGGACGATGGGGTTGGAGGGGGTCGAGATGATGGTGGGGGCCGCGGGGGTGGTGGGGGAAAAAAGGAGGGGACGGTGGGGTTGGAGGGGGTTGAGGTGATGGTGGGGGCCGCGGGGGGTGGTGGGGAAAAAAGGAGGGGACGATGGGGTTGGAGGGGGTCGAGGTGATGGTGGGGGCCATGGGGGTGGTGGGGGAAAAAAGGAGGGGACGGTGGGGTTGGAGGGGGTCGAGGTGATGGTGGGGGCCGCGGGGGGTGGTGGGGAGGTGGTTTTGTGCTGAATTTTTATAGCAATTGCTGCTTGATTATAACATGGAAATCTATCAAAGAAGCTATACACTTCCTTGTTGCTACTCTTTCCAAGAGATGATCTACAATGGGTAATGGGTAGCTATCTTGAATGGTGGCTACATTGACTTTTTGAGGTTAATACAAATCCTCAGCTTTTTATTTTCCTTTGGTACAACTACAAAAGGTGAAACCCATTCGATGTGCTCTATCTCATATATGAATCTAGGTGCCAATAGTTTGTCTATTTATTCTTTAATTATGGCTGCATAGACATCATTATAAGTATAGGCTATTTGCTCATATGGTTTAGCATCAGGTTTCATAGGAATTATGAGAGAACATATAGAGGGATCAACACCTTTTAGGTCTTTGTAGGTCCAAAGAGATACATCTCTATATACTCTCATAACAATGATATGAGCTCTCATTCTTCCTCTAAGGACACATCTTTACCTATATAGGTATATTTCTCTTCATCTCCCTATAGGGTTACCACAATTTTCTTTGTTTTCTCTTTGTTTTCATATGCAATTCCCTCTTGTACCTCTCTCTTAGGCATTTGAATTGCTATCTTTCTTTCTTCTACTTTGTACCTCTTAAAATGTTCAGGCACCTAGAACTGTTCAAGTGGTATATTTTCTTCCTCTGCTTCATTACTCTCTATCCTAGGGTTTTATTGATATTCTTCTATGGAGAACATCTTTTTTATTTTCATTGGAGTCTTCCATTTCTACTTCTTTTAGGTATTGTTCTTCTGAGTCAAACTCAGGTTTCATTTCTATACTTTCATATTCTTCTTTCCATTCCTTTTCTATTATTTCTCCTTCTTCTACCTCTTGGGGTACTACCATGTACAAACTCAAATCATATCCTTCTTCATCCACACACTCATTCATGGTCATTACTATCCAATGTTTTTAGGATTTCCATCCATTTGTGCAGTTCAAATGCTTCATCTCGCAAGGCATATATGTCGGGTCTTCTATCGGTCTACTTTCATCTTGCCCTAATTTCCAATGTTGTAATCTCTTCTCCTCACATTGAGGTGCCTTACAAATCCATAGCTGGTTATCTTCATTCATCCAAAATTGGTTACTACATCCGACACTATGGATTGATACATCACCCTCCTCTTTATGTACCAGATTTCATTGAAGGGGTAGGATATCCCTATACAATAAACTTTGGAGATTTATTTTGGTTCTCGTGCCTTGATGTTGAAGGTACAAGGCATCTCATCCCCAATCTTGAACTATGTTTACCTGTCACATCAATGGTCTTCCCAAGATCATCTCATAGTTACTTGCCTTGCCAAATTGACATATAGATAGGTTATGTTCAAATTCTACTCTGATTATAGTCAAAATTAAATTCTCTAGGAGTCCTAAAGGTTGTTCAACATGACCATCTACAAATTGTAACTTCATTCTAGTAGGTTGCAGGGCTGGTTTTCCCCATTTCTCCCAAATTTCTTTAGTAGCTAATCTTACTCTCGCTCTAGTATCAAATATGGTTTTGGTCATATATCCTTGAAATGTAATTGGGAGGCATGTGTTTCCTTCATCACCTTCACTAAAGTCTCCCACTTTATCCACATGTATCTTAGTAGTTGATGTTTCTTTCACTTTCTCTTCCTTAGTGGGTGTGTTTATTTCCTTCAAATTCAATTGGTTTGCAAATTTTTTCAATAGGTGGGGTTTCACTTGCAAAAGTTCTTATAGGGTTATAAAACATTGAACTTTTGCCTTTTTCAATTCTTGCATAGTGGTTGACACTTCTTGTGATGATTTCTTCTCTTCGTACCTTATTGTTGGTGCATGATCAATACTCCAATGATAGGATAAGAGGCATTGTTTGCACACACCACATGTCCTCCTTTGGGTGCATCTTTCAAAGATGCAAAAAACCTTTTGCATGAAGTTATGTGCTTTGAAGCACCACTATCAAAGAACCAATTCAAATCAGACTCACTCACAACCATACATTTAGAATGCATAGATGCATCATGTAACAACACATGGCCAAAAATCTTGAGCCATGTTAGCTTCATCATTCTTTGCATTTGCTGAATTTTCAGCAATAGACATGCCAGACTCCTTCTTCTTTTCATTGAGCTTAGCAAGCTTTCTACACTTATCAATAGTATGACCAGGCTTTTGGCAATATTTGCATCTCTTCTTCTTTTGTAAATCAGCATCATTAGATGAATGAGTGGAAGACGAAGGTTTAAGCTTTGGTTTTGATGAACCCCAAGGTGAACCTTACTTGCTTTTCCCTTTTTGTGAGATAGCAAGTGCTTGCGTTCCCTCAATCAAACCACTCCTATTCACTCTAGATTGCTCTTCTTACAAAACAAGAGACACAACCTCATCAAATGCATACATTTTGGGATTCCCTTTTGCAACCAAACAGAGTGTAGTGGCAAAGCTTTGAAAAGATTTTGATAATACTTTCAACAATGTAGAGATGAGTGATGCATCTATAATAATCTCATTTATGTTTGCCCATTGCTCTTTCAAGTCTTTGATGTGTGTGACATACACATCCCCACACTCATTTTCTACCATACATAAACCCTCAAGTTGCTTCCTAAAGGATGCAACACATGCTTCATTATGCATGGCATACAAAGAAGCAAGAGTGTCACATGCTTCTCTTGATGTAGAACATGACCAAATGTGTGAAACTATATGACGCTTCACAGAAAGTGAAATCAATGCATGAGCTTGATCATCTTTCCCATCCCATCTAAGCTGCTCCTATGTAGGTGGAGAAGGAGTAACCACTATACTTGAAGAAGAAGCTCCATCTGTGATAGTAGACTGTTAAGTAGAAGAACTTGCAGGTCTTTGATCTACATCTACCACTATGTTCCAAAGTTTTTTTGCAATAAGAACATGCTTCATCATGTAAGACCACATTGGATAGTTGGTCCCATCAAGATTATCTTCAGCTTGAAGCATGCCAAATGAGTCATTGATTCCCACCGTTTCACTAAAGAACAAAAATATGACAAAATCTTTACTTCAATGAAAGCTGAAATGAATGCTGAAATTTGATCTCACAATCTATCACTCTGATGGCGATTTTGATTGCACAAATGAGTTTGAAATAGGGGTAAAACCTCAATAGAAATGTGGTGGGAATGTTTCTTGGCTGTTGAAATTCATTTTTCTATGCTCCAAAGTTGATTTGCATTGTTAAAAGTCCATGTGCGTTGTGATGCAAAAAATCGAAACCTGAGAACGAGTTGAACCTGCTCTGATACCACCATCGGGTGTGTGCAAAAGTGTGAGAGACACATGAGAAACACACACAAGGTGCACAAACACAACAAGACACACAGAGAAGGTAGATGGTTGGAATTACTCTCTCTATTGATGATGATCAAAATTGAAGTAAGAGCTGAATAATGTCCCTATGCACAAAGTACCACCATATATGAGTGAATCATGTATCTCGTAACATGGGGAAAAAACCTCTTACCAGCACTAGAATAAAAAGTTCACATGTATAGAGAAAAGTTTCACATCAAAGCTACTCAAGGAACACATAAGTGTAATAATTCTAAGGATGTGGGGGTTGTTACCCTAGCACAGGTTGAGGGTGGTTGTATCCTTGATACTCATAGAACTTTGGAGCCATGGGTGTTCCTTGATATGGAACATATCCTGGAGCCTTGCTACCTTGTTCTCTTGGTTGGTATCCCAATGGTCTATAATGTTGCGGTGCAAGTGGTTTAGATTGCCTATTATAAGAACAATTTCTAGTGACATGATTGGTGTATCTTTGTTCTATGTGATAGTAAAGGTTAGGCGCTTATGGCAGCTACCTATTGTATTGATATGGTTGTGGGGGAACAACTCCTCCTCTTGTGCAAGCATGAGAGCAATCTTGATCTTGATAATGCATATTCCCAATCATCCATGCACAAACATTCTACCTGCTAGATTTTTTAAAAAGATATAACCGTTCATGTGCATAAACTTGAGCATTAACTATATTTTTCAAGCAAGAAGAAAACATGTTTTGTGCATGAAAACATTCTTGGAAAAGGACAAATGCACTAACATTCTTTTGTAGATGCATGCCTATGCTTGCTAAGTGTTTCCATACTTCAATGCTCTCCTATTTTGCTTTCATTAAATTGCATAAAATGCTTTCAAATTTGAAGATTCCTTCCCTACTTCAATGATAATAGCAATGCATTTTGTATGAAAGCATAGAGCAAAGCAAATATTGAAGGGAAAACATCAACTTGCAAAGTACTTAGCTCCCAAATAGCTATGTCCTTTTATTGATCCTCTCGAAGAGCCATTGTTGTGCTTCTATCTGGAATGGCTTGAGTTAGACCCCCCTTGAACACTTCGTACAGAAGCCTTCCATCCGGCTACTGCTTTTGCTTCACATGATTGCAACAAATTCAGACAAATCATTGATTCGAATCACGTAGGCCTGAAACACGATATTATGCGAGTTCTAATCTTGTGGAGGCCATAGTAGGAAGATAAAATCTTCTTTTGCTCCTTTGTGTATTAGATTCTAGATAGAAATCTAGTCATACGACATGCCTAGCCTGCAGGTTTGCAACCCCTCATGAGTGGAGGGTGATGGGTTCAATTCCCAATTCTGGCTCTCGATGGAGCTAATGAATTATGCATTGTTTTGCTTCGCAAAAATATAGAACATGTGCATATTCCAAGCATTATTTCTCAAACTAAGGTGCTGGCAGGATAGCTTTCAAAATTGTCTTGTGACAAAGATGTCGTGAAGACAATTCCCACGTCTACCAAAAAGCTTCGTGAAGATGTCTTGGTCCCAAGGATATCATGAAGCGCTCTATATGCTGAAGTCGAGGCATTGTGTATTGTTTTGCTCCCGGAATCTGAATGGAGACAGAGAAGAACTCTCCTTTTTTCATGCCAGGCATGCAAATCTACAGAAGACTTTAATCTTCCTTTGGTAGTGCATCTAGGTTTGTAGATGCACGTGTGTCTCTTCCCTGTGGATGGATTGACCATGGGTTTGAGTTCCCTCATCAACTCCTTTCCTGTAATCTCAAATGAACAATGTCTCGAGCTTTGTACTACCATCCGAAGATCATGACAGCCATGGAGGATCTCCTCTACAACCTCTTTCATCACTTCACACCGTCCCGAGTTACGACTTTTGATTCCAGGACTATTCCATAAGACACTGATAGCACGATTCTATACATGCCATCATGCAAATGGCTTGTTCAATGAGATCCCACACAGCACGCGTGAGATCGAATCCTCTGGCTTGTGTCAGAAGTATGCACTATTTTGATGCTTTAAACTATAGAGGAGAGGCACGCACAGAGTTTTGCTTTTACTATCTAGTAATATGTGGCAAATATCGAATACAAACAGGTCTAGGCATTATGGATACGCTCTCTGTTTAGCACAATAGAGATACAATTTCAACTCCATCATATCATCAGATTAAGAGTTGTGTGTATTCATAGTGTCCATTATTTTGCACAAGCCTACTACGATACTTGAAGCACGGAAAAGAACAACTTTACATAGGTAAAAAGGGATGCAAGAAACTTCACGGATATTGGGGAAGGTTTGGACCTCGCTGAAGAATCTAATCAGGACATTGTCTTCCTCAAGATTGACTTTGACAAAGCCTACGACAGATTGGAATGGGACTATATTTTACAATTGTTGAAAGACCTCGGGTGTAGTCAAAGATTCCTCAGGATGGTCTCCACTCTCCTTGGTCATGCTTCGATCAAAGTCAATGTCAACGGGCAACTTTCAAAGGCAATCAAAGTGAAATGATCCATCAGGCAAGGTTGCCCATTGGCCCCGTTGCTGTTCGCCATCGCCACTGAAGGACTTAGCCGGCTTGTGGAGCGACAGATGGAGCTCGGTCACATAAGTGGCATCACTTCGCCCCATAACTCTGGGAAAATGATCATGAGGCTATTTGCGGACGACACAAATGCCTTTGTTCACAATGACGATATTAGCCTCGAAACCTTTTGGTGGTGCCTTGACACCTTTTGTGTGGCCTCTGGGTCGAGAATTAACCATTCCAAGAAAGCGTTCAGGGCTATCAAAGGAACTGAACCCAATCTCCTCACTGGGCAAGGGCATTCAATTGGGTCAGATCGTTCACATTCTTGGTATCCCTATGGGATTCGGTGTTACTCTAGAACAAAGGTGGGCTTGGGTCCTCGCCAGACTTAATCAATTTAACTATTGGAGGGGTTTGCAAATTAATCTTGTTGGCCGGGCCATGGTGATCAACACGTTCCTCATATCCTCAATCATATACTTTCTTTCTTGCTGGAGAGCGAAGGATCAAGATTTAGCCAAATTGGAAAGCACTTGTAGGAACTTTCTTTGGACTGGGGACCATAACAGGAGGGGAGTGCCTAAAATCAAATGGTCCATTTGCACTAGCCGAAAGGAGAGTTGAGGTCTGCGTATTATGGACATTGGTAGCATGGCCAATAAATTGGTGGCCAAGTGGATGATTAAGGCTTGGTGCAACAAAGATTCCTCTTGGGCCACACTAATTCTCAGAAACACGAATGCAATTACTCTGGTGGGCTACCCTAGATGGAAAAACCTCGACATCCTCACCCTCTTATTCTCTCAGATTCCAGTCTCACCCAAAGGATCGATCCTGGTAAGATCCTTGTGGTTGAGCTGGAACAGATTCAAACCTCACATTAGAATCAGTGAAGATTGGAAGTGGGCTGCAGGTATAAGACAAAATGACTCTATTTGGTTCCCAATCCAAGGCATGAGAAATGTGGAGCCTTGGAATGTCTTAATTTCCAAGAGACTCTGGAATAAGGGATTCAAACAATGGAAGCACATCTGGAAATAGGACACAAATAGATGGGTGGACTTTGAGGACCTTGACCCTAGTGTTGCGGTCACATACGAGGAATGGAATGTTTTATTGAGCAGACGCCATGCTTGAGACGGCTCTAAAATCCAACTATTGATGGGATAGGACCAGGGAAAAAAAGAAGGGCAAATATTAGCCCAATGGCGAATTTTCAAAAGATTTTAAATGTTTTGGCTATTTATTTTAAAGGATCGAATATTAAAAATAGCCATTTTTTAAAAAGTTTAGGGCGCTACATGAGCTGATTTTCACCCTCCTCTGATATATCATTTTGAGGATGGGAGAATGTATTCGCCTGCGCACGTTCCAACTCTTTGACTGTATGATGTCGTAGTTCGCCTTGGAGTAATGTTGCCGATAACCATGGGGATATGTCTGCAGATGGGTTTTGGATATGTGAAAATTGAAAACCCACCCGAGTGCGGTGCAGGTCTTGCAGGGAAAGATGAGGAGGATCACACACGAGAAAAGTATTACTACTCGTGAGTTATTGTGTCATCTCGGAGGTACCTTGTCAATGATAAGTGTGTGCTTTCGTGCAGAGAATCTGGCTTACTGGTATAGTATGTGTGATTTCAACTAACATTGAAGCCCACGGAAGCCTTGTTTTCGTGTAACTGTAGGCGTTTGTGATTTCTGCTTATTTTAGGTGGAAACAGAATTTGAATGAGAGATTATAGAAACATATGCAACTTTCTTCTTTTGTGATGTAGAGATTTATGTTAATGTTCACGTTGTGACATATTGAATGCGTTGCTTTTCTTTTCCTCAATAAGTTGTGGTATAAGAAGAGTGGAAAGATCGTTCCGCATCTTATATGAAGATGGTTAACTTGGTGAGAGTAGCATTTTTATTTATTTATGATACGAACTCAAAATTGGGTTTTGAATGGGTAGCCAAACATGAGGCTTCTAGGACGGTTGTCTTTAGATTTTTAAATTGTAGTGTGCCTTCTTGAAAACAAGATTAGATACTTCAGTTAGTTTTATAAGGTGAGATAGCTTGCAATTAAGAAGAATTATACAAAGCCTGAGAGTCCAACAATGGTAGGTGATTCGGTTTTTCCGGCAAAGTTCGAAACCTCTATCCATCTGGTCTTGTTGTAGGGGTGAACTCATGAATTCATGTGTATCCTTCACCTGGTTCTAGCAAAGCGAGGTTTTTGTTTAGCCATTAACAGATTCTCTTGAAATTCGTGTGTAGTTTTATGTAGTTTTTATCTAGGTTTCCCCTATCTTTGGGGGAGATGATTCTAATCTGCATTCTCTTTGAGCCTTGATTACTCACACTATTTGAGTAACCTTTTTCTTAATCATAGAGCCATTTTTTTGCATGTTACATTCGCTAACAATTTATTTATCCTCTTAGCCGATATGCAAGAGAGGCATGTTCTTTTGAAGTGAAGGAGATTTTGTCTAAAGAATAGTCAGACTATCAGGATATCCTTGACTTTAAGGTTGATTGCCTATCATAAATTTTTTACGATAATACCTAAAGAATGAATTTAAGTACCTGTTGTTTGTTGTTCATTTTATGAGTCATGATTCCTTTCATTTGTAGTCACAGCGTATGGGAAGGTTCTTGTGGTTGGATGGTGCTATTCAAGTGAAAGAAAGATGTGAATGTATTTACCATCATGCTTTATAAATCTCAGTGGTAACATTCGATGACATTATATGCTGGTATTTTTTATGTATTTCTTGCGAGTGATCTAGGTTTCTCTTATTTTTGGGGGAGATGATTCTAATCCGCATTCTCCTTGAGCCTAAATTATTCACACTACCCGAGTAATTTTTTTCTTAATCCTAGAGTCGTTGGTTTGCATGTTACATTTGCTAACACTTTATTTATCCTCTTAGCTAATATGTAGGAGATGGGCATTCTTTTGAAGTGAAGGAGATTCTATCTGAAGAATAGTCGGACTATCAGGATATCCTTGTCTTTAAGGTTGATTGCCTATCATAATTTGTTTATGATAATACCTAAAGAATGAATTTATGTTCTTATTCTTTGTTTTTCATTTTATGATTCATGATTCTTTTCATTTGCAGTCACAACGTATGAGAAAATTCTTGTGGCTGGATGGTGCTACTCAAGCGACAAAGAGATATGAATGTTCTTACCAAGAAATGATAGCACATCTTCCTCTTTGTTCAATAGCCAATCCTCAAAAGGTTTACTCTGCTCAGTAAGATTCTTTCTTTTTGTAGGCATGCACTCAAAGTGCATGTACATTCACTAGGCTAAGAGTCCTATTTTTTCCTTCCTTTTTATGCAGGTTCTCCTTATAAGTGGTGGTGATGGGGCATAAGGGAGGTTGGAAACCACAAGTCAATGAAGCAAATAAATATCTGTGAAATTGACCGGATGGTTGTTGATGTAAGAACTGTATATTAGTCTTCTTGTTTCCCATCATCTACTTCTTTCTCTACTTGTGTGCCATATTTCCACTTCAAAACCCTGTGTTTCTCTTAAGCAACATAGGGTGCAGTAGTTGTTGTTTGGCTGGTACACTTGTATGACGAGCAAGGGAGTCTTTTTTTCTTCTCCTTCTCTATTAATTAGCAATCTTCAGACTCTTTCTAGGCTCAAAAAATAACACATAGATTATCTGGTATAAATGTGTGTATTTATGTGCCTTAGTACCTGATTCTGACTTATCAGACAAGCTTGTGGTCTGATTCTTTTTGGGGAATTCATGGAGGTTTCAAAGTAGTTCTTCCCTCGTTTTGTTGTTGGTTTGAAGATCCAAGAGTCGAGCTCTTTTTTGGTGATGTTAAGTGATGTTAACATGTTTTACATGTAAATTGGGCAATATTTTGATTATGAAATCGAGGGATTTCCAGGTATAATACAGTGGTACTTGCATGTTTCTGTCCTTGCACACATTATCAGACATGGGTTTATGTCTTTTGTTGGAGATTAGTATGCATGATCTATACCATTAGTTCTCATTTATGAAGGTCTTTCACTCTACTTTATGAAAATTGAAATAACGTTTTTTCTTGGACACAAGTGTGTATGATCCATATTAGAAACGATCAATTGTAAAGTACTTTTTGGTACCTACGTTTTTGTTTATTTTACACACCCTGTTGTGGAGACACACGCCCACACTCATGTTCACAGATTATATTTTACATGCATGCATATGCAAGTCTGCATGCCCATGCACAGACATGCATGTGTATGTGTGCATACACACACACAAAAAAAAGAAAAGAGAACAACATACAATCATAATAATACATGTTTTTATATTTTGTAGATATGAGCTATCCAAACCAGCTTCCATCACCCATTGCAATTGTGGTTTCAGACACTTAAATATCCAGCTATCCATATAAGACACTCACAAAATATCTCATACAACATTTGCTTGAGGTGAGGGGTTCAACACTACCTCCAGTCCTTTCTACCACCTATACACCTATGTATTCAAAGGTCTGGAGGGATCTTAGTCGATGCCCATGGAAATCGGTACAAGAAGGGTTCTCAAGAAACTCTACAGATATGCATCCCTAAACTTGAAAAAGAAGCTCATGTCCTCTTTCTTTCTTTTCTCAAACCATGCCATATATTTGATAAGTTCCATCAAGGCCATTAACCCTTGTTTGGATTGTATTAGAGATGGACAAAGGTTTGGAACGTTTATTACTTTTTTCTTACGTATATGTTGAGTGATTTTTTTCTACTATTCTTTGAGAATCTCCAACATCAAATATTAGCGCATGTTAGTTTTTGACTCTAGAGAGCTCACAATCTACTCAACATGCTACCTAATGATTTTCGGTAGGAAGAGAGAACGAAACATTTTTCAATCATTCCTTGAAGAAGTTGAAGGTCAAATATTAGAACTGGGGTGTAACCTTTAGAGTTTTGAAAGGGGGCAAACAAGGGAGGTAGAAAGGAGCTCTTTCTTTGTGCCACTTGGTAGAGTCATCTGTATATTCTTGTAGTAACCGTTTAGATGAATAATGAACTTATATAGTTTTAAGGGAGGTTATAAGAAAAGTTCACCTAATAATTTCAATTAGAATTCCTCATAAAAGTTCGCCAAAGTTTTTATCTCTTGAATAAAAATTATCATAAAAAATTGCCAAAATATTTATAATTATAATATGATAGATTTAGGGACATTCGCCCATATTTATACACTTTTGAGTGAGGGGGTTGGTCTTAATTTTTTCCCTGGATAGGACGCTCCGGACCTAATGGGCCTTAAATGGTTTAATGGTAATCGCCCCTCCAAGCTTCCTTATGTCGAAGCTCGCAATGACATTCACATCAGTCTCAACAAGAAATGGTGTCTCAACTGGACGCGACTTTGATGGGATATGAAATTTCTGTCTATCTGGCACCCTCTCATTGAAAACAAAAAGTCGGTCCTCCTATGGCAAATTCTACACCATGGAATATGGACCAATGCAAAAGCTAACAAGATCTATGGTATTCCGCCCTGGTGCAAGCGATGTTGCCGTAGCAAAGAGGATATTGGTCACCTGTTCTTTGCTTGCCCTAAATCCCTTCGGTTATGGAAGATCCTTGGTTGTTCTCTGGGACTCCAAGAACAAATCAATTGGAAGCAAGCCCTCACTGGTGAAGCGATCGGTTGCCCTATGGTGATGTGGGTGGAGGGGGTATGGGAGATTGAGGCTGTGTGGGGGGAGTGTTGCTGTGGCTGGTGATGTTTCCATGGTGTCAAACGTGTGTGTGACTGTGTAGATGGGGACAGTGGGTGGGGTGGATGTGATGTTCGTGAATAGTGTTGTGAAAGTGGGCATGGTGATCCCTCCAAATTGTGTGCCTGGTGAAATAGGAATCCCCATAACATATGTGGTGAGTGTGGAAGTTTGGGTGGTGAAGTGAAGTGTGTAGTGAGAGGTGGTGAGGGTGGTGATGTTGGTGCCTCGTGATGTTCCTCTGTCTGTGTAGTGTCTCCTGGTGCCAATACATTCATGTGAATCTGCTTGCCGGAGCGCATGGGATGGGTAGGCACCCGTTTCTCAAAGCGATGAATATAAGCCATAGCTGAATGAATGGCTTCATCCAAGCCTATCGCGTCCGCGTGCAGGTTCATGGATTCAATAAACATGTCATCCACGCCTTCCTCTCCTAATATTTGGCTCATTAGCACCTTCCTTGTTTCGAGCGACAGTTTGTGGTGTTCTTGGACTCGCTTCATGGTTTCATAGAATCTTTTTATTTGTGCCGAATAGGCTGGGACACTTGCTAGTTCTGAAAGTTCGTCATATTCTTGATCATGTTCGTCGTTTGCTTCTTCTTCTTCTATCTCTTCTTCATCCTCTTCTACTTCTACTACTTCCGGTTGGGTCGGGGCTGAAGTTGTTGTAGTGGGTTGTGGTCCTTGGGTCTGCTCTGCTTCCGTCTCGAGGTTAGATTCATTGATCAGCCTAGCAATTTCTTCATCAGTGAGATCATTCAAGGTGTAGCCCTGTGGAAACTCTAGGTCAGAAGGGATTGGAGGGAAATCTAGGTTAGGTCCTTCTGCACTTGGTCTGGGTAGGCGAATAGTAAATGGTCGGACACGTGGCGTTTGTGGAGGGGTCACCTCTGGTGTGGTGGTGGCTCCCCTTGCTTGGGCACACGGTAATTGGACTGTCCCTCTCATTCTCTTTGATGGAGGACCCGCCGTTGATAGCCGTCTTTGGAATTCTTGGGCCATGGATCATACTAGTGCTCTTTGAATAGGCACGTCATAAGCTAAGCACCTGTAAATTATTTTTGTCAGAGCACAGCACCCATGAAGCACGTTCTTCTATTTCTTATTCCATCGTTGATGGGCTAGGTGGATTTGATCTATGATCCAGTGTGGCAGATTGATTGTGAGATCCTCTGTCTCTCCCAAGTACAAGCTGAGCCAAATCTTTTTTGGTGGCATCGTGAAGCGTTCTTGGGCGGGGAAAGCGAAGTGTTGCCTGCTGGTTCGTAGGTGGAGAGCGATGGTTGGTGTCATTGCTACCATGTCCTTCAATTTGTTGAGATCCTTGTTCTTCATCCTACCTGGAATCATTGTTTCTTTCTCAGTGGGAATATGCATACCTTGCATGTTCAATGCTTCTCATACTAGGTTGAGGGTCAGGTTGAATCTTTTGAGCTTGTGGCCTAGTGTCAGTGAGGGTAGCACGAAAGTACTATCGCCTCCCTTAGCCTTGCTAGGGGTGATGGTGCTGATAAGGTAGGAGCAGCGCAGGAAATCTGGCTTAGGTAAATGTGCCGGGAAATAGCAATCCAAGCCCGCTTTGGTCCATATTGATCACATTACTTCTACATTCTGGTACTGCTCAAACTCACGGGTGAAGAAATGATATCGTCCCCATTTTCCATTAAACTCAAGTTCTGCCTCCCAAAAGTAGGTGCCGTCTCCCAATGGCCTTGCAAGATCACTGAACCAATGTGCGTGTTTCCCCACTTGAGAAGTGTGCCCCTGAGGCGGGTCCTGAATAGGAAGCACATGCATAGCTCTAAGTTCTTGAGGCCTCTCGGTGAGTTGTGGTTCAAGAAGGAGGGTTTCAATGTCCACAATCTGGGTGCTAGACCCTGCCTGGGAACTAGTGCCTCCTGCTTTTGCCATGTCACTGTTTGCTTGCTGGTTCTGTGAGAATATAGAAGCATGCGTTAACATTGTAATGGACAAGATAGAACATTTTTTGTCCCCGTTACAACATTAACATGAGGTAAGTAAGGTGTTAGTGGGTCAGTGAGTGCTCGATGATTGTGTGTGTTGTTAGTGAACAAGTAGTCCTATGAGCTAAGTGAAAAGATGCAGTGTGAGAATGATGCAGTTAATGAGTGGCGATGAATTTACAAATGGGGTTCGGGTGGTTTATTACAAGCTTTGGGCTGCCAAACACAGTGGATGGCTTTTGGTTTTGATTTTGTGGAAACTCTGGAGGGCTTTATAAGAGTCTGCTTGGAAATGAGGCTTTTTAGGGACCCATTTACAAGTGATTTTGCTCGTGCTTATGGGCGAATATGTGTTCATGTGTGTTGAATAGGAGTGGGTATCAGCTGTTCGAGCGAGTGAATCATGTTGTATATGGTGTGATCTGTGTGTAAGCTATTTGAGCCCGCAAGCAAGCCTTAGGCACCCAAATTTGTCTTGAGTGTGGGTCAACCTTCATCGACTTCTTGGGTACCCAGATAAACTTTACTTTTACAAAAGAATTTTTGGAGGACTTCTTATTAGTGTCTGGTCGTTGATCACTAATAGGAAGTTGAGCCCGTTGTTGAGGCTGGACCTCAATAGAATGCTCGCCTTTCCGCATCCACACTTGTTTTGATGGTTGAGACAGCGTGCTTCGTATTTTCTTTGGGCTTTGAGCATAAGTCGTCTGCTTCTTCTACATTTGATCTGCCTTTGGTTGCTGTATCCTTGTGGCTTTTGGAAAAGAAGAGACTTCCATTGCATCCTTGACTTCTCTGTTGTGATAATCATCCCTCTGCATCACATAGTTTTGGACAAAAATAGCATGGTCATCTTCATGTGTACTCCTGGAAGGACCAAGAGTGTGTGCCTTTCCTAGTTCCTTGAGTGCTCCATTGTCTAACTCAACTGTAATTCGACTCTGATTTACCCATACCTGAAGAAGTCCACTTCTTAGGTTTAGGTTGACTGCATGATCATAGATCCAGTCTTGACCCAAGACAAGAGGTTCAGTGAGATCCTCATCTTGACACACTAGTACTTTAACTATCAGTAAAACATCTTGAATGTAGAGGGGAAGTTCCACCTCGCCCATGCAAGGGGTCTCCACGCCTCCCAATCCTATGAGATATGCTTCCACAGGATTGACATTTAAGTTCAGTTCTCGACAGTAAGAAAGTTTAACATCACTAGTGGCTGCACCTGAGTCAATCAAGGCTCTTACAGTCCTTGCACTCGTTCCTTGTCCTATCCGTAAGGTCACAAAAGCACGTCGGTCAATTATTCTATGAGAGCTACTACCTGAAACTTCACACATAGCCATATGATATCCTTGAGCTGCATAGGCATCTGTCCTAGGCTGATCTCTCCCCAGTCTTCTTAACTTCATCCTTCGGATGTGTTCCAATGCTTCTGCTTGTGCCTCTTCTCGAATTCGTTTTTCCTCTTCTTTCGTTTCTTAGCAGTGTTGAGTCGATTGAGCATTTCCTCAGTGAGGGGTTCTTGATATAGTTTGACTCTGCATCCACTTATGTAACTAGGAAGAACATCACCTTCCAGTGTAGCTAATTGAACTGCTCCACTTGTGGAGATCCTATTTATGATCATAGGTCCGTAACCTCTCTTCTCTAGCTTTCATGCATGTTGTTTCAAAGTGTAGACTAGGACTAGGTCTCCTGCCTTTAAACCCTTATCTTTCACATGTGCATCAAAATATGTTTTTTGTCTTTTCTTAGCTGCGTATATTCCTGCTGCAGCTCTTAGTCTTGTTTCTCCTAATCGCTCAAGGTCAAAGATTCTAGAGGAGAGCTCATGGCCTGTCCAATCATGCTCTTGTGCTAATTTCAGCGTGGGTATCAAGAAGTCCAATGGTAGCATTGCATTTTGACCGAATACCATCTGAAAGGGTGTGGCTTGGAGTACCGTTTTATAGGCAACTCGGTATGCCCAAACAGCATGGTGTAGCTGTTTGTCCCAATCAGGGCGTTTATCATTCACCAATTTAGTAAGCACATTGCATAGAATCTTATTTGTGCTTTCGGCTTGCCCATTGGCTTGTGGATGATAGGGGGCAGACTTCTTGTGTATCACTAAGAACTCTTGAAGAAGATTTTCAATAACTTCATTCAAGAAGTGAGTGCCTCTATCACTAACTAGTTCTATAGGTAGCCCGTATCTTGTGAACACATTCTCAAATAAGAACTTAGGTGTCGTTTGAGCATCGTTCTTCGTGGTGGCGTTTACCTCTACCCACTTGGTTAGATAGTATGTGGCCACGATGATATATTCAGCATGTGAACCCTTAGCTGGGGGATTAATAGGACCAAAAAAGTCTATTCCCCACTTAGAGAATGCACCTCCACCCATCATAGGTTTCAAAGGCATCTGGTCTTTGCATATAGGATATTGAGTTCACTGACAGACATCACACCTCTTCACATAGGTATGTGCATCCATGTGAAGGGTCAGCCACCAAAGACCTGCAAATAGTATGGCTTTGATCACACGATCTGGTCCAAAATGTCCTCCTGCTACACCTTGGTGGGCAGTTTCCAGGATCTTAAGATATTCACTCTCATGGACACATAGTCTCAGATATCCATCTTTCCCACAGTTATATAGATTATCACCATTGAGTGAGTAATCTAAAGCTTCTTGTTCTAAGCTTCTCCACCTGGCCAGGGTCATATCTTGAGGGAATGTTTTCGTCCTCAAGAAGGCCACAAGTGGTTCACTCCAATTTGGCACTATGGACACTTGATAAAGAGTGGCATGCTCCACAAGTGGTTTAGTGCAACAGATCGGGCATTCCTTACACCATTTATGGACATCAACTTCCATAGTCGACCAATGCACTCCGAGTCTCCTTAGTGTCTGTAGGGCTCGTTGCTTTCAGTAGTGTTGCTCTAATGCACCTACATGTGCTAATTGCAACCATTTTGCGTATTCATCCTCTTCCGCACAACAGGCTAATATTCCTTGATCAGTATGCTTGTACATACTCCCTGCCATTATATGGTACTTTTGAGATTTTACTATCTCCTTATCCTGTGTGTTTATTAATGGGTGTTTAGGCCCGTATGTCAATACTGGCACTAATGTCTTAGCCCACTGAGGTACAACTTCCAGATTAAACAAGTAAGCATTAGGAAGGTCATCCGATACTCCTTGTGGTGCCTCTCTCGAGGTGAGCCTGGAGAGATGTTCTGCTCTCAAGTGAGTCTTCCCTTTCCTTACCAGAACCTCAAAGTCGTATTCCATCAGTAAGAGAAACCATCTTACTAATCTACCTGTATTGCATGGCTTGTTTACCAAGTACAACAGTGCTTGATGATCAGTAAAAAAACTTATTTGCAAGCAAATAGTGTCTAAACTTTTTAACCGCATATACCATGCCTAGTCCTTCTCATTCAGTGGTGGTACAATTTCGTTCAGCTGCATTCAATTATCTACTAGCGTAGGCAATTGGAAGATCCATATTACCTTCACCTGTAGGTTGTGCGAGTACACATCCAATAGCATAATTTGATGCATCCACGTGAACATGAAAGGGCTTATTCCAATCTGGTGTGGTCAAGATTGGTGCTGAACATAATCGTCATTTAAGCTCATTGAAGGAGTTCTCACACTCTTCAGTACACTCGAAATTGGTTAAAAGTCCATACAGAGGCTTTGCTATGATGGCATACATGTGTATAAACCGTCGGTAATAACCACAATGCCCCATGAAAGCTTGTACTTCCTTGACATTCTTTGGCCTAGGTAGCTCTGCAATAGCTCTAACTTTTTCCTCGTCCGTAGATATGCCATTCTTTGACACTATGTGTACTAGAATCTTGCCTTGTCTGACCATGAAAACACACTTTCTGGGTTCAGGCAGACTTGATATTCTCTACATTTGTCAAAGATTTGCCTGAGGTCAGGTATATGTGTTTGTCTAATGTTGAAATGAGCACAAAGATCATCAACATAGACCTCTAAATTCTTCCTCAGGAATTCTTTAAATACATGGCACATTAGTCTCTGAAAGGTTGCAGGAGCATTGGTAAGCCCAAATGGCATAACTCAAAAAGCAAATATGCCCCACTCTGTGGCAAAAGCCATCTTATGCTGATCTTCTGGAGCAATGGCTACCTGATTGTAGCCAAAAAATCCATCAAGGAAGTTGTACACTTCTTTGCCAGCTACTCTCTCTAGTAGATGTTCAGTGATAGGAAGTGGATAATTATCTCGAATGGTGGCTGCATTAACCTTCTTCAAGTTAATGCACACTCGTAGCTTTCCGTTCTTCTTGGGCACCACTACAATGGGGGATACCCACTCAGTGTGCTCAATTTCATAGATGAATCCAGCTTCAACCAAGCGATCTATCTCCTCCTTGATCTTAGTAGCGTAGTTATCATTATAAGTGTATGGCTTCTGCTTGGATGGTTTGGCATCTGCGGTCATGGGGATTGTCCGGGTCTACACCTTTTAAATCCTTGTAACTCCAAGCGAATACATCTCTGTATTCTCTTAGCAAGGCTATCAACTCATACTCCTCTTCTTCCGTCAGGTCATGCCCTATGTAAGTGCATCTTTCTTCTCCTTCTTCCATGGCTACAACTATGTTCTTGGTGGTTTCTTTGTTATCATAGGCCTCTCTTGATTGAGCCTCACGTTTAGGCATTCTTATCATGACACTTCTATCATCTATCTCGTACTTTCTGAAATTTTCAAGGACCTCAAACAAAGATTCTTCCTCTTCTGGTGTGACTTCTTTCTTCTTCCTCTTCTTGCCTTCACTCTTGGTGGTCACTTGCGTGGTTAATCTCACCTCGTTCATAATTTCTGCATGTCTCTGAGGGTGAGCTTCTACCTCATAGAAGTATTCCTCATCTGATGCAAAGGGTGGGTCCATGATGATTGACTCTAGATCGGAGTCACTTGCATCCTCAAATGCATAAGGGCTAGGTTCGCATTCTTCTAAAACTGCATCTCCCATGATTGGTTCTATTGAGAAGATCGAAATGTCATAGCCATCCTCATCACAGTGGGGTGTCCATTGTTCTTCATTGATGGCTACATCCATTGTTGCTAAAATTTCTACCCAACCATGAGGTTCAAACTCTTCATCAGGAAATACTATAGGTGCATAGGCTGGGTCTTGAATTGATCTATGTGTTTCCTTCGCACCTACCTCTCTGGCTTTTTCTCTCTTCTCTTCTTCTACTGCTACTTTACACATCCACAAGTGAGTGTCTTCATGCATCCATGAGGATCTTGATCCTATGGAGTGCACAGACTCCGTGTCATCCTTGGCTCTATGGATGGGATTCCATTGAATAGGTGGTACGTCTCTATGAGAGTAATCCTTGAGATTGACTTTGGTTGTAACACCTAGGTGTTGCAAATACAAAGAATTGGTTCCCCAATCCTGTACCACTTGCAACTGTCGCATGAATGGTCTTCCCAAAATCATCTCATAGGCATGATTCTTGCTAAAGTCACATATGGTGAAAGTATGCTCAAACTCAACACCGCATGTAGTGAGAGTTATTCCTTCTAACAGCCCTAAGGGTCTCTCTATGTGACCGTCAGCCATCTGCAATTTCATCTTCGGGGGCCTGAGTGCTGGCTTGCCCCAAAGCTTCCATAGGGAAGTGGTAGCAATTGCAACTCCTGCACCTGAGTCCAGAATTGCCTTGGTTGTGTATTCTTGATGGGTGATGGGGAGGTAGGTGTTTCCTTCTTCTCCTTCACTCATATCTCCTATCTTATCTAGAGGAATTTCTGGCACTGTTCTATGAGAACCTACCTGGAAACGCCGTTTAGCTATCTCTGGTACTTGTTTGGCTACATGTTTCCATAGTTCTGGCCTAACTTTGAGTAACTCTTCTAAAGTGAGATTGCACTGCACTTTAGTATTCTTTACTACCTCTATATTCCTAGGTATGACCGAGTCTTCGTTTCTCACCATGACCATGGGTGCCCTCATGTAAGTAGACTTAGCTTCCCATGGACCTATGAAGTGGGGTAATTCATGTAAAGAATTAGACTCAAAGTCTAATCTCTCTTGAGATTGGGTGCTCTCCTGTTCTCCATAAATGGAAGGAATGTCTTGTGGGAATTGATCATGCGCGTCATCCACAAGTTCAATGGGAGGAGGGACTTCACTCTCTTTTGCCCATTTCTCTTCTTGAATCTCTCGTAGGAATTCAAGTGTGTACCTATTCATAGAAGAAGAGGTGTCTGGTTCCGTGGAATTAGGCACATAAGCTTCCTGGGGGGGAATGCTTATTCTTTTACTTGCCTCATCTCTCTCTTGAGAGTTTTCTTCCTTGGCAGATCTTGCAATTATGCTCTCTAAACTTCTCTAATAGTCCATCCAAGTGCAATTGTGCCTTAGCTGAGCAAGAGTAATTGAAGAAACGACTGGCTTCAAACATGGTCTGAGCCAATGCGACCATTTTCGCGCAAAGCTTGGTTCTTTCTATCTCTAAGTCAGCTCTAGGGTAGCACTTGTCATGATCCTTCATGTTTGGCCCTTCTTGGATTCTGGCCTAATATGCCTTAAGCATCATGTCTATGTCTTCAGGAATGGGGTCAGCTAATACTGATCCTACTCTAGGGGATGGTGGGTTGGTCTGAGGTGGGTTGAAAGATGATGGTTTAGATGGTGATAGGGATGAAGGTGGTGGTGGTAGGTGAGAGTTTGTTTGAGAGGTGAGTTCAACAATTTTGGCTTTTGTTTCTCTTATGCTTTCTTCTAAGTCGCTCATCTTTTTGGACCATTGTCTTTTCATTCTCTCTCGACTATCTTTCCATGCCCTCGTCCGTTTCTTGGCTATGCTCTCAGTTTCACTAACCTGGGCACCTTTTTCTTGGCCTAAACCTTGGTTTTGCTGCAAAGCCTGAGCTCTAGTGACCACCTGTACTGGTGCAGTGGAAGTTACACTTCCTGTAGAGTCTACTACTAACCCAATAACATTAATAGGAGTGATTTTTGGCATATTATTGGGGTTTTTTGGGCAGTCTCTTAAGAGATGCTCCTTCCCGCATTCTTGACAAAAGCCTTGGATTGTTACCGACTGGGGTTGTGTAGGTGCAGGCATTGGGAAATCACGAATGAGGTGATCTCTGTGACATCTATAGCATGGTCCTCTAGGGAATGGGGGTCTTACCTGCCTAGGTTGAGGTCTAGTGTTAGGATTTGTGTACATGATGTTTGCATAATCTGGATCCCAACTAGGTTCACTCGGTTCTTCACTATAGTAGGATTCACCATGTTTTGGAGACTGCATCTAGTAAGCCTGGGGGCTATCAATATGTGTAGAATCAAAGCTATGGTCACTAGGGTCACTTTCTGAAAGCAATGGTGTTACTGGCACTATGGTTCTATTCAAGTTCTCTTCTGCAGCTGCATACTTTACTGGGATCACATTGGCTGGAGCTGGAGGTTGTTGGGCTAGCACTGGTTGAGGTCTCTACTGGGCCTGATATTGTGGTTGCTAGGTTTTTTGAGGCCTAGCATACTGTTCTGGTGGCTACTGATTCTGGTATCTGCCCTATTGTGGATATGGTTGAGGGTAGGTTTGCCTAACCGCTTGCTTATTGTATGGGCAATCTTGTGTTGTGTGATTAGTATATCTCCGTTCTATGGTGCAGTATTGGCTATTGGGATTCACTTGGGATTGAGCCATGATGGGACATACGTTCACCATATGGTCATCTCCACAAGTATAGCACCGTTTAACTGGGGCAAATCTTGGGATTTGTTTGCTAGAGACACCTAGTTTTTGAGCTACTTTCTGAGTGAGTTCCTCAATAGATGTAGACTGCGTGGAAGAGAGGCTAGTAGAACTATCTGAATCTTTGTAGATTTCTGAAAGTTCTAATTCCTCCCCTAGGTTATCTTCAATGTCAATGCACATGCGTACACACTCTTCTATGGTTCTAGGGTCTTTCAAGTACACATATGATCTCAACTTTGTACTCAGCAGTCATCTAGGAATAAAGCCACTTGTTTCGCTGGTGTGGGTAACTCCGAAATAGGACATCTCTCTAGGTATTGCCTAAACCTTCTTCTGGCAAGTCTTACCGTCTCTTGAGGGGTTTGCTTGAAACTGTGAATCAGTGAGGAAGTGCTATGCCTTATGCCACTCTTAGAGAACGCAATAATGAAAGCCTCTAGAAGTTGGTCTATGTTCCTGAAGTGTCTCTCATTTAGTGGTTGAAACCACGTAAGAGCGGTGTTCCTAAGGGTTAGACCAAAGGCATTGTACTGCGTGAATAGGTCCTCCACTTGTTCAGCTCTCAAGACTTGCCTAAACTTGGCCACATGATCGTATGGATCTCCAGTGCCATCAAAATAGTTCTTCATGGATTTAACTAGTTGTGTAGGCCTCAAAGTCCTCGTGTGCTCTCTAGGTCTTGGCAGAGGGAATTCATCTGCATTTCTTAGATTCCTTAGAGCTCTAAATCGCTCAGGTTCCACTCTATCCGTTTCCGTTCTCGTTCTTTCTCTTCCCATTGGGTTGGAGAAACTCACTTCTGGCCTATCTCTACTCCTGTCCCTTTGAGCTCCATGAGCTTGGGATGTTCCAGCTCCTTGGTGGCGAAAAGAGACATTAGATCTTGGTTGGGGAAAAATGAATTCACCCTTCCAAGTGTAGGCATGCCTACCATGCTCTGTGACCACAAAGATCCTTTCTGAAGTGTGATCTAGATAGGTCACTTTGCATGGGCTATCAGGATCTTTGAACTCATAGATTGTGTTCGTTCCTATCTCATTTGGCTGATCAGGCTTATACCTCAAAAAGGCTTCGTCAGTTTCTCGATTCAAGAGTAGATCTATGCTCTTGTTGTCTTGGGGAATCCACTCTGGTGTGAGGATTCTAGTAAGAACAGATTTGCCTCGGGGGGTTTTAGACTCTCCACCTAAGTTTCCTTGCTCTAGGTCACCTATGTCTGTCTCTGGGATCACATTACCAAATTCATCTGTCCTATCTGGGTGGCTGGTGACTACATATATGGTTCCTTCTTTGTCCAAGTATGCTCCATTTTCAAACTTGACTACTGAACGTTCTAGTCCAATGGGTTGATCTGGGTTTTTGATCTGGACCACAGATCTTCCTAGGCCATCCTCATAGATGCTAGCACCTAATCGGTTGGTCCTAAGGTATTCCAGCCGCGTCTTGTAGGGGCCTTCTACCCTATGTAAATATGGCACACCTGAACTTCTTGTAGGTCTCTCCATACCGTGAGACATCTCAGACTCACTAGTTTCAGAGCTAGGGTAGTGCGAATAATGGCTCAACTGCTGGGCCCAAGACCTAGCAGTATGATTGACACTAGCCTCTGAAGACCTAAGACTCTGTCTATCTCTTCCTAGGTGTCGTCCTGATCTAAGGTTCATAGGCCCAATTGAATAATCCCAAATTTCCCAAGTACAATTTTCGTTGCTGAGTTCTTTTGTATTAGTCACTTGTTCTTTTTAATTTTCCTTAGGGTGTCACTTCTTGTCCAATCAATCTTCATCGCAAGGAACACTTAATTTTTATCGTACTTTGAGTGTGGTCGCTCTATTTAAATTCTTTTCCCTTAGGTTGTTTCACAAATGTAAATGTAATCTCTTGGTACTTGCACTTGAGTGATTAGAGTTCTTAGATTTGGTTGTGCTTAACGTATCCCTAATTTATTAAAATCTCTATCCGTACTTAGCCTAAGCTAGGGATTGACAGAGGGTGTTTGAGAATTTCCAACCTTAGTTTCTCTTCTCGGTTTCCCTTGTGTGCCCAGGAAGCGTATTCCCAAGCTTGCACTTACTCTTGTTTCGAGTACCCTTTGATGCTCTCAAAGGACCTAAAAAAGTCCCAAAGTTAGCTCAAGACTTAATTTCAATTGACACAATAAACCATGTCCATGTTGGAGAACTCCTCTCTTAATCGCAGCGGAAAGTGTAGAAGACCTTCTCAGGATCAAGACTCTTGCCAACAACTGAACCTTCAAATGCAAACTGGTACCAACTGAAAAATGCAATGAACTTGAAACTTTGTTCACTTAAACTAGACACCTATAGCTCTAAAAAGAGCTATCAAACGCTCAATTTGGAGTATATTTGGGTTAGAAACTCGTTGATACAAAATAGGCTACATATCCACTCAGTTAGGCTGAAAACTAGACTTCACTAAACACTGAATAACTCATAGAGCATAAAGAATTTCACAAAACTGTTTTAGATAGAGGAAGTACTCATGATAAGCTCTCCAATGAATGTTTAAACACTAGAATTGGATACATATATTGAGAGATATGACTCTCACAAGTAGACTACCCAGAAATGGGTGTGCAGCTGGACATACTCTATGAGAGTGAATTGAAAGAAATGACTCAAAACAAATGAAGTAGCTACAAGGGGGCTTCCATGCCTTCTTCCTCTATTCTTGAGTGTCCTCCCTTTCCTCTTTTATAGCCAAGTGACCAAAAACTCTCATGATGAGTTTGAGAGCTCTTCTCCATCTTTTGAATGATTCTCTTTGGGCATCCACTACTTGCTGAAGTAAATGCTTCTATTTTTCATTTTTGTATTTTCCTTCTACTTGAAGAAAATCCATTTTGCAAAAATATATATGAGCTTACTTCTTTATTTTTAACACTCCCCCTCAAGCTCACATGTGAGCTTGCACCTTCAGCCATATCCTGCAAGTTGATGTCGTCCTTGAACCTCTTTAGCTTAGAAGCATCTAGGGACTTTGTAAGCATGTCTGCAACCTGGTCATTAGTTCCAATGAACTTTATATCCACATCCTTGCTCAAAATTTTTTCTCGAACATAATGTTAATGCACTTCTATGTGCTTGCTTCGTGCATGAAACGTTGGATTGTTTGTCAAGTGAATGCTTGGCATGTTGTCACCATAAATTGGAATGGTCTCCACCTGCACATCAAGATCAGCCAAGAGCTTCTTAATCCACATAGCTTCACAAGTTGCAAAGGCTAAACCTCTATATTCAGCTTCTGTAGATGATAGTGCAACAGTAGGTTGCTTCTTTGAGCTCCATGTGATAGGTTTGCTACCTATCATGAACACATAACCTGAAGTGGATCTTCTATCTTCCTTCGAACCAGCCCAATCAGCATCACTGAATCCCTTTACCTGCAATTCTTCATCATATCTGTAAAACAATGCATGATTGATAGTGTGCTTCACATATCTTAGCACTCGTTTGGCTGAATTTAAATGTTCACTTGTAGGAGCTTGCATAAATTGAGAAAGACTCCAACAATATAACACAAATCTGGTCTTGTGATCGTAGCATAGATCAAGGAACCTATAATACTCCTGTATGTAGTTACATCATGTAACTTCTCTCCATCATTTGAGCATAGCTTCACATTTGTGTCCATAGGTTGAGTGAGTGGTTTGCATTCACTCATTCCAAATCTGAAAAGAACATCCAACAAGTACTTTCTTTGCATCAAGTAGATGCAATCTTTCCCATAGACTATTTCAATGCCTAAAAAGTATTTCAGCTCACCAAGATCTGAAATTTTAAACTCCTTACCGAGTTTCCTTTTGATCTCTTGTATTCCTGTAACATTACTTCCTGTTATGATGAGATCATCAACGTATATGCAAATATATACCTGCTTGTCTTCTTCTTTCTTCATGTAGAGAGAGGGATCTGCATTACTTGGACTATACCCACACCCTGTGAGGTACTCGACCAATCTTTGATTCCAAGCATGTGGTGCTTGCTTCAGCCCATACAAAGCTTTCTTCAATCTACAAACAAAATTTGGATGCTTTTTGTCTTCAAATCCAATCAGTTGACTCATGTATACCTCTTCTTGAAGTTTACCATTGAGAAATGCATTTTTTATGTCAAGTTGGTACAATGACCATCTCCTTGCTGCACTCACTGCAATCAAGGTTCCAATTGTTCCCATCTTTGCAACCGGGCTGAAAATCTCTTCATAGTCGATGTCGTGAGTTTGCTTTTGCAACTAGTCTAGCTTTATGCCTTGCTAGAGAACCATCAGTATTTCTCTTTATTTTAAACACCCATTTATTTGGAACAATCTTCATACCTTCAGCCTTTGGAACTAGCTCCCATGTGTGATTGTCCTTGAGAGCTTTCATCTCTTCTTGCATAGCTTCTTGCCATTCTTTTTGTGTACATGCTTCTTCATATGCATCCGGTTCTTTGTCTATGACCACTTGTGTCATATATGCAAAATGCTTTGCAATAAAACTATCATAGCTTAGCCTTTCAATTGGATACCTTGCTCTTGAAGACCTCCTTTCATTTCCTTTTGAACATTGTTTCTTCAACTGGTTCAACTTTACCTTTGGTGAGATCACCTCTTCATACTCTTCTTCACTTGCATTTGAATCACTATTTTGGGAAGCACTTTCAGCTTTAGATCTTTCATAAGCTGATGTTGGTGATGAGGAATGACTCCTTAGCCTCCCCTTCCATGTTGAGCTTTCTCCAAGTGATGTAGAAGCTTTTGCACCTGATATTTGAGTGCTTGTTTGCTGAAATTCTTCTTGGACAACACCTCCATCATCTTCGTAATCTTCTTCAAGAATCTTCTCTTTCCCTTTGTCTCCAAACCATGGTCTTAGCTCATCAAATACCACATCTTGTGAGACTCGTAGCTCCTTTGTCACCGGATTGTACCACATATATCCCTTTTGCTCCGATGAATATCCAATAAAAATACATTTTTTGGACTTTGCCTCCATCTTTGTCCTTAGTTCTTGAGGGATGTGAACATAACACACACACCCAAAAACTTTGAGATGTGTAAGGTCAGGTTTCTTACTGGAATAATCCTCCTCGGGAGTTAGATTATGCACTCCAGTCTTTGTGCACTTGTTCATCAAATAAACAGCCGTACTAGCTGCTTCAGCCCAATAGTTCAGTGGCACCTTCATCTCGTTGAGCATGCATCTTGCAACCTCTGTGATATGTCTATTTTTCCTTTCAGCTATTCCATTTTGTTGAGGTGTGTACCTACATGTAAATTGTTGCTTGATGCCATTTTCATAAAGAAAATTTGAAAATTCTTTGGAGAAATATTCTCTTCCTCCATCGGACCTCAAGGTCTTTATGTAGCATCCTATTTCCTTTTCTACCTGTGCTTTAAATCTCTTGAACATGGAGAACACATCTGATTTTTGTTTTATGCAAAACATCCATACTTTTCTTGAATGATCATCGATAAAAGTGACAAAATATCTATTACCAGCCACTGATGGTTGTTGTGATGGTCCCCATACATCCGTGTGTATCAAGTCGAGGACATTCCTTGCCACATAGTTGCTCTTCTTGAATGATTGTCGAGTTTGCTTTCCTAGTTGGCATGCTTCACAAAACTCATGTAGTCCAGCATCATTGAATCTTGGAAGACCTCTTACCACTTCATGGTTGCTTATGTCCTTGAGCTTGGGAATGTTGATATGTCCAAACCTTTTGTGCCATAAATCAATTTCATTAATCCTCTTGTTTCCAAACTGAATATACATCACCTTTCCATGTGGTTGTTGAATGTCCAAAGTGAACATCCTTCCTTCTTTCCTTCCTTGAGCAATGACCTTGAATCCTTCTTTTGGATTCTTTATAAAGCAGCCTTTTTCATTGAAGATAACATGATATCCTTTCTCTACCATTTGTCCTATTGAAATCAAATTCTTTGCAATAGTAGGAACATGAAGAACATCAGCCAATACCTTTCTATCTCCAAGCTTGATATCTCCAACATGCTCAATTGCGTGTTGAGTTTCATCGCCGGTCTCCACACATCCTTTTCCACTTGGATCTTTTAGCTTTGTGAACAAATCTCCTTGGCATGTCATATGGTTGCTGCAACCTGAATCTATGAACCATTTTTTGTCATCACTTATCGAGTTGTTGTAGTCATGCTTCATGGCAAGCATGGTTTGCTTGTCTCCTTCACTTGATGTACTCGCATAGTTATTTTGGCTCCTTTGGTTGCCTCCATTCAGCCTTCCATTCTTTTGCCAACAATCATTTGCATAATGTCCTAGTTTACCACAATGATAACATGTTATACCTTTATGAGGATTGTATGAACCTCGACCTCTTCCTCTATTTCTTCCTCGACCTCTTCCATGTGTGTTGTCATTTGAGTTGTCCTTGTTGTCCTCCAAGTTGTGTTGGCTGAAATTTGTGTTGTTGTAGCTTCTTCCTCTTCCTCTCAAGCCTCCTCTTGAGTTCCTTCCTCTACCTCTTCCTGCATATAACATTCGACTATGGATGTCCTTACCTTTGTTGCCTTCTCTTTGTTGAGCTACCTCTTCAGCCACAAGATTTGGTATAATCTCGTCGAATGTTGGTAGAGGATCTCTATAAAGAATGTTTGTGATGAGGGGCTTCCACTTTTCTTCACTCCTCAAACCATTGAGGGCTGTTTTGACGATGTCTTCCTCTCTATCTTGCATCCAACTGATGCTAGCTGATCTTGAAGCTCCTTGATCCTCAATGTATACTCACTAATCCTTTGGTTTGAGCTTTTCTTCATGTTGTTGAGCTCGTTCTTGAGTTGCATCCTTCGAGACCTTGTTGAGGTAGCATACACCTTCTCCAATGTTTCCCAAACTTCCTTGGCTGTTTCTTAGCTTTGCACATGACCAATCATAGTGTTAGAAATAACTTGTGAGATGAGGAACATCACCCTTCGATTCCTCTCTTCCCAATCAGCAAATTGTCTCCTTTGTGCCGGAGTAATGTTGGGATCTTCAAGGTCCACCGGTTTTGGATCGTCTCCACTAACTAGACTCCATAAACCTTTACATTTAAGGTAATTTATCATTCTATACCTCCAAGACTGAAAATTTTCTTTGTCTAACTTCTCAACTTGTTGTCCTAAATCAGCCATTGAAAAACTTCTAAGATTGAAGTTCACCTCAAGTACGTTGTGGCGCTTTCTCTTGAATTCATAGAGCTCCCCCTTGATTTGTAGCTTCTCCTTTGCTTCAGTTCAGTTCCAATGCTTTGAATCTTCAAACTCCAAGCTCTGATACCAATTGTTGGAGAATTCCTCTCCTAATCGCAGTGGAAAGTGTAGAAGACCTTCTCAGGATCAAGACTCTTGCCAACAACTGAACCTTCAAATGAAAACTGGTACCAACTGAAAAATGCAATGAACTTGAAACTTTGGTCACTCAAAATAAACACCTATAGCTTTAAAATGAGCTATGAAACACTCAATTTGGAGTATATTTGGGTTGGCAACTCGTTGATACAAATAGGCTACCTGTCCACTCAGTTAGGCTGAAAATTGGACTTCACTAAACACTGAATAACTCATAGAGCATAAAGAATTTCATAAAATTGTTTTAGATAGAGGAAGTACTCAAGGTAAGCTTTCCAACGAATGTTTAAACACTAAAATTGGATACATATATTGAGAGATATGACTCTCACAAGTAGACTACCCAGAAATGGGTGTGTGGCTGGACATACTCTATGAGAGTGATTTGAACGAAATGGCTCAAAACAAATGAAGTAGCTACAAAGGGGCTTCCACGCCGTCTTCCTCTATTCTTGAGTGTCCTCCCTTGCCTCTTTTATAGCCAAGTGACCAAAAACTCTCATGATGAGTTTGAGAGCTCTTCTCCATCATTTCTCCACTACTTTGGACAACCACTCCTCTTACAGTTCAGTTTTTGGATTTGATTCTCTTTTGAATGATTCTCTTTTGGCCTCCACTACTTGCTGAAGTAAATGCTTCTATTTTCATTTTTGTATTTTCCTTCTACTTGAAGAAAATCCATTTTGCAAAAATATATACGAGCTTACTTCTTTATTTTTAACAGTTCATTCATGCAATTTAGAGATCAACATGTTCTTTGGCTTTATGCAAAACAATCCTAAAGATCCCTCAGTTTTTCTTCCCCCTGGGTATGGTCACTTCAAAATACTATATCTAATAATCTTGGGTACTCCCCATGAGCTTTCCAACAAAACAAAAATCACAGCAAACGGATTTCATATGAGAAAGTTATGACTGTTTAGGGTTCTAGGGTTATAACAGGTTTCAAACAGGCTAACAGGCAAACAGGACTTCTCGAAATACTTTGTGTAGTGGCCTCACAATGCTCTAATAAATTTCTAATGTTGCCCAAATAATACCCCAAAATAGAACAACTATCTTTGCCCTAAAAAATGACCGAATTTGCCCGTCAATCACGATCGAGTGGTCTGTCAATCGCGATTGATATGTCAGTCGCCATCGACGTGTCGGTCACGATTGACAGGTCCGTCGTGGCTGTCAGTCGCGATTGATGGGTCAATCGCGATTGACACGTGGCCCAAAAATTTAGTCGATCATGGTCAAAGGGTTGTTGACTCTATCAATCACGATTGATGGGTCGATCGCGATTGACAGGTCCGCGAGGGTTCTATCGATCGTGGTCAAACAATCGTTGACTTGGTCAGTCGCAATTGACAGGTCCGTCGGGGCTGTCAGTCGCGATTGATGGGTCGATCGCGATTGATGGCTCGATCGCGATGGACACATGGCACACGTAAATTCTATCGGTCGTGGTCAGTGGGTCGTTGACTCTGTCGGTCGCGATTGACGAGTCCATCGGCAGGTGTCCGTCATCGTTTGTCGATCGCGATTGACAGGTCAATCGCGATTGATAGAAAACAGAGACATATTAAAATTTCAAACACATATTTAGGATGCCCTAGGCCTACACATCATGGTGATGCACTTTGTTTTGCAAAACAGTCAACTTTTCTGTCGGTCGCGATTGACAGAGGTCAATGCCTCGAGACCTGCACAGTCAGATTTTTTACTTGCTGGAGCTGGTGCAGCTGCTGGAATGATGATTCCTGCAGAAAATCTCAAAAAACACAGAAAAGCACTAGCACACAAGTGAAATGAGGGGAATGGCATGGGTATGGTGATATGACCAAAAGCTGAAATTTTTGCGATGATGGAGATGGAGGTGGGAGATGGTGATGATGATGATGGTGATGAGAAAAACAAAAGAAAATAGATGAAAGTGAAGAAAATACCTATGACTCCAATGCCTCAACTCTACGTCTTACCATCACACGCTCGTCCTCAAAGCTCGATCCCCGACAACGGCGCCAAAATTTGGTGTAGCTTAGTGATGAGTAGCACCTCCTTTAATGTCAATCCGGGAAGATGTGAGGATGGTATCAAGACCTCGAACAAGTGACGGCACAAGTGCACGAGTGAGAAGCACACTAACATGCACACACATACACACACACGGCAAGAGCAAAGAGAGAGACAATGGAATTCTTTTAGATTACTTCAAATGTGCTCATATCAGTTCAAATCTATTACAAGCTAACCTCAAAAATGAGCTCTCTAGCTCTATTTATAGTTTTTGACTAGCTTTTGGCCCTGTCCAGACCTAGTGTCCGGCCTAGTTAAAAATTAGGTTCTATGGCCTATTTGAGGGCTCAAACGGAGTCTAAAAATCATGAAAATTGGTATGATGATACTTCTAATACTCCTCAAGCTCGAGGACTCCTCGACTTGCACAAAATGGAGTTATAAAAAGGTGAAATGGTATTTACAATGATTTTTATTGATGAGAATCACTGTTATGAAGATGTTGTTTTGGAAAAATTTGAATGGCCTACTTGCGAGATCTTCGTTGACTACTTTGTCTGCTTGTGCCTTCTCTTTGCTCTGGCTCCCTTCTTTGGCTTCCTTGTCTTGTGAGTCCTTGGGTGCTTTGACTGCTGCCAACACCCTCTCATCCTATTACACCATATCCATTTTTGCTGAATTTTCACCTTCTAGACTAGGCATCCATCTTTCCCCACTCCCCCTCATTTTCTCTGAGAGATAGACAAAGACCAAAAGTGAATTATTAATTTGTGTGTTTTTTACTATTTAGTGCAGACTTAGGCCCATCACTAGCTCTAATAGCCTACATAGGTTCAATAGACCACTACAAACATCCCCAGGGAAGACAAAAAGAATATGCATTTTTGGAAATAAATCTAGATAAGACAATATAGCTCCTCTATGCCATCCAAAAATATAGAAAAAGTTGAAGAACCCTATGTTTTTGGGCCTATCACGATAGGCCAAAATGACGACATACAAGCTCTATTATGATAGACCATGGTATAATGCAGTAGACCAACCCTTTGACAAGGACCATCTATCGCAATAGATCCATCTACTATGATAGAGCAAGACCCTCGATAGAGACTTTCTTTCATGAAAGACCCATGTATTGTGGCAAGGCCTCTCTATCATGAGAGACCAGCTTGATGAAGCACTGCTATATTGGTATAGTCCCCCTATGTCATGGTAGACTGCTTTACCATGATAAAGCATCCCCTTGATAGACCCCATCTACATGATATAGACCTCGTCTATCATGATATAGACCCCATCTATCATGATATAGATCCTCTATCATGATAGAACAAAACATGATAGACCACTATCTATCATGATCACCCACTCTATTGCGAGAGACCAGACTTACAATAGATTCACTCTATCAAGACAGACCACCTTATTGCAACAAAATGTCCCCCCTCCTTGATAGACCCTATCTATCGCAATAGGGACCATCTATCACGCTATACCAAAACACGATAGAACATGGTGCATCATGACAAACCACTCTATAACAAGAGACAAGACTGATGATAGACCTAGCCTATTGCAACAACCCCATCGGATGCACCAAACCAAAGTTGATAGACCTCATCTATCATGATAGACCCTGTTTATCATGAGAAAGCACTCTATCCCAACATCAAGATCATCTTCCTTAGGGCTTTCACATATGTGACTATGTCCTTTGTGAGGATCATCTTTCTCAGGCTCTCAACTCTTTGACTTAGGAAGAATCATCCCAAAGTCATCAGTCGTGTCAGGGAAACTAGTAGCTACATACATGATTCTATGCTTTTCTATGTATCATCTGTTTTGGAACCTAACCACTAGGTTATCTATTCCATAAGGGTGCTTAGAGTTCCTAAATCAGACCACCAATCTTCTCAAACCATCCTCATAGACATGAGCACCTAATCAATTGGTTCCGATATACTCCAATTGTGTCTTTTATGGTCCCTCTGGGACTTCTAAGTAGGCCACCCTTGTACTAGCTATGGGTCTAATCCATACTATAGGAGCTATCTCACTTGCTAGTTTCCAAACTTATTATTAAGCGATGGCTACCTAAATGTGTCAACCATGCCTTAGTAGTGCACTTGACACTAGCTTTGAGAGACCTTAAGCTTTGTTTATCCACTTTGCCAAGATAGTTGCCTCAACTCAGTTCATTAATTCATTTACCCCTATCCCTTTAGATTGTTCCTTACTTGTGAATGCATTGTTTAATTATAAATCACTTTTTCTTTGTTTAATCAATATTTTTTTTGGTTCTTATCTATACGTAGCATCGTAAAGAATAGCTTGCATGTCTTGAACTTATTATTTTCTCTCGTTTCTTCACATTCTATCTTTTAGGTTTTCCTTTATCAATCTTGAAATTTATGTCCCTTTAATATATCTTGAACTTTAAATTTCTTGTTGCAACCCTAAAAGTCTAGCCCTATGGCTATGTGCTTAGCCTAGGCTAGAATTGAACAAGGGGCTTAGTATTTTCCAACTTTAAGTGTAATGCTTTGTTATTTTCTCCCTCACTCAAGATGATGTCCCAAACTTGCTTCAACACATGAGTATTGCAAGATGAAGCCTTGGAGACTCTTGAAGGCCTTGAATATAACCTAGACCCTAAAAACCCACCAAAAAAACATTACAGCTGACCCAAAAAGCAACTTTTTTCTTCATAAACAATTCTTATATGTCTGTCTATGACAATAGGTCAATGAATATTAAAAACAACAGATGAACAATCATTGAACATAAAATTTTATCATCCAAGTACAAAAAGTCTCAACATGGACAATATCAAGTTTTATTAGATTACGAAACTTCTTCATCAACATGGCCTTGAGCAAACTCCTCAAGAACCACCTCATTGCACCATAGTTCTTTTAATCCATTCCAAAGTATGCATGCATAGGTCTACATTACGAGTCGATGCATGGGTCACATTTTTTAGAAATCCCATAGTGCACCCTAAGTACATCCATCCATTTTGACTAAGACATAACAAATGGGATGTTGTTGTCTACCATTTACTTTGTGAACATGATGGCTCACCCATGTCTAATGCTTAATGACTCATATGGATAACTCCAACTGATCAAGATTTTATAGCAAAATCATGCCAAAGGAACTAAATACACCAAAGCAATTCATTGAAAGATATGGAAGGGTTTCCATCAAAAAAATTAGGAAAAACAAAACTTAAGAAAAGAAAACAATGTTTTCTATCATCTTTGGAGACAGCCACACAAAAAGGCAACATAGAATATTGAATAGTTGAAGTTAATCACTTAGAAAGTCATATTTTGAAGCTTCCGCAAAACCTCTCTTGATGTGGTCACAAAAATTCACACCTATGGCAAACACCACAAGGCTGTCTCAAAGACAACAGAAACTAGGAGGGCTATTGCACAAAATATTGA
This sequence comes from Ceratopteris richardii, assembly GCA_020310875.1. Taxonomy (NCBI): domain Eukaryota; kingdom Viridiplantae; phylum Streptophyta; class Polypodiopsida; order Polypodiales; family Pteridaceae; genus Ceratopteris; species Ceratopteris richardii. Next base: position 20,784,943 of record CM035409.1, on the reverse strand, counting down.
AGGAAAGAGAACTCAAAGCAAAGAGAATATATAAAGTGCAATCATAGCATGAAACCGAATCAAATTTTTTTTTTTCAAAGAAACTAATCAATTGCTTACTAATAAAGTCATTTTGATGTATAATAAGCCTTGTAAAAGCACTAGAGGAATCCTAAATTATACATTCCTTATAAAATTGTGGATATTTAGTTTACTATGGTCATTAGATTAGAGTTTTTAATCATTTATGCCTTCAAGTATGAGCCAACATGGTTTTAGTGCATTATGATATAAGATGCTTTACCTCAATTGTGAAAGACACTTAATCATTCTTATCAATCTTGAAGAAGAAAGCTCTTGAAACAATGAAGTCTTGTAACTTGCTTTTCTTGCTTTATTTTCTTCGTTTTATGAGGTTTTCTAAAAGCATATGGCATGGAAATATTTTGATCCTCAATTATCTACTCCTTTCCCCTTCTTTTTGGGGATTAGTTGCATGTATGAAGTGGATAGGATGTAAAAATGTAGATATAGCTCAATTGTGATTTTTCATAAACTTTGCACAAAATCATAATCTTGTAGATTGAAAAGAAAACACGATTTTGAGTAAAAAACAAAATTTTCTATAAAACCATTTGATACATTAAATTTTTTTCACAATTTTATTGTTGGCTGATAGTCTACAGTATGCTTGCAGACTTCTCAGTTCAAACAGTCTATGAAGAGTAGGATTTAATTTGGTTGCAATCCATAGCACAAGAAGAGGGGATGGATGGGTGTCAAATTGAGAAGTAGAAGTGCATCGTCATGATTGCCTCCTCACATGCACGATCCTCCCTAAGCTCAAAGTAACATCTACATGATGGAGTTCGGTACATGCATATCCGATGTTCCCAAGCCCATGTCTATCTGATGTGCATGTATATCCTATGCTTCTATGGGTACATGCATATCCGATTCTTCAAATAGGGCTGGATCACCAAAAATAAGGAAATTTTTGTGGGTCTCACCATGAACATGTAACACTCCCCCATCGTAGATCTTATCATCCATGACAAGGTTGTTGCATAATGTTGGAAAGTCTTCAACATAACCAAGAGAATAAACTACCTAAGAGAAGTAAAGCATCTAACAAGTCCACCATGACAAGAGAGAGCACACATCCACCCATCCAAATCCACCCATATAGATACCTCTAGCCTGAGGTGCTTAGGCTTGCCATGTGTCCGAGCCACATGGTTTACCAAGATACACTCTTCACATGGGTTTCTAAGTGAAGCAATCATATGGGCCCATATGGAATCACATGGGATCACTTCAAAATCACATGGGATCACTTCAAAATCACATGGTTTCTTAAGAGAGGATCTCTAGACTTGCATGTACACCCTCAAGGGGCCTTGACTTGAATTATTCAATTAAAAGAGCTCCATACATTAGGATAAAAATCCTAAGGTTCAAGACATTTAATTTCCCAACAATTGACAAGGGTTCATAAATAGAACCCAAGGGCTTTGCAAAGGTTTCCCAAGGGTTTCTATAGGACAGCCATGGGTCTATACCTATGGAACCCATGCAATTAACCCTTAATTGTACAACATTCTTCCCCCCATCAAACATTTTTGTGCTTAGAAATGTGTATAGGTATAATATGTGGAGTATTCTTCCATGCACCATGGTCATTACTATGAGCATGGTCTTCTCTCTTTAGATTCATTTCCTATAATCAGATAAGGGTTGCTAACCCTCCTATAATAAAGTAAGTATATGATCTAAGGGTCTTGCCAGTTCAAACAAAAAATCGGACACCGTTGTGGTCGTGAATTGAAGTCGATCCCTACAAGCTACTTGAATATGATAGCTAGTCCAATTTTCAAATAGCATTCAACTTGGCTAAAATGCTACCAACATGATCTTAGGATTTCCATGACTACAAAAAAGAAAAGGAAACCTGGAGGCTTTTTCTTTTAGAATGTGTGGTTTCTTGAAGGGGACCGCATTTGAAAAAGGAGGTTGACGCTTGGCAGATGGATATACAGTTTCTATTCCAGAAAAATAAAGAAGAGGTTATTCTGTATATCAAATTGGGGGGACACGGAAGCTCTCTCAGAGGGCCCTGGGAGGGTCTTTTTCTATTTTCGAGAGGGATAGAGAAAGGAAAGGAGGTCCTGAGGAGTGGGCGCTGGGTGCTCATTCAGTCTCTTCATTTTCTGTTCTAGAGGGCTTCGAGAAAGTTTGCCAGAAAAAGGGGAACATCAGACACAGCTGTTCTGGGTGCTATGAGGGAATGTTGCTATCATCTTGATGTTCGAATGGCGTTTGGAAGACAATTGACAAATGCCATTTTTTTCGAAAGAGACAGAACTTGCTGCGGACTAGAATAAAGGGATTGGCATGCTGTCGCATGAAGTTTAAGAACTCATTTTTTTTTCGATGAAGGGCAGGAAACACTCTTGCAATCTTGTATGCACTTGAAGCTGTTGGAAGTTCTACAGAAGGCTACTGCCATAGAATTCAAAGGTCGTGAGCAACGAACACTAAATAATCTGCCTCAATTGGTGCAAATGAAAACTTCGAAGAGCGTAGAAAGAAATTTCAAAAAGGTACAGAAACCAATATGGTTGTGCATTTGAGTGTTTACTCTTTGCTTTTAAATAAGTTCGAATGATGATTATGCAAAAAGTGAGTCTGTTATGAAAATTCTTTGAGTTTCGAATCATGTTGGCTGGAGATGTTAATTAAATGGTCACTTGTTGTTCGTATGATAATAATGCAAAAAGTGAGTTATTGATGTGATGTTAAAACAGAAGTAATCGATGCTAATTGACTGCTCATTAACAATTTTTCCTTTTTCTATTGTTTTACGGATGGCGCTAAGGGAACAGAGAGGGAATACCTGAGATACATGATCCTTGGATTTTCTTAAGACTATTGATAATATATGATTGGGATGTTTCATGAAGCGAAGCTTTTGAAGCAGATTGATTATGCAACAAATACTCAGACTTGAACTGCACTCTGTGATATGTTATCTGTTATTTTCTCTACTAGTTCACAGATAAATGTGCAGTATTTATGTGTGTGTGTGTGTGTTTCATGCAAAGCTGATTGAAAAGCTTCAATGAACTCTTATCATGATGCATATGGTTTCTCTGTCGTAAGAACTGAATGCTATCAGTCATGAAACCGATTTGATGAAAACCATGTATTACCGAAATAAGGTTGAAAGGACTCGTTTGCAGATAGAGCATTTTGCATTGCTGTCGATGTTTTTGATACTATTGTGATTCAAATAATGAAGTGTTGATGTTTGTGCATAACTAAGGCTCGAGGAGGAAGTGAACAAAGGAAAACACCAAGCCCAGAAAGGTCTCCGAAAAATCAGAGCAGTGTTGAGATACGAGGAAGAAATACAAAGGAAAAACTTGCAAATCTTCTTCAAGGAGTGGTGGGCGGGCAAAGCCGACAAACCCACCAAAGAGATGTGTTGTATCCTCAAAAGGAAACACAACAGAGAATCGATCCCCCTACTGCTAGATCCACATGGCAATGTATGCAATTCGGAAGAAGATAATTTTGGCATCATCGAAGGGCACTTCACGAGACTCCTGGGAACCTCGAACCCCCTCTCCCACCATAGAAGGGACTGTATGGCTGCCATTTCTAGGGTTTCCCCCCGGAGAATACCACCCAACCTCCACTCCCTGCTTCATGCCCCTATCTCTGAATCAGAAATCATTGAGGTCATTGATGCCCTCCCCCTCGGTAAAAGCCCGGGACCCGACGGACTCACTAATGAGTTCTTTAAATCCTTCAAGCTGGTGGTTGCCACCCCTCTTCGGATGGTTTGGCAAGAAGCGCTAAAGTTTGGTGCTCTTCCTTCTTGTCTAAATAATGGAATTATCAAGTTGATACACAAGAAGGGGGAAAAGAACAGAATCGAGAACTGGCGGCCTATTACGATGCTCCAAACAGGATACAAGATCATCGCCAAAGTCATCGCCAACAGACTCTCGTGCCACCTGAGATCTTGGCTTAGTGAGGACCAAAAAGGTTTCATCAAAGGCAGGTCTATCCTGGAAACCATTATGGATATTTGGGAAGGTATTCAATTTGCAAATGAGTCTAATCAAGATGTGATTTTCCTCAAGATCGACTTTGACAAAGCCTACGACAGGCTAGAATGGGACTATATTCTGCAGTCGCTCCAAGATCTCCGATGTAGTCAGAAATTCACCAAGATGATCACGACCCTTCTTGGAAACGCAACGACCCAAATTAACGTTAACGGCAAACTTTCGAAGGCGATCCATCTTAAAAGATCTATTAGACAAGGGTGCCCTCTGGCCCCCCTTCTTTTTGCCATCGCCACTGAGGGGCTGAGCAGACTTGTGGCACATCATGTGGAGGCTGGCAATATCAAAGGCCTCCGGCTGCCTCACGACCACAGTCAAATCATCATGAGACTTTTTGCCGATGATATGAACGCGTTCGTTCACAATGATAATACCAGCCTGGAGACTTTCTGGAGGTGTCTTGCTACTTTTTGTGAGGCCTCTGGATCCAAAATCAACCACTCTAAGACCGCCTTGAGGGCTATTATGGGACATCATCCTGGCCTTCTCATTGATCATGGCTGTCAAATCATTCCGCAGGGCCAAATCTTTTGACTTCTTGGAATCCCCTTGGGGTTTGGCGTCTCTATGGAGCAGCGATGGAACTGGGTGCTGGCCAAACTCGAAAACAAGCTTAACTATTGGAGAGGTATGCAAATCAATCTCGCTGGACGTGCGATGGTTATCAACACGTTCCTCCTCTCGTCTACCATCTATTTCCTTTCTTGTTGGAGACCGAATGAGCAAGGCCTGTCCAAACTGAATAGTATTTGTAGAAACTTTCTTTGGACGGGCGATCATAACAGAAGGGGGGTGCCTAAAATCAAATGGGCCATCTGCACTAGCCCTAGAGATAGCGGGGGGCTTGGTATCCTGGACATTGGGTGTATGGCTAACAAACTGGCAGCCAAATGGATGATTAAGGCTTGGTGCAATAGGGAGGCCTCGTGGGCCAAGCTGATCTTCAGAAACAAGAATGAGTTGGCCCTCATGGGGTTCCCGAACTAGAAGAATCTTGACATCATGACCCTGCTATTCTCCCCGATCCCCGTCTTCCCGAAAGGCTCCAATCTCGTGTGCTCCCTTTGGAAGGGCTGGAATAAAGTCAAAAGCTTCACAAGAATTAGTGAGGACTGGAAGTGGGCGGCCGAAATCAGACAAAACGACTCTATCTGGTTTTCGATACATGGCATCCGGAGTGTGGAGTCGTGGAATATTCAAAATGCCAAGAAGTTATGGAACAAAGGATTCAAAAAATGGAAACACCTCTGGAAACATGACACCAACAGCTGGATCAACTTCGAGGATATTGACCCTCGCATAAACATCTCCTACGAAGAATGGAACACTTTGCAAAGCAGATGCCTCGCTTGGGATCGTCACAAGACTCGCCTTCTCATGGGACACGACACACCGAACTCGCTTGGTCTCAAATGGCACAATGGAAATAGCCTACTCAAAATCCCGAACATCAAAGAAACGGCTGACCTCCAGATCAGCCTTAACAAGAAGTGGTGCCTGTCTTGGACGCGGCTTCGGTGGGACATGAAATTCATGGGTATCTGGCACCCCCTTATAGAGATTAAGAAGTCTGTCCTCTTATGGCAAATTCTTCATCGAGGAATTTGGACCAACCATAAGGCTAGCAAACTTTGTGGGATCCCTCCTTGGTGCAAACGCTGCCACCGTGCTATCGAAGATGTCCCACACATCTTCCTTACTTGCCCCAACTCCTACAGAATCTGGCAGACGGTTGGAATGAAAATCAGACTTCAAAAATAGCTTAGTTGGAAACAAGTCCTTTTGGGAGAAGCGATCGGCTGCTCTGCGACACTCTGGAACGCCATCAGAGGGGAAGTCCTGTGGAAAATTTGGCGGGAGAGGTGTGCTCTCAACTTCGGCGATCCCCCCAGGGAGTGGTCGATTGAGAAATCACTATTCCTCCTTGGCAAAAGGATTTTTAACAGTAAGAAGTCCCCCCCCTTCAGGCACCATCAAGTCCTCCTTTTGATCAACAACAAGCTCAAACCCAAGTGGGCCCCGCATGAGGGCGATGAGAGGGTGATTAACCTTCTATGTAATGCAACCTAGGATTCAATCAAGCTTCCCCTGCTCTATGGGATTTGGGGGGTCCCGTGGGCACTAGTCCCCTTCTATTGTACCTTTGTTTCTTAATTTAATTCAAGTCCGGGAGAGTAGGCTATTGCCGAACTTCCTTTATATTAAAAAAAAAATCATAAAGCAATATAACGTTGCAATTTAAAGTAAGAATTTTTGTTGTAGAAGTCTTTTGAAATACATACGGTGTTGCGTCTTTAAAGATTACATTTACATCTTCTGATATCCTTTGACGATCATGTTGCTGCGCATTTTTTTTTGTTTAGAGCCTTTGTTCAGAAAAACCAAAAGGAGGGCTTATATTTGTTTCTGAATATGAACTCAAATGTCATACTCTGTTGTAAAAGCTTTCTAGAGGTTGTTACACTTTTCTTGTGTTTGGATTAGTATTATACAAAGTTGAGGTTTGAAATGCTGAAATGAGTCTTTTGCATGCAGATGTAACAGGTTTGCAAGATATAACGTATGTATTGCGATGAGTTTTGTACAGAAGAAATTCTGCATGCGTTCTCTCTGTTCGTTTCGAAGATATTTTGAAGAAACTCAGTCCCAAATTCACATGCGAAGAGAAGTTCATGTAATTCATCTGATGTTCATGATTTGCGACATGATTAATGCGTTTCAGCCTAAACCGTGGCCTTTACTTTGATTATTTATCCATCTATTTGTTTAATGCTCCTTGATTCGAAGAAATAAAAGCAGAATGTAAACACAAGAAAAGCTAATGAAGAAAGGGAATGCGTAAATGTTCTTTTTGTGTATGGTATGAGTTCTTTAAAGAGGAAACAAGTTTAGCTCTCATAAGTTTATGGATGACTGCTCCGCTTAAAAACCCCAATTTCATAGAGTTCCATAGATTTCAATCAAATCCAAGATGAAAACATTGCGAATACTCAAGGTACATTATGTTCTCATGTTTTGTCAATCTAGCTCTTGTCACTTATCTCTCTTCCTTTCCATGAGTATTGTGAAATGGACCCCAAACCATTGAACATATGAGGTTCAAGAAAATTTATGTGGAAATGAATACTCCAACTTTCTTTCCACCCTCCTTTTTACGAACAACACGACATACCTGGTGAACCCGACGTGAGAGGAGGGGGTGAATAGATTTAGAGCTATAGACGTAGAGTCTAGCAAAAAAAAAAAATGGAAGACCTTATAGCTCGATTTGTTCGCTTTCAAGAAGAGGATAGACGATAAAAAGCTATCCAATCGCTTAATGACCGATTAATCAAGCGGTTCGGATTTTTCAATGGCAGAAATATATCTAGGTTCTGTAAAGAGTATGAACTCGAGGCAAAATACTTAGGTGTAGGCTTGACTCTGATGACGGAAAAAGAACTATGCGAAAACTTTATCTATGTGTCGGGATACGACATGCGAGACCAAATAATGCAAATAAATCAAACGACATGGTCTCGATATAAAGCGATACTCCTCAGGCAGTTTATGCTAGAGGACCTTGATAAAGTGACTCGTAGATCTTTCCTGAGGTGGGTTCATATGCCCAAAGATCAACCGATCCTAGAACTTAAGAAAGATTTCGAGAAACAATTCGAAGATATGTACAAATATGATCAACGATGCATAATGCATGAAAGGGTGTTCTTATTCCTACAAGCAATAGATGGTAGAGCCCGAGAGGAACTAATTTCATCTCTGCAAGACCTAGATTCTGAGTCGGGACTCACAGAGGATTGGACACTCGTTCATGATGTTGTAATAAGATATGTTAAGAAGCAGGAAATGTTTGAGAAATTTTAAAATGAGTGGATAATTGATCTTCATATAGATAAAAATGAAACTCAAACTGCAAGTATTTTACCACTTGTGAATAAGGTTCAAGTCCATCAAGTTATAGAGACCCCATTTGGGCATGAGGCAAATATGCATGAGCTTGATACACATGCTAATGATAAGTGTTATCAAGAAAACTCAAAAAGTACGATCAATATGACCTCTAATGTTACAAGATGCCAAGAGCCTGTAGGCTTCTCTACAATGATCATATCTTCAGGTGCCATATATGCACAAACTCTAATGATGGGAGGATCAAAGGGGCATGTGGAAGCCGATCAAATCCAAATCAAACAAACACTAAATACAAACAAAGTCAAAATTCAACAAGAAATCATGATGAGGCTTCTCTTGACCTCCTAAACCCCTCACATCCATTGGAGGATAAACAAATAAATCCAAAAATAATTCAAGATACAAATAAAGAATTAGAGGAATCTACAAGGCTTAAAGGCGACCAAATGGTGATAAAAGATGAAGTACAAGAAGAAAATCTAATATATCTATCTAAAGATCAAGCTCTAGATGCATCATCAAGCGATGCTGCTAAACAAGTTTTGGGGTGTGATTTAATGCTAGTTGATAGTGATGTCCAAGTGTATGATTCAAACATAGAATATGATCCGATAACTAAATTGTGTGAAGAGAATCCAAGCAAGCATGATGCTAATCAGGAGGACATACAAATCAAGAGCCCTCTAGATAGTGATATGTATGCAAATGTTGATAAGCATGATGCTCAGTCTATGGGAAGTCCAAATCAAGATCAAGATTGTGGAAAACTCTTGAGTGATGCCACATTCAATGAGCCTTCAGAGATAGAAAAGTATGTACCTATTCACAGAAGTAATAATGAGTTGCTGATTGAGCCTCAGTATAATGATATGCATGTAAATGACATTACACTCCATGTAAAGGGAGATATGAATGATCATGATGAGGATGAGAAATCACCACTAATTGATCTTCTAAATACTGATGCGAATGCCAAAGATGATTATGATGAGTTGAGTCCATGCACTGAAGAAACTGTGCATGAAGACATGGAAGTAACACTTATTGAAGTGTATGAAACATTTCATGATAGCATGCTACCTAAGGAGAATGATATGTGAGAAGATTGATTCAAATGACTCTGAAAAATGTCAAATGAATAAAGATCTAGTTATATCAAGCTTAGGTATTGAAGTGCTCGTATATGATGAGACATTCGAGCAAGAATCGGTAATTGATGAAGTGTATGAAGAATATAGTCTAAGTACATTCTTTGAAGCAAATGAAGAAGAATTGATGGAGATGAATGCAGAGTTATGTGATGGCATCGAAATTAAAGAAATCGAGTTTCCTTCAAACTATATGCATAGTCCTAGAAGGAGTTCAAATTGTGATGAGTCTGACCTCAATATGCAAGATTCTAGTGACATTGAAGATGAAAGCTTTCTTGATTATGAAGATATGGATTCCCTTCATCTTGGAAAGGAAATGAATTGGGATCATGACAGAGATAGTGATGAAGAGTTCCTGAATAGATTGGAAGAAGAAGCAGAACTTATAATCTCTGGAACTCGGGTAGAAGAGGATGATCTCATTCAAGATTACAAAGATGAATATGGATCATTGTCTGAATTTGGTGAGCACTTCGATTTGAAGTGGGATTCAAATGAATCGATCCAAGAACCCCATTTTGATAAACATGGCAATACAATAGAGGATGACAAGAAGGATGAAATTCCTTCAAATGATTTTGAATATGAAAAAGACCAAAATGTGTGTTTACAAGAATGTTTTAATGATGAAACAAATATGTTCAAATTTCAAACTCCTTATACATGTGTTTTTGATTCTACATATGATGAATCTGAAAGCATCTTGAACAAAGAATCCTATGGTCAAGCAATTGAAACATGGATTCTTAGATTTACAAAATGCTATGCATGTCGATCAAGCCGCCAAGAGGTAGATAAGCAATTAAGATGGTTTGTGTACATATCCACCATATTTATGAATGCAACCCTATTCGATGCAATTCAGAGATGGCTAATCTTCAAACATAGCTTCTTTGGAGAGCATTTATCTGTGAGAAAGTATTGGAAAGGAATTTCTTGAATTTACAAGAAATTCAAAAGTGACTTTTGTGAATATAAGTATGTAAATATTTAATAACTATGTTTTGATTGTTTGAGATGGATAAAAGTAAATGTAAAAATGAATAAATGAATAAATAAATAAATAGATAAATAAATAAACAAACATAAATAAATTAAATAAATAAATAGATAAAATAAATACATAAATAAATAAACAAATAAATAAATATATGAATAAATAAACAAATACTTAAATAACTAAATATATAAACAAGTAGAAGAAGTAAGTGCATCTAGTGTTCAAGTAGATGAATTTTTTTCAAATAATCTTTTAGAATATGATGCCATTGATGTGTTTTGTGAGTTTATGAGTACAGGTGAAGATTTGGAGCCGATTGCGAATCGGGAATTCGAATGGATCATGAAAAGAGCAACGGGTGTTGATTTGCTTGTACATATCGTATTAAAAAAAAATAGATATTTGTGAAGCGTTATCGTGGATTGCATGTGTACATATGAATATTTTGATTCGATATTTCTTATCACGTGTTCAGTGTTTGAATGCAAGAGAAGATCGAAGGAAGGCAATGGAGAGTAAAGTAAAGATCAAAAAAGCCTTGTTTTTTTTTCTTAGTTCTCCTGTTAACCAAAATCTTTTTTGCACCCATTTTGAGATGCATTGCACGCCAAATATGCATGTAAAAATGTGTAGAAAGCACGTCTTTTAATTCCAATAGAAGCATGTTCATTTGCACATGAATTAGATAGGTAAATATCATTGTAAATAAAAATAATAGATCAAGTTTTGAGTGATGAGAGAGAATAGTTCTGAGTAAGGAAGAGTGATTGCATCTGTAAGAAAGTGGAGTTGTGAGTGATGTGAGCTTCCTTGCTTAGATACCATAAAACCTCAATTTTCACACCATTTTTCTTTTTCCTTCATGCACCTAACACATGCATAAATGAAATGTAAAGATCATGAGTATTTTTTAAACTCATAGGTGCACGCTTGATTGCACTTGTAAAGAGTTGTATATATATGTGAAGCTGGTGAGTTCAATTTGAGTGTGAAGCCTCATCATCGAATGCTTGATACCTCCTGTATTTGCACCATGCCATTTTCCCATGCATTTAGAGTATGCATATTTAGGGCCCATTACATGGCCGTGCAAAGGCACATTTGTTTTAACCCATGCACTTGAACTTTCACAATGATTTGCAGATACCGAGATCGATGGTGGCACATCCGGAGGATGCACATGTTCAGAGGGGGTGGATGTGGTCGTGAATTGAAGTCGAACCCTACAAGCTACTTGAATATGATAGCTAGTCCAATTTTCAAATATCATTCAAGTTGGCTAAAATGCTACCAACATGATCTTAGGATTGCCATGACTATGAAAAAGAAAAGGAAACATGGAGGCTTTTCTTTTAGAATGTGTGGTTTCTCGAAGGGGACCGCATCTGAAAAAGGAGGTCGATGCTTGGCAGATGGATATATAGTTTCTATTCCAGAAAAATAAAGAAGAGGTTATTCTGTATATCAAATTGGGGGGACACATAAGCTCTCTCACAGGGCCCTGGGAGGGTATTTTTCTATTTTCGAGAGGGATAGAGAAAGGAAAGGAGGTCCTGAGGAATGGGCGCTGGGCGCTCATTCAGTCTCTTCATTTTTCTGTTCTGGAAAGCTTCGAGAAAGTTTGCCAAAAAAAGGCAAACATCAGACGCAACTGTTCTGCGTGCTATGAGGGAATGTTGCTATCATCTTTGGTGTTCGAATGGGGTTTGGAAGACAATCGACAACTGCCATTTTTTTCGAAAGAGAGAGAACTAGCTACGGACTAGAATAAAGGGATTGGCATGCTGTCGCATGAAGTTTAAGAACTCATTTGGCGGGAGAGGTGTGCTCTCAACTTCGGCGATCCCCCCAGGGAGTGGTCGATTGAGAAATCACTATTCCTCCTTGGCAAAAGGATTTTTAACAGTAAGAAGTCCCCCCCCTTCAGGCACCATCAAGTCCTCCTTTTGATCAACAACAAGCTCAAACCCAAGTGGGCCCCGCATGAGGGCGATGAGAGGGTGATTAACCTTCTATGTAATGCAACCTAGGATTCAATCAAGCTTCCCCTGCTCTATGGGATTTGGGGGGTCCCGTGGGCACTAGTCCCCTTCTATTGTACCTTTGTTTCTTAATTTAATTCAAGTCCGGGAGAGTAGGCTATTGCCGAACTTCCTTTATATTAAAAAAAAAATCATAAAGCAATATAACGTTGCAATTTAAAGTAAGAATTTTTGTTGTAGAAGTCTTTTGAAATACATACGGTGTTGCGTCTTTAAAGATTACATTTACATCTTCTGATATCCTTTGACGATCATGTTGCTGCGCATTTTTTTTTGTTTAGAGCCTTTGTTCAGAAAAACCAAAAGGAGGGCTTATATTTGTTTCTGAATATGAACTCAAATGTCATACTCTGTTGTAAAAGCTTTCTAGAGGTTGTTACACTTTTCTTGTGTTTGGATTAGTATTATACAAAGTTGAGGTTTGAAATGCTGAAATGAGTCTTTTGCATGCAGATGTAACAGGTTTGCAAGATATAACGTATGTATTGCGATGAGTTTTGTACAGAAGAAATTCTGCATGCGTTCTCTCTGTTCGTTTCGAAGATATTTTGAAGAAACTCAGTCCCAAATTCACATGCGAAGAGAAGTTCATGTAATTCATCTGATGTTCATGATTTGCGACATGATTAATGCGTTTCAGCCTAAACCGTGGCCTTTACTTTGATTATTTATCCATCTATTTGTTTAATGCTCCTTGATTCGAAGAAATAAAAGCAGAATGTAAACACAAGAAAAGCTAATGAAGAAAGGGAATGCGTAAATGTTCTTTTTGTGTATGGTATGAGTTCTTTAAAGAGGAAACAAGTTTAGCTCTCATAAGTTTATGGATGACTGCTCCGCTTAAAAACCCCAATTTCATAGAGTTCCATAGATTTCAATCAAATCCAAGATGAAAACATTGCGAATACTCAAGGTACATTATGTTCTCATGTTTTGTCAATCTAGCTCTTGTCACTTATCTCTCTTCCTTTCCATGAGTATTGTGAAATGGACCCCAAACCATTGAACATATGAGGTTCAAGAAAATTTATGTGGAAATGAATACTCCAACTTTCTTTCCACCCTCCTTTTTACGAACAACACGACATACCTGGTGAACCCGACGTGAGAGGAGGGGGTGAATAGATTTAGAGCTATAGACGTAGAGTCTAGCAAAAAAAAAAATGGAAGACCTTATAGCTCGATTTGTTCGCTTTCAAGAAGAGGATAGACGATAAAAAGCTATCCAATCGCTTAATGACCGATTAATCAAGCGGTTCGGATTTTTCAATGGCAGAAATATATCTAGGTTCTGTAAAGAGTATGAACTCGAGGCAAAATACTTAGGTGTAGGCTTGACTCTGATGACGGAAAAAGAACTATGCGAAAACTTTATCTATGTGTCGGGATACGACATGCGAGACCAAATAATGCAAATAAATCAAACGACATGGTCTCGATATAAAGCGATACTCCTCAGGCAGTTTATGCTAGAGGACCTTGATAAAGTGACTCGTAGATCTTTCCTGAGGTGGGTTCATATGCCCAAAGATCAACCGATCCTAGAACTTAAGAAAGATTTCGAGAAACAATTCGAAGATATGTACAAATATGATCAACGATGCATAATGCATGAAAGGGTGTTCTTATTCCTACAAGCAATAGATGGTAGAGCCCGAGAGGAACTAATTTCATCTCTGCAAGACCTAGATTCTGAGTCGGGACTCACAGAGGATTGGACACTCGTTCATGATGTTGTAATAAGATATGTTAAGAAGCAGGAAATGTTTGAGAAATTTTAAAATGAGTGGATAATTGATCTTCATATAGATAAAAATGAAACTCAAACTGCAAGTATTTTACCACTTGTGAATAAGGTTCAAGTCCATCAAGTTATAGAGACCCCATTTGGGCATGAGGCAAATATGCATGAGCTTGATACACATGCTAATGATAAGTGTTATCAAGAAAACTCAAAAAGTACGATCAATATGACCTCTAATGTTACAAGATGCCAAGAGCCTGTAGGCTTCTCTACAATGATCACATCTTCAGGTGCCATATATGCACAAACTCTAATGATGGGAGGATCAAAGGGGCATGTGGAAGCCGATCAAATCCAAATCAAACAAACACTAAATACAAACAAAGTCAAAATTCAACAAGAAATCATGATGAGGCTTCTCTTGACCTCCTAAACCCCTCACATCCATTGGAGGATAAACAAATAAATCCAAAAATAATTCAAGATACAAATAAAGAATTAGAGGAATCTACAAGGCTTAAAGGCGACCAAATGGTGATAAAAGATGAAGTACAAGAAGAAAATCTAATATATCTATCTAAAGATCAAGCTCTAGATGCATCATCAAGCGATGCTGCTAAACAAGTTTTGGGGTGTGATTTAATGCTAGTTGATAGTGATGTCCAAGTGTATGATTCAAACATAGAATATGATCCGATAACTAAATTGTGTGAAGAGAATCCAAGCAAGCATGATGCTAATCAGGAGGACATACAAATCAAGAGCCCTCTAGATAGTGATATGTATGCAAATGTTGATAAGCATGATGCTCAGTCTATGGGAAGTCCAAATCAAGATCAAGATTGTGGAAAACTCTTGAGTGATGCCACATTCAATGAGCCTTCAGAGATAGAAAAGTATGTACCTATTCACAGAAGTAATAATGAGTTGCTGATTGAGCCTCAGTATAATGATATGCATGTAAATGACATTACACTCCATGTAAAGGGAGATATGAATGATCATGATGAGGATGAGAAATCACCACTAATTGATCTTCTAAATACTGATGCGAATGCCAAAGATGATTATGATGAGTTGAGTCCATGCACTGAAGAAACTGTGCATGAAGACATGGAAGTAACACTTATTGAAGTGTATGAAACATTTCATGATAGCATGCTACCTAAGGAGAATGATATGTGAGAAGATTAATTCAAATGACTCTGAAAAATGTCAAATGAATAAAGATCTAGTTATATCAAGCTTAGGTATTGAAGTGCTCGTATATGATGAGACATTCGAGCAAGAATCGGTAATTGATGAAGTGTATGAAGAATATAGTCTAAGTACATTCTTTGAAGCAAATGAAGAAGAATTGATGGAGATGAATGCAGAGTTATGTGATGGCATCGAAATTAAAGAAATCGAGTTTCCTTCAAACTATATGCATAGTCCTAGAAGGAGTTCAAATTGTGATGAGTCTGACCTCAATATGCAAGATTCTAGTGACATTGAAGATGAAAGCTTTCTTGATTATGAAGATATGGATTCCCTTCATCTTGGAAAGGAAATGAATTGGGATCATGACAGAGATAGTGATGAAGAGTTCCTGAATAGATTGGAAGAAGAAGCAGAACTTATAATCTCTGGAACTCGGGTAGAAGAGGATGATCTCATTCAAGATTACAAAGATGAATATGGATCATTGTCTGAATTTGGTGAGCACTTCGATTTGAAGTGGGATTCAAATGAATCGATCCAAGAACCCCATTTTGATAAACATGGCAATACAATAGAGGATGACAAGAAGGATGAAATTCCTTCAAATGATTTTGAATATGAAAAAGACCAAAATGTGTGTTTACAAGAATGTTTTAATGATGAAACAAATATGTTCAAATTTCAAACTCCTTATACATGTGTTTTTGATTCTACATATGATGAATCTGAAAGCATCTTGAACAAAGAATCCTATGGTCAAGCAATTGAAACATGGATTCTTAGATTTACAAAATGCTATGCATGTCGATCAAGCCGCCAAGAGGTAGATAAGCAATTAAGATGGTTTGTGTACATATCCACCATATTTATGAATGCAACCCTATTCGATGCAATTCAGAGATGGCTAATCTTCAAACATAGCTTCTTTGGAGAGCATTTATCTGTGAGAAAGTATTGGAAAGGAATTTCTTGAATTTACAAGAAATTCAAAAGTGACTTTTGTGAATATAAGTATGTAAATATTTAATAACTATGTTTTGATTGTTTGAGATGGATAAAAGTAAATGTAAAACTGAATAAATGAATAAATAAATAAATAGATAAATAAATAAACAAACATAAATAAATTAAATAAATAAATAGATAAAATAAATACATAAATAAATAAACAAATAAATAAATATATGAATAAATAAACAAATACTTAAATAACTAAATATATAAACAAGTAGAAGAAGTAAGTGCATCTAGTGTTCAAGTAGATGAATTTTTTTCAAATAATCTTTTAGAATATGATGCCATTGATGTGTTTTGTGAGTTTATGAGTACAAGTGAAGATTTGGAGCCGATTGCGAATCGGGAATTCGAATGGATCATGAAAAGAGCAACGGGTGTTGATTTGCTTGTACATATCGTATTAAAAAAAAATAGATATTTGTGAAGCGTTATCGTGGATTGCATGTGTACATATGAATATTTTGATTCGATATTTCTTATCACGTGTTCAGTGTTTGAATGCAAGAGAAGATCGAAGGAAGGCAATGGAGAGTAAAGTAAAGATCAAAAAAGCCTTGTTTTTTTTTCTTAGTTCTCCTGTTAACCAAAATGTTTTTTGCACCCATTTTGAGATGCATTGCACGCCAAATATGCATGTAAAAATGTGTAGAAAGCACGTCTTTTAATTCCAATAGAAGCATGTTCATTTGCACATGAATTAGATAGGTAAATATCATTGTAAATAAAAATAATAGATCAAGTTTTGAGTGATGAGAGAGAATAGTTCTGAGTAAGGAAGAGTGATTGCATCTGTAAGAAAGTGGAGTTGTGAGTGATGTGAGCTTCCTTGCTTAGATACCATAAAACCTCAATTTTCACACCATTTTTCTTTTTCCTTCATGCACCTAACACATGCATAAATGAAATGTAAAGATCATGAGTATTTTTTAAACTCATAGGTGCACGCTTGATTGCACTTGTAAAGAGTTGTATATATATGTGAAGCTGGTGAGTTCAATTTGAGTGTGAAGCCTCATCATCGAATGCTTGATACCTCCTGTATTTGCACCATGCCATTTTCCCATGCATTTAGAGTATGCATATTTAGGGCCCATTACATGGCCGTGCAAAGGCACATTTGTTTTAACCCATGCACTTGAACTTTCACAATGATTTGCAGATACCGAGATCGATGGTGGCACATCCGGAGGATGCACATGTTCAGAGGGGGTGGATGTGGTCGTGAATTGAAGTCGAACCCTACAAGCTACTTGAATATGATAGCTAGTCCAATTTTCAAATATCATTCAAGTTGGCTAAAATGCTACCAACATGATCTTAGGATTGCCATGACTATGAAAAAGAAAAGGAAACATGGAGGCTTTTCTTTTAGAATGTGTGGTTTCTCGAAGGGGACCGCATCTGAAAAAGGAGGTCGATGCTTGGCAGATGGATATATAGTTTCTATTCCAGAAAAATAAAGAAGAGGTTATTCTGTATATCAAATTGGGGGGACACATAAGCTCTCTCACAGGGCCCTGGGAGGGTATTTTTCTATTTTCGAGAGGGATAGAGAAAGGAAAGGAGGTCCTGAGGAATGGGCGCTGGGCGCTCATTCAGTCTCTTCATTTTTCTGTTCTGGAAAGCTTCGAGAAAGTTTGCCAAAAAAAGGCAAACATCAGACGCAACTGTTCTGCGTGCTATGAGGGAATGTTGCTATCATCTTTGGTGTTCGAATGGGGTTTGGAAGACAATCGACAACTGCCATTTTTTTCGAAAGAGAGAGAACTAGCTACGGACTAGAATAAAGGGATTGGCATGCTGTCGCATGAAGTTTAAGAACTCATTTGGCGGGAGAGGTGTGCTCTCAACTTCGGCGATCCCCCCAGGGAGTGGTCGATTGAGAAATCACTATTCCTCCTTGGCAAAAGGATTTTTAACAGTAAGAAGTCCCCCCCCTTCAGGCACCATCAAGTCCTCCTTTTGATCAACAACAAGCTCAAACCCAAGTGGGCCCCGCATGAGGGCGATGAGAGGGTGATTAACCTTCTATGTAATGCAACCTAGGATTCAATCAAGCTTCCCCTGCTCTATGGGATTTGGGGGGTCCCGTGGGCACTAGTCCCCTTCTATTGTACCTTTGTTTCTTAATTTAATTCAAGTCCGGGAGAGTAGGCTATTGCCGAACTTCCTTTATATTAAAAAAAAAATCATAAAGCAATATAACGTTGCAATTTAAAGTAAGAATTTTTGTTGTAGAAGTCTTTTGAAATACATACGGTGTTGCGTCTTTAAAGATTACATTTACATCTTCTGATATCCTTTGACGATCATGTTGCTGCGCATTTTTTTTTGTTTAGAGCCTTTGTTCAGAAAAACCAAAAGGAGGGCTTATATTTGTTTCTGAATATGAACTCAAATGTCATACTCTGTTGTAAAAGCTTTCTAGAGGTTGTTACACTTTTCTTGTGTTTGGATTAGTATTATACAAAGTTGAGGTTTGAAATGCTGAAATGAGTCTTTTGCATGCAGATGTTACAGGTTTGCAAGATATAACGTATGTATTGCGATGAGTTTTTTACAGAACAAATTTTGCATGCGTTCTCTCTGTTCGTTTCTAACATATTTTGAAGAAACTCAGTCCCGAATTCACACGTGAAGAGAAGTTCATGTAATTCATCTGATGTTCATGATTTGCGACATGATTAATGCGTTTCAGCCTAAACCATGTCCTTTACTTTGATTATTTATCCATCTATTTGTTTAATGCTCCTTGATTCGAAGAAATAAAACCAGCATATAAACACAAGAAAAGCTAATGAAGAAAGGGAATGCATGAATGTTTTTTCTGTGTATGGTATGAGTTCTTTAAAGAGGAAACAAGTTTAGCTCTCATAAGTTTATGGATGACTGCTCCGCTTAAAAACCCCAATTTCATAGAGTTCCATAGATTTCAATCAAATCCAAGATGAAAACATTGCGAATACTCAAGGTACATTATGTTCTCATGTTTTGTCAATCTAGCTCTTGTCACTCATCTCTCTTCCTTTCCATGAGTATTGTGAAATTGACCCCAAACCATTGAACATATGAGGTTCAAGAAAATTTATGTGGAAATGAATACTCCTACTTTTGAATAATTTGGGCAGGTATCCCACCACAAAGATGAGATATGTTCTTCCAGTTTTAGAACATGACTGTCGGAGATCAAACTCACAACCTCCCGGTTAGGAGTGCGATGGGCTAACCAGTTGCCCCAAAAGCCATGGTTGAGGATTACTTCCTAATCCTCTCTCTTAAGGCATGGTTCAACCATCTCCTACTAGGATTATGTGACATTCCTCCCCCTTTATGCTTGAGACCTTTTAATCTCCAAATGTTCAACTTATCTTGACTTAAGATCTTCTCTATATCAAGAATAAATCATACTTTACACAAACTTCAAATTATCTTTCACATATATTAAGAAATACTTCTCTATATGAAGTTTTCTTCATCTTCTAGAGTCTGCTTTAGAAATAGACTTCAATCTCCTTATATTAATTTGATTTTAATCATTCAAATGATACTCACATGTCCATGCTACCTTTGTGCAACTATATTGAGCATTAGTTCTTCAAAAGAACTACTAAATTTCTAATTTGATCACTTAGATCAAACCTGTGTCAGAAACTGTCTTCCAGAAATGACGACTTCAACATGGTTAACTTCTTAAGTTGATTTCTCTCAGAATCTAACCCATTTTTCTAAATGCTTTTAAACAAAGTTTCCTTATCTTCTAACTTAGAGATTGAATGCTCAAACATAAAAAAATTTACATTGAGCACTGAGATCCAAGCAAATTTTTGAACACAAAAATGCGCAATTCTGAGAACTTCACTTGCAGGCTTCTACATATAAATGTTCCTACTTGTCATACGCATTATCTGAAGAGAATTAGATCATCAAAATTTGACCATAGCTTAATTAGCTTTTGAATTAGACGTGTACAAAAGATTTCTTGATTCACATAATCAGGCTGAGAGAATTCTAGAAAAGACGAGTCGCTTACTCTCGAGAAAACTCTCTACACATCTATCTCTTGAAAACTATTGGTTATTCCTCATCTATTCTTCTTCATTCTCTCTTAATACGACTATACATGACCTTATATATATATGTGGATATAAACTCATCACTCCATCAAGTGATTTTTAAGTATTTCCAAAACTATTGTACATAAATGTACAGAACATTTGTCTCTGATTCTTCCATTGACTCCATACATTTGATCTTGAATATTTTCTTCATTCCTAAGCTTCATGTAATCATCCATTGATGATTGTCTCGCTCCAACAACTCCCCCTCAATCATCAATTGTGATTACCTGCACCTTCTTTATACCTGCCATCTCTTTAAACCTTTGCAACTTTGGTCCATCTATACTTTTTGTCAGCATATCTGCCACTTGCTCTTTTGTTGGTGTATACATGACTTCAATTTCTTTTTCAAGCACCTTTTCTCTCAAGAAATGATATTGAATCTCTATGTGTTTAGTCCTAGCATGAAACACAGGGTTAGCTGCCAAATATAGTGAGCTCATGGTGTCTCCAAATATAATTGGAACACTCTGATCAATTCCTAGACTTTTTAATAAAGTCTTCAACCAAACTACTTCCTTTGCAGCTTCCACCATTCCTTTGTATTCAGCCTTGGTGGATGACAATGCAACTGTATGTTGCTTCTTTGAACACCAAGAAACTAATTTATCTCCAATATAACAGAGATACCCATTAATAGATCTTCTATCATCTGAATCTTGAAGTTTCTCCTTCATTTTGTTCTGAATCAAACCTTGGTCCGTCTTCATAATTGTCCTGCATTTCATTTCTACAATCATCATTATTGATGTCTTCTTCATATACCTTCATCTTTGATTTTCCTTTCCTTTTGATTTCTTCAAGATCTGTACACACATTGTCTGATCCTGTAAACCATGTGCGTTGCTCATCAAATGTAACATCTCTTGAAACAAGAAATTGTTTTGTGGATGGATTCCACAACATGTATCCCATTTGTTTATCATCATACCCAATGAACATATATTTTTCTGCTTTAGGTTCTAGCTTATGTCTCAATTGAGATGGAACATAAGCATATGCCAGACATCCAAATATTTTACAGTGATCAAGAGTAGGTTTCTTACCCCACCATGCTTCATAAGGAGTTCTTCCCTCCAATGCTTTGCAAGGCAACCTATTCACAAGATAAGTTGCAGTATTAATTGCTTCTACCCACATATAATTAGGACACCCTTTTTCCTTCATCATCGATCTAGCAAACTCTACAAGAGTTCTATTTCTTCTTTCTGCAACTCCATTTTGTTGTGGAGAGTACCTGCAAGTCACTTCTCTTTTAATACCTGCATTCCACATATAATCATCAAATTCTTTAGAAAAATACTCTCCCCATCCATCTGATCTCAATCTCTTGAGCTTTTGTCCTGTAATTCTTTCTGCATATGCAGGATAGTGTTTAAATGTCTCAAACACTTCGGATTTATCCTTGATCACATATAGAGTAATCCATCTAGTTGAATCATCAACAAATAGCACATAATACCTTGATCCATTTATGCTATAGGCCTTTGAAGCACCCCACACATCTGTATGAACCAATTCAAGCATATTTGAATACCTGTATCCTTGCTTATTATATGATTTCTTGTGGGCTTTACCTAGGTGACATTCTTCGCATTTGTATACCATATGTTGACCTTCAATATTTGGTAGACCAAGAACTGCACCATTCTTTGTCATTTCTTTAATTCCCCTTTCATTAAAATGTCCTAACCTCTTGTGCCATAGATCCAATTCAGACATCTTTTGATTTCCATAAGTAAACAATGCATGTCCCACATTACCTTGGACTTTAAGAGTAAACAATCTTCCTTCCTTTTTACTTGCAATGATGCTTCTATATCCTTGACTTGGATCTTCGATATAAACACCATCATTTGTAAATCTGACTTCATATCCCTTCTCAACAATTTGCCCTATAATTATTAAATTTTTAGGGATTGTTGGAACATAAAGTTCCTTGCTTAGGAGTGTACTTCCACTCCTTGTCTTCACTGATCCAATGCTTTCAACTTTGTGTTTGGTGTTGTCTCCTGTCTGAATTGTATGTCCATTCACTTTAGCTTCCATATCAGTCATTGAAGAAATATTACCACTCAAATGATTACTGCATCCTGAGTCAATATAAAACACCATTTGATCTTCATTAATTACTTCATGAGTTGCATTCAGAATAAGAGTCAAGTCTTCCTTCTGATATGAAGCATAATTGTAATGTGTGTTGTTATAAGATTGAGATTGAAAGCTTCTTCCACCACCTCTAGCATATGAGAATCTACCACCTCTTCCTCTGAAATTACCTCTTTGATTTCTACCTCCTCTTCCTCTAGAATTGAAATTATGATTATAACTTCCACCATTTTGATTGTTGTACCAACAATCATTTGCCAAATGATTTGTTCTGCCACAAATCCAACAAGCTTTAGCATTATCTTTATTCTTACCTCCTCTACCTTTACCTCTGAAATTCATCTTCCCTTTCATGAAGTTTACTTGATTCAAAAATCCTTCTTCATCATTTGTCTGCTTGCCTTTAGCATTCTTCTTCTTATCCTTTGAATACATTGCTTGACTTGAACCTCTGTCATTCTCTCCTTTAATATCCTGCTCAAATGTTAGCATATGTCCTAACAATTGATTAAGATCAGGAGTAAAATGATCTAATGATAGTTCTGTAGACAATATGAAAGGTTTCCACTTTTCATCTCCTCTTAGACCTATAAGTATTTGCCTTACCAACTTTTCTTCTTCAATTTCTTCATCTACTGCTCCCAAACTATCTGCAATGTCCTTCATCCTTGCAACATAATCAGAAATTGACTGAGATCTTTTCTTCTTGAATGTTGTAAACTCAGCCCATAGTGAAGCCTTCCTTGATTTGGTTGTATTTTGAAAATGTTCTTCCAAGGCATTCCATATATCTGCTGCACTTTCTTATCCTCTAACATGTGGTAGTAGATAATCATTTATAGCCATATAAATGATACTCCTGGCTTGAGCATCTCTCTTCATCCAATTCTTCAAATCTGCAAGTTCTTCCCTAGTTGGAACACTAGGATCTTCAAACTCAGGCTTTTCTTCTTCTCCTCTAATGAATGCCATCAAATCTTTGCTCATGAGGTGTGCCTCCATCCTCATGGACCAGGCTGGATAGTTCTCCCTATCTAGCTTATCAATCTGTAGGCTTTCTCCCATCTCTGATTTTCTTATGTCTGCAATTACTCATGTTTATGGTAATATAATGTACCTTTGATATGAAGCTTTGATTTTTATTGATCCTTCGAACTCGTGCTTTGTCCTTCTTCAAGTTTTCTTCCAAGCTTTATTCTTTACTTCTTCTGTTCACAAAATTTCTGATGCCTGCAACACTTGAGGTTCTCTTTGCTTCTTCTTCACCTGTATTGCACCTTCAGGCTCTGATACCACTGCTGGAGACCTTTTAATCTCCAAATGTTCGATTTATCTTGACTTAAGAACTTCTCTATATCAAGAATAAATCAAACTTTACACAAACTTCAAATTATCTTTCACATATAATAAGAAATACTTCTCTGTATGAAGGTTTCTTCATCTTCAAGAGTCTGCTTCAGAAATAGACTTCAATCTCCTTATATTACTTTGATTTTAATGATTCAAATGATACTCACATGTCCATGCTACCTTTGTGCAACTATATTGAGCATTAGTTCTTCAAAAGAACTAATTTGATCACTTAGATCAAACCTGTGTCAGAAACTGTCTTCCAAAAATGACGACTTCAACATGGTCAACTTCTTAAGTTGATTTCGCTCATAATCTAACCCGTTTTTCTAAATGCTTTTTTGAACAAAGTTTCCTTATCTTATAACTTAGAGATTGAATGCTCAAACATAAAAAACTTTACACTGAGCACTGAGATCTAAGCAAATTTTTTAACACAAAAATGCGCAATTCTGAGAACTTCACTTGCAGGCTTCGAAATATAAATGTTCCTACTTGTCATACGCATTATCTGAAGAGAATTAGATCATCAAAATTTGACCATAGCTTAATTACCTTCTGAATTAGACGTGTACAAAAGATTTCCTGATTCACATAATCAGGCTGAGAGAATTCTAGAAAAGACGAGTCGCTTACTCTCGAGAAAACTCTCTACACATCTATCTCTTGAAAACTATTGGTTATTCCTCATCTATTCTTCTTCATTCTCTCATAATACGACTATACATGAGCTTATATACATATGTGGATATGAACTTGTCACTCCATCAAGTGATTTTTAAGTATTTCCAAAACTATTGTACATAAATGTACAGAACATTTGTCTCTGATTCTTCCATTGACTCCATACATTTGATCTTGAATATTTTCTTCACTCCTAAGCTTCATGTAGTCATCCATTGATGATTGTCTTGCTCCAACACTTTAGATTGAGCATTGCCCTCAATGCTCACTTGTGGACCTTCTGACTCTCTTGGACCCACTTTCCATGCATGAGTGCTTCCACCAACCTCAAACTCCAACCCATGGACCAATTTTGAACCTATCCCACCCCCCTCTATGGGTGCCCAAATGTACCATGTGCCTTCATCTAAGGCTAGTTTCACACTCACCACGGATAAGTGCTTTTTCCAAGTGCCCATGGATGTACCCTATCTGGATGTACCCTCGAAGGATGTACCCTGACAAGTGTACCCTGACACGATGTACCCTAAGACACGCCACATTGCAGCGTCATCTACCAAGCCCGATCTCGCAACTAGGCGCTGATACCAATGTCAGGGATCGAACTCACAACCTCCCGGTTAGGAGTGCAATGGGCTAACCACTTGCCCCAAAAGCCATGGTTGAGGATTACTTCCTAATCCTCTCTCTTAAGGCATGGTTCAACCATCTCCTACTAGGATTATGTGACAGTGGCCATGATCTTCCATTTTAAGAACATGAGGCTCGGGGGTTGCCTATGGTATTTATATAGCTCTATTTTCACGGATGAAAATGTTTTCCAAGGGGGGGAACAATGTAATAAATTAATTCTATGATCTAAGAGTCTGGCCAGTTTAGACAGATTTGACATCGGACACCATTTGGTCATTCGTATGTATGACCAAAGATCTCGAGACTAGACTTACTAGAAGGTCATTTACTCTTGTAAACAAGTGATCCACTTAGCTCAGTGGTGAAGTATCAAGGCTGTGAAGGAAGAGGTATTGGGTTCAATCCCCATGGGGTACATGGGGAGAGTATTTTGCCCAAAGAGATCTAGAGCCTTCTAGAAGCATCCACTTGAATTAACTCGAGTTAGCTGGGACACTTGGCACACATGCAATTACATGGCGGACACATGGATGGTTAGTATCCACTTGCCCAAGAAGGTAGTCCTTAGAAAAGAGCTATATATAGAGGCATATGGTTGGGAGGAGAGTCATCTCTCTAGCACGTGGTGGTCGTAATCTTCATTAGTTTCTTGCACTTCCTCAATCTAAAAGGAAAAGAATCTAAATCCCTACCTAAATCACTTTCCCTTAGTCCAATTAAATGTATATGCATGTCTTGTATCTATGGACTAGTGAAATGGTTGTACTTTTTTGGTGGTCTTAGTCTAATTGTTTCCCTTTGGCACTTTAACAAACCTCAAGTTCCATGAAATTTCATGTTTTTGTACACTTTGTACCTTCCTAGAAATGTATAAATTTTAGGATTATGCAATAGATGTACTAGCTCTATCTTGAAAGGTTGCAAAACTAGATTCATCTTCCACTTTCAATAGAAATAAGAGAAATTTTTATATGCTCTATACTTGAATTAAGCTTTCGTAGTTCCCTTTGAATTTAAGTGTATTTAATTTGTATTTGGCATGAATTATCAAGATTATGAACTTAAAAAAGTGGTTCAATTGAGTCTCTACCTAAGCATGCTCAACAAAATGAGGAGAAAATAATAACTTCTCATTCCTTGGCAAGTTAGGTATACTAATATCAATCATTTAGCATTTTTTGAAACATAATGTTCAAGCATTCTGAGTGATATACCTAATTTTTTAAATTCCATTTTCCTACTAATGGATCTTTGTCTTTCTCATTCTTGATTTTCATTTGATAACCCTTAGAACATATCCTTGTTCTTGCATGGTTTAATCTTTCTAGAAAATCTTTTAATTTTCAAGACTTCCTCGATCCAAAGACTAAAATTGCAAATTTAGGAATTGGAATTATTTGGTAGACTATATTCATAGATCTTGACCCAAGTCTTTTCTTCATTTTAGCTGAGTTGCTTCTTTCAAAGAGAATTTACTAGTAACTATCTTGAACCAGTTTCTGTTCATATCCGAGAGAGTTATGTAAACTAACCTCAAAGTTCACCAAAGCTTTGCAATGAAGAAAAATATCCTTTCTTACTGAGTAAATTCCTTCAAATACTTAGAATAAATGAGGAACGATACTTATGAAGCAATACCTTTCCATTAGTTAGGGAAATCTTTTTGCTAGATTCCCTATCTCATGAATGAATTTAAATTATTCAAGTTCTCATTGCTTTTAGTTCAAGTGTCTTGCAAGAAAAGATACCTCTTTATTGGCATCATATTCTAGATCCTTCTAGGATCTTAATGAAAATTCTAAAATCACTTATTCACATCATCCAAAGATTCAAAGAATGGTCTTTTTATAGATCATTCTATCATTCAAGGCTATATTTGAATAGGCTTGACTTTAAACATGCTCATCATCTTTGGAGTTTAAGTTAGATAAATCCCTAAACTTTCCATCCTCATCTTTATCCAAATCTACTATATATTCTAAAGTAGAATTTGCATTCTATAGAAAATAATACAAATTATTTAAGAGGATAATGAATAGCCTTGTCCAGGTAATTATCACCTTGTTTCATTACCATCATCTAAATACAACCAAGTGCATTCAATAGGTTCAAATAGGTACATATTTTTACCTTTTTATGAGCCTAGATCTTACTCTATGTGTCCTTACCTTTAAAGCCTATCCCAATGTTTCCTATCTAATCTTGAGTTAATTTCCTTGGTGGCCATCAGGGAAAATCCCTCAATGGGAGTCACTTTCCACTACCCATATTAGTGAGTTCTTTCTTTAATTCATAGAAATAAATCTTTATCCTTCTACCTTCTTTCTCCTATCAATTCTCTCCATTCATTCTCTATGATCTTGAATTTCCTGACATCATATTCATGAGAAGAAATACTAAGGTTTCTAATTCTCATGCCCAATTCTTATATCTCAAAGATTTGTTTGGTCAACCATTATCCTTCCCTTGGCATGGTTTATCAAACTATTAAATTTTCTATCCCTTTGACCAATCTATTTTATTTGGCTTTGTAAAAATTCCCCTAGCCAATTTTACTTGAGATAAGACCAAGTCTTTACTCCTTCACATCCCTTCTTCGTTGATATTTTTGGGATTTTTTGGGGATTTTTAACTCATACCTTCATGATTTTAAATCTTGATTAAGTATTTAACATCTTGTTGATGTTCTTAGAATCTTTAACTATTATTTTTCTAGGGATCAACACTTATATGTCATCCCTTTGACTTAAGCAGGTTTTCTATCCAAAATTTCCTAGCCTATCTTACCCATTTGCAAGTAGCTTGCTATGAATATGTTTGAATCCTTTGATTATCTCCTAATTGTAATTCTTTCATGAAGTCCATTTGTGCATATCCTATTCTTAATTTGTTTTGAGTTTGAATCTCAAACACGCTTAAGTATTTGATATCAAATGTACTCATTAGGTTTCACAAAAGGGTCAAGGAATGCATCTTTCCCTTAGAAGTATCATATCAATGATGCCTTTCTTCCCCCCTTGAAGAGTTTTTTTCCCCGAAAAATATAAACTTCTAGGAAATTGATGCTCATCCAGTCTCTAAACACAAATGGAGCTTTATTTATGCTAGCTTTTCTTTTCTTTCAAGCTGACTAAAGAAATCATCGAATATCCTTGAGTTCAAACTTCCATTATCCATAAATCCAATGTCCCATACCATCAAACCCAATGTAGTGATAATGCAAACCTAGAAGTCCCAAACCATACCATTTACACTGTCACCTTAGTGCATAAAACTCTAGCTCTCATTCAAGGACTTTTTACTTAGAAAAGTCTCATCTTAGTCTAATCAAGTACATTCAAAATGCTTGTAAGTTATATACTTGCCAATTCTTGATTTATTCTTGAAAAGACTTTGAAGATTGCGCCTTCATTGAGCTATTTATTTGATCACATGCAATCAAAAGTATCCTTAACTATGTCATTTGATAATAGAGCTATTATTCTCATACTCGATATCATCCATTGACATAATTAGGCATCTGTCTCAAAGGATATAGTCATGTGTCAATCATAATCTTAGCCAAATGGTTATATCTTTAACCATGATATAAAATTGTTGCTTGCTCATAGGGCATATTCTAGATTAGTAGTATTTAGAGTATCTTTCAACCCTTAAATTCTTCTCTACTCTAGATATGCATTAGTAAGTCCTTATGGCCTTTGAAGTTCATGAGAACTTTCATGATTATGAAAGATTAACCCATTATTGCCTATAGGGTCTCATATAGGCTTTAAAAATTATGATTACCACTAACTTATAGTTAATTAGAAGAAAAAAATAACATGACTTCTAGCCTAAATCCTTGGCCTTGTTGATCATGCATGCCATGAGTTTTATGGGTCTCGAGGATCCATAAAGAGGACTGAAATTTTTGAGTCTTTTTCTATTTTTGTGCTCATATTTGTTAGCCTTTGAGTTAAACCAACATATAAAGAGCCTAAAAGCTAATGGTTATCGAGTCACATAATATCAACATAACATTAGGCTTTTATGCTTTTGATTTCTTATAAGGAAGTCATTTCCTATCTTAAACCTTAAACTTACTGAAATTAATATCTCTCATGTCCCATCAACCCATGCATACATTATATAATTCATTTATCTGCATACTAAATATATGCCAAAATCATATACATCTTTACCTAAAGATTCTTCACATGCATAAGACTCAAAAATTGAACCCTCTTTAAAGAATGTGTGGAGTTCTCATATTCAACTCCATTATATTCAATAACATGCTCTTAGTACATATGCTCTACCCCCTCCTCCTAGCATGTATCATACATGAGAATGTCTCATAGGTGTCTTCAGTGGGGTGTCGTTAAGACTTCCTTGATCTTTCTTTTCAGTGGGTTAATAGTTCCTAACTTGTGCTTATCGTTGTGGATCATGAGAGTGTCTGCAATGGTATGAATGGCCTTCTCCAAGAGACTATGAGCATATCATGCTACCTTGCTTTATCTTGTAAGACCTCTTTGCATTCCATTTCCATCAGTACTCCATATCCATCTAATCTTTCACTAAGGAACATATGACATGGTGAAAATAATGAAGCACTATACACAAAAAACTCAATTACAAAAGCATTTTAAAAGGTTTGCATATAGTGGGACAAAAGGAATATTAGTCATGAATAATAGGCCCACAAACATTTTTTATTGGGTTCCATAGATAAATCAAATAATAAACAATCATTGCTATGAAAGTTGATGGTCTTGATGTCTACGGACCATAGGTGTAAAATTTAGTAAGGCACACATCTATCATGTTGAGTATTTTGTGTGTCATATAGAGTGCAATGTCTTGTACATGATCCATCTTATAAGTGTACTTGATGACCTTGAGCATGTAATCATGAATCAGCATGTTCCATGGTGGTGTTGGGAGTTAAGGATGATTGATTGAATGCTTCCCAATGGTGTGGCTGTGTGGTTCATCAAGGAACTCCCAATGAATTCTCCACAAAGGGATAAAAAAATGGCTTGGGAACTTCTACAAGAAGGGTGGTAGTGACTTGAAACGCCTTCTTCTAGGAGGCACCCTACACATTGTCTTCCGAGTGTGCAATGTCTTCCTCATCATAAAACAAGTATCTTTCTATCTATCTATGTATCCATCTATCTATCTATCTATCTATCTATCTATCTATCTATCTATCTACCTACAT